>CM034708.1:115471972-115498834 GCA_020142125.1 Phrynosoma platyrhinos
AGGGGCAGCAACCCAGCCCCCAGCTCAAAAAGGTTGCCTACCCCTGGTGTAGGGGATCCAGGGAGGGCTTTTTCAGCAGTGGTTTAATCACTGCTTCTTTTAAACAGGATGCAAAATTTATCTCCGTGAGAGATGTGTTAATAATTTGTTGTATTTGAGGCCCTCCCTGCACAATCAGCCAAGAGAGACAGGGATCAAGAAAGCAGATGGCCTACTTACTTGCCCCAGCAGCTTGTCCACATCAGCAGTACACACCAATTGAAACTGATCCAGTGTAATCCCACTCACAGAGTTGCTGGACATCTTGTTGTTGGCCTCTGTTCCAATTACAGCATCTAAGTCAGCTCTTATGTGAGAGATTTTATCTGCAAAATGGTTGTTAAAATCATCACAGTGAGCTACTGAAGGTTCTAATAGTGGGTTTGGAGGGGAGGGTACCTGAGTTAAACCTCTCACCACTCTGAACAGCTCAAATGGACGTGAATCCACAGAAACAATGCATACCGAGAAGAAAGCTTTTTTTGCTGCAGGCACTGCCACCTTATAGGAACGAAGATGTCCTCTATATCATGTCTTGTCACATAAAAGTCAGGTTTTCTGCCATCTGCACTTTAGTCATTGTCCTTCCATTTAATTTTCCTGAAGGTTTCTGTTCTGGCATACTAGTGGCATTTTACTTGTTTTTAATTATTTGTATAGAATGCATATTTCACTCTGTAGTATTCCTGATTTGAGAACAGCTCTCAAATTATACTGAACAGTTAACAATCATACCAACAGAGCCAACTAATAAACAAATGAAAACATATTAAAGCAGCAGTGACAAAAAAGAATAACAATAGCAATATAAAGTCAATTTGCTCAATATGAAAATGACTCTGGAAATTAAAAAAGTCCCAATTTATAATGCAATCTTGATTTTATCAGAATGTGGTAAATCTTGATTTTATCAGTTTCAATGGTAAAAGGGGTTGTGTGCAGAGGTACAAAATAATTTCAATATTTTCAGTATTATTACTCAAATTATTCATTGCTCATTTCCTGAGATATATTGTGAAACTCAGTGTATTATGCCTCACAAATTCATACATTTGTAATGATTACCTTTTCATATGGATAAAAGAATTGGTCTATTTTAAATCTGTATGACTGAAATGTATACAACTAAAAATATGCATAAGTACATGTTAGTCAATGGTAAACATGTGTACAAAAATATCCTCATTATAAATAGTGAATAGATAAATGTACACTATATAAAAATATTTATGTATAAATTCACAAGTGTGAAACTTGCAATCTTCCATGTATGGTTTGAAATGTGATGATTCCTGATCAGATATTGATCAGATTTCTAGAGGATTACTTTGATATGGGTGTTGGGATGGCATTTTTCAACTTACCTGAAGAGAGCAGGCTATCTTAGAGGAATTGCTGCCCTCACTACCACCAAACTTCTGCTGACTGATCCAGCTACCTCACTTTGTCAAATGATGATGCTGGTCCTGACTGGTGTTGGTCCACAATTCCTAGTCATCACCTGTGATGGCTGGTACTGATAGGAACTGGAATCCAACTATATCTGTATAGGCATATGTCTCCCAACCCACAAATAAGTTGCAAAAAATGAGTATGAAATCACATAACCACTCCTATCCCTAAACCAGAGAGTATATCCAGAAAGATATAATGGTTTATGACAACCAACCAAAAGCTTCAGATGAATTAGCAACATCAGGAAGATACAGCCTGAGAGACGAATGCAGTACCCAATCAGCTTTTAATGGCAATTCTTTCCAGCATATTCCCAATGCCTGAATCCTACCCACCCCCAAAAAACCTAGGATGCAAAAATATCTGGAAAGGGGGAGTTATAATTCTTGGATGTATTCAGGAAAAATAGATAGTTTAAACAATCCTTAGACCTCCACCTTCACCCACACCCTCAGACCCCTAAGCACCAAGAACTGCAATTGGAGAAGACTTCTGATTGCAGTATTTGGCTGAATGTGTGATGGTGCAGGCTGCCATGAGCTCCACTGCAGTTGTTCACCAGTCTTAGAATATATTGCCAAACAATGCAACCAAGTTAGTATGAATACTGAACATAACACCAAAGCCAGATTGAAGTTAATCAGAGCAATCACTCCAGTTCTAGAATGTGAAAACATTAGGTAGGACTTAAGAATCCCTACCTAATGGGGGGGGGGGGAATGTGTTTTGTATTGGTTTTATGCTGTTAACCGCCCGGATTGGGAAACCATTGGGCGGTATATAAATAAATTTTATTATTATTATTATTATTAAGAATCAGAGTAAGTTTAGATGCTATACAGCTAACTCATATAATGGTAAGCTTTCTACACTCTATCCCAGTACATCTGAAAACTGAAAATTGCCATCAGCAAGTTGAGTGAGACATCAAATGGAAAGGCACATTCAGAAAAGTCTGCAATAAACTATAAAACGATTTTCTTCATATCAGCTGTTTCTCAAGAAATTTCAAATGCAAGATAGGAGTAGGTTTTATCAATTTATATTTCTGCATCAGCTGCAGTGTAGTCAACTTCAAATGTAACAGACCTTCTAGAAAGAGAATAAAATGTAGCTTGCTTTTTCTAGCACTGCTTTGAAGCTGCTTAAGTAGCACATTCCCCTTTCAAATGAATTTTCAGAGGCTACCCAATTAATCACTGGATTTTTTTTACCTTCTATCAGAAAGAGGCAAAAATACAACATATGGAAGTAAAAAAAAATGCTTGATCACAACAACTACTGCTAAACAACTACTGTACTTAATAGTAAATAGATGAATTAAACTTACTAGGCTTCCCTACTCTTTGGGAATCCGAAACACAATACAACTATGTATTTTACAAACATGTTTGAAGATAAGCACTGTGATTTTGAAGAGATTTTGAAAGACAGCACATCTGCTGTGACAAAAAATATTTCATCCTTTTCCAATCTCTTTAATAAGTGTTAGCCACCTTTTTGCAATTATCATATAATCAGGCTGTAACTGATTTTCATCAGTAGGGGAGCAACAGACCTTTTACAGATAGCTACAGGGCCATTTTAATGATCAAAAACCCAGAGAGATTGAGGTCAGGTATCAAGAATTACAGCAAAATGGTGCTTAACTGTTTATTTGTGAGAAGCTGAATCCTGTTCAGAAAGGTTTGTGTGTAGGGAATTAAACCTTTGGAGGGCAACCTTATAGACACAATGTGCTTCTATTTGCCCCACAATCTTAAATGGAGTGTGTGCTTCTAGTCATGTAACCTTGATCACAATATTCCTAAGCAGACTGCCAGAAATAGTGCACATTAAATTGAGGCACTGCCCTGGCTCAGTGCTAGGGAATCATGGGAACTGTAATTTATTGTGGCACCAGAGCTCTCTGACAGAAAGGGCTCAATGTCTCAGAAAAAAATACAATTCTCATGATTCCCTAGCACTGAGCCAGGGCAGTGCCTCAATTTAAAGTGCACTATTTCTGGCAGTCTGCTTAGGCCTAATATTACATTGGCACAAGTTCAACACATTATGCCAAACCGCATTGGTAGTAGTACAGAAAGTGGTCAATGGAATCTGGGTCTGAGAAACATGGGATGTTTCTGCTTCTACTAGCCCTATTCTGTTCAAAATTCACATATGGATGTTTTGTGTAAAAAAATATGTGTCTTGCAAGTAACAACAATTTCTCACAGAAAATAATATTTCTGCACAGAAAATGCTGCTTTCTGTGCAAAAAAACCATATGTAAATTTTGCACAGAATACATACCCAAGGAATGTGTTTGTCAGGGTTTCCCAATATTCAAGAAACACATTTTTGAATTATTGCCCAAATACCTTTGAATATTCTTTCCAAAGCAGTTAGCTTTGGAAATCATTACTCACATGACAGCCACCACTCTTTCTCATTTATAACCTTTAATTCTGGGAAGGGATAGGCACTGGAGGTAGAGGTTTAGCTGAGTTAGGTATTCAGCCCATTCTGGATTGTGTTATTGTGAAACAAAAAACTTCTTGACCCAGACTTGCACTTGGATATCCAAATGACAGAAATGAGCAGCTGCTGGTTGTTATTGTTCCTGTTATTTTTACTAAATCAATGCCATCTAAGAAGTCAGACATGCTTTCCTCCAGAGATCAGACCTTGTCTCTGCATTTCATGCTCCTGTTACCTGCAAGTTAGATTATTTTCAAGTGGATTATCTGAGGCTTTAATTGAAAATCTGGAACCTACAATTGGCCCAGAATGCTACTGTGAGTATTGTGATGAAAGGGTCATACAGACTACAGTACACTGACACCACTGTCAGTTGCAGCTACCAGATACCAGGGTCAATCCAAGGCGCTGGCTTTTACTTTTAAATGATCCAAAATTTTGGTACCATACTGTATATATCCCACCCTCCTGGCACCATCCCGCACTCCAACACACACACTGCCCCTGAACCCTTGTCCTCATAAGTCCTGCCCCCCACTTCAGGTGACACTAATGTCGCTGGTACCAGTTTGGTTCTGTGCACAATTCAAAATGTTGATCATGAAAGTATAAAGTGGCTTAAGTTCAGACTATCTTAAAGACTGCATCTCCCTAGACTAACCTGTTAGAGTCTTAAGAGCCACACAGAAGGGCTTTCTCTCAGTCCCACCACCATCACAGGGTTATTTGCTGAGGACATGGAGGAGAACCTCCTCGTGTGCTGCTTCCATCCTCTGGAATTCCCTTCTATGGGAGGCTCAGTGCCACCCCCTTTTTTTGCCAGCAGGGAAAGACATTTTGTTCAAGCAGGCTTTAATGTGTAATTGGTTGCAGGAAGGCTTCTTATAAGGGTTCTACTTCATTTTTCAATTTTTGTATGTTTTTAATGATTTTATATTGTTTTAATGTGGTATTTGTAATTATGGTTAGAATTTTATTATTAGGATTTAGTTGATAATTTTTGTGAGCTCACTTCTGATCTTTTTTCATATCAGGTTGCAAGACATTCTCTTCTTTTTGTATTAGAATATGCACATTTTTTATACCATTTTTTTTAAAATGCTCAGTTTACTTAGTTTACAGAACTTCTTTCATTGAGTAACACATGCCCAAAATCTCATGTTCCCAGTTTGGGCATATTTCTGGACTATGATCTGAGTCTGGATATCCAGGTTTTGGCAGTGGCCACTGTTTTCACAGCTAAAAAAAAGTGTGCCTGGTACTCTTGTTCCTTGATATTTCAGGTATAGCTAGATTGACTCTTGCCTTGATTACATCCCATTTGGGCCATAACACATTCTGTGTGAGGTTGTCTTTGGAAAGTGTTTGAACTTTTAGCAGTTCTAAAATGATACCTTCAGGCTATTGGCCAGGACTGGAAACAGGAAACATATAACTTCATTTTTGAAACAGCTTCACTGTCTACCAGTCAGCTTCTTAGAAGAATTCAAAGTGCTGGTTATAACCTTTAAAGCCTTATAGGTTTGAGTCACTCCTAGTTCTTTAAAGAATACTACCAACTTCCTGCAGAAATTGCAGTCCATCCACAACCTCCCAGGGAACCCGATCTTAGCCACTATCAATGTGGAATGCCTCTATACCAATATCCCACACAAGAATGGCCTACATAACTGTGAGGAACATTATTGCATATGAGACCAGAGCAGACCTAGCCACCATGCTCTGCCACTTTATTTGCACACAGAACTACTTCACTTTTGGTAATAACATATACCTTCAAGTTAACAGTACTGCCATGGGGACACACATTGAACCACAACATGCCAGCATCTTTATGGTTGATGTGGAACAATGCTTCCTTAACTCCTGCATTTCCTCTTCCTCAGGTACATTTATGATATCTTCATAATCTGAAGACATGGAGAGGACTCACTTAAGATATTTTACCAGAATGTCAATCTTTTCCACTCTACTATCCATCTCAGCCTGGAACTTTCAATAGAACAAGTTCACTTTCTGGACATCACAATACAGATATACTAGAGACATCTAAATGTCACGTTATATCACAAACTCACTGACCACTTAACATACTTACATTTCTCCAGCTTCTACCCTGAACACACTACCAAATCCATAATTTACAGCCAAACCCTTTGATACAATCACATCTGCTCAGATCCACATGACAGGACTCATTGAATTGAATTACAACAAGCATTCCTCAAGCTCTAGTACCCACAATATGAAGTTTTTAAAAAATCAACAAGACAACGTTTGTGCTCAGGACTAATCTATTGTAAAAGTGACAAAAGACAGGAAATGGCAGAACTCCACTAGTGGTCACATGTAGCTCCCAACTGAGACCACTTAGATGTACTAGTGAACTACAACCTATTATGGATAATAAAACTATTTTTTCAAGGGCTCTTGGTGGCATGCCTTTACTTGCCTACAGACAGTCTCCCAATCTCATGCAGCTACTTACCTACAGGTGGACACACAACACAGATGTGGAGATGGGTACAAGAGCTTGCTATAAACCCAGATGCCAATTCTGCCCTTACAAGAACTCAGGAAATGTTGTCACAGGACCTAATTACATCACCCACAATATTAGAGGCACTTTTACTTGCTGATTCTCTAATATGATATATGCCATCCTCTGTCAACAAGGTCCTTAAACATGCTACATTGGGAAAACAGGTCAGTCTTTGTGCCAGAGGATAAAAGGACATAAATCAGACATTAGGAATGGGAATACAAAAAAAACAAACACAAAATCAGTTGCAAAATACTTCAGTATTCCTGGGTATTCCATCTTGGACCTCAGAATAGCACTCCTTGACCAAAAAATACAAAGGAAGATTGGAAAGAGAAAAAGCAGAACTGGAATATATCCACAAACTCCAGTCTATCAACAGTGGTTGAGGAGAGACAATGGTTTCCTGGTACACTACACATATTATGACATTAGTTAACAGCCCAGCTCCTTTCTGGTTTCCAGCCAGCATCACAATACATTCCAATAACTCCCTCCACCATTCATATGCCTATTTACTTACCTTGGCTTCAGGCAAAATCTTTCCTCCTGCCTTTATGCCCTGAAAACTGTAATTAAAACTAAAGTTGTCCCCTCTTCACCATATCCATACTCTTTACCATACTCACAAGTTTTGCATTTCTATTATTATTCATGTAGATAACCAACTCATTGTTGTTTCTGTGGGACTTCAAGTCATTTTGAACTGATGGTGATTCTAAGGCAACCTTATTGTGGATTTTCTACAGCTGAGTGTGTGTGACTTGCCCTAGGTCACCCACTGAGTTTCCATGGTCGAGCGGGGAATTAAACTCTGGTCTCCAGATTTGTAGTCCAGCACTCAAACCACTACTCAAACCACACTGGCTCTACAACCAGCTCATTCATAGCTACAGAGGTCTCTTCCTAAGCACTTCTCTCCATACATCTGGTAGACTTAAGTCTTAAGCTCACAACATGTAATTGTGCATTTTGGTTGGCCCATAAAGGTATCATTGTTTGAATGTTATTGGATTTGCCATATGGGCAACATGGCTACCCATGGATGTTTTTTTGGATTTCAAGATACCTCATTTTAGCCACTGCAAGGGAATCCTAAAGAGAGAGCCAGTACACTGGGACCTCACTATTTGAGGCTTCTGCCTCCAACAAAAGTAGAACATTAAAAAAAAATATTGGGAATGGATTGGCATACTTTACTGCTACACCAACTAAAGTTTTCCTGATGCAAAACATGAAGGCTTCTTGAGAAATACCTACAAAGCCTGTGGTTTCACAAAGGAAGGAGACATGGTGGATTCCAAAGAAAGCATCTTCTTTGAGTTGCAAATGGACATTAAATTTCCTTGACTTTGTCACATGGCCAGAGGAGAAGGTGCCATCCTGCCTGCAAATTGCCCTCCCTACCATTTAAACTAAGAGCAGAAACAGCAGAATTCAAGCCTGTTACTAACATCTTCAGTGTTTTTCTCCTGTGCCTGTTGAAGAAGCCAGTGTGGTTTTGAAAGCTTGCAACATATAATTGTGCATTTCAGTTGTCCCAATAAAGGTATCATTGTTTGGATGTTATTGCATTTGCTATATGGCTAACATGGCTACCCCTGCATGTTTTTAGATTTAAGTCTATGAAAGCTTTTGCTACCAACTTCTTTCTCTCATTTAATCTCAAAGGTTCTACAAGATTTCTTTGCATTTTGATGCAGTCTACATTGTTATGCCTTTGAACTGTATGGCAATACGTGAGCCTACCTGAGTTTTAAGATATGCATGAGAAGGCTATCTCATAGCCTCTCCCCTATATGCACATTTGGTGAGGACAAGGGACATAGCCTTCTTTATGGCTGCTTCCAGATTGTAGCAGCCATAATTCCTGAACAGGAATTTTGCTTGGTTTCTGTTCAGTTGTGTTCTCTTTCTACCAGCAGGCAAAGTAACTTTTATCTAGACAGACCTTTGGTTCTTAACTTTTTTGTGATAGGAGCTTTTAACGTGGTGTGTTGTACCTTTATCTTTTAAAATTATGTTTTAAATGTGCTTTAAACTGTTCTAACTTTGTGATTTTAATAGAACTGTTATTTAATTTTTAATTTTAAAAGACTGTATTTTGTTTTAATTTATTGTAAACCATCTTGAGTCCTAGGCTGGGCGAAATGTGGAATATAAAATAAACAAATATCACCTCCTCCCCTATTATCTATATTTTTGCCTTTCATATTTTAAAACTTGTGTTTTGTTCTGTATGCACTTCTGAGGCTAAGGAAATGAATAAATGCTGGAGGTAAAGTGTACGCTTTCTTGCAGTAAGTCTTGGAAACGGGGGTAGTGGTGGTGGTTGTGGTGGTGGTGATGCTTTTCCTGATACTCTCAAAGGCTAGTGATGTATTTTCCCCCTAAAGTCAACAACAGTACGCATTTACCTAAAATAAACTAATATGAGTAAATGTTAAAATTAAAACAAAATGAATCTTTAGAGTTCCTTCAGGTGTTCTAATAATACTATCACTACTTTTTTGGAGCATATAAAGCAAGTCTCTGTGTTTCCTGCATAAAGCCATTTACTTGTATACATTTTATTTGTTTTTTCTCAATATATTCCAACAAGAAAGCTGTCATAAACCTACGGTGATTTAGTTTCAGGCTGTACATTCTTTTAGCTAACCTTAGTTTATGTATCAAATCAGAAGGCCAGTGTTTGGATTTTTAAGGGCATGTTCCTTGTCTGTCACTTCTGTTTGTGCAGACTTGAATTCTAAATGCATCTGTCACCTACAAAAACACCCAGATTATTTTCTGTGCTTTGCATACAGGTGAAATGTTAAAGTGCGACAAAGAATCTGGTAGTGCTAAAAATAGACTCTCTTGGGAGATGCCAGATTCATGCTTTGAATCTCATTTAATGAACTGACTTTACAGGCTAATGGGGAACAAACACAGAATTATAAAGCTATTTTTCTCCCTTATCCAACATCATCGGCTATGGAAATGTAGTATATCATCCACCTTTTTTTTCTTATATAAAAAAGTGGAACAATATTGGCATTGCTTTATTGTTCAGCACATTGTAATTTTATACAACCACAATACAACCAAGAGGAATCATAGAACTTCTGAATTTGTAGGGAACACAGTGATCATCTACTCCACCCCATAACTAGTGCAGAAATAATGATGTCATGTCAAATTTAGTTAGCCAAAGGACATTTGGAAAACTTTCAACTGTGAAGTATATGAATGCTGTGAAACATTTATCTTCCAGATTCTGATACAGTGCTTTGCATTTTAAAACTCTGTATATGGAAAACTAAAAATGCACTTTCATGTTCATGCCCATCACTAATATCTGGGAAAAGCACAGTGTTTGCACAATTTCAATCATCAAGAGCAATTACAGTGGGCCCTTGGTATCCGCTGGGTTTTGGTTCCAGGAGCTCCTGTAGATACCAAAATGCATGGATGCTCAAGTCCCATTAAATACAGTGGCATAGTATAATGGTGTCCCTTATACAAAATATCAAAATCAAGGTTTGCTTTTTGGAATGTGTGTGTGTTTTCAAGCTGTGGGTGGTTGAATCTGTGGATAAAGATTCCATGCATACAGAGGGCCGACTGTATTTCCAGTTTTGAGAAAATGACTACCCCAAGCCTCAGACAATCAGTCACCTCCCCGATGTTACGAATTTAACAATTGTGGTACCTAGAGGCTTACTACAGTATGATTAGTACATTTTGGTCATTTATGGGAGGGGAGAAATGTGGTCCTCCACATTTCCCTGTCCCCTAGAAGTTGCTCATCCCTGTAGGGACAGGTATTGCTACATAATTCCATTTTCTTCTCTAAGGCAGTTTTGCCTCCTTCACTTTATCTCCTAGTGTAATATCTATTTTCTCGTAACTTTCAGGTGTGATGGTATCATTCTTCACACCAATACAATCCTATTCCTCATTCAGTTCTTCTATAGTTCTTTTCTTAGCATTTTTGTTGTTGTTGTTGCAGTGGTGATAGCAAAATAACACTATTTCTAAATAGCTATCTGGTGTGTTTTTTTGTTCAAAAGCAGTGGTTTTTGCACAAATCCCCCCAAACTTTTACATAAAAAGATGTGTCTATCTAGAAACAGCATTTTTACACAAATCATGGAGTTTTCCTGTAAGAAAAACAGATTTTTTTTGGCACCAAAACTACTTTGAAAAACTGTATATTTTTCTGTGGTATATTTTTGTGTGTGCGCATGAAAAGTCTGTGTTTATTTGCACAAAGGCTTTTTTGGTGCAAAGACATATATATATTTTGTGAGCACAAGATTACTGATTTTTGTGAGCAAATCTCAGCTCTTTTGCATACAAGCAAACTCCCCATGACTATCTAGACAGTGTTTCTTGCATTAGAAAGTGGGGTGTGTGGTGTTTTTTTGGGTTTTCTTTTTTGCACAAGAGACTATTTTTAATGCATCCTTCCCATGTGTGCTAGACAGAATAATTTTTGAAACTTTTTGCCATGTATAAATGTATGCAGAATTCTCAACGCTGTGTTATTCTTCCCGACCTGGTTTCCCAAGTGTTCAGAAACCCAGTTTTTGACTAAGATATGAATAACAACAAACATTCTTTACATCCTTAAACCTTCTCTTAAAAATCAACTGCCCCCATCTTCAATTTTTTTGCTTCTAGGGAACTGGATAACAAACTTGTAATGCAATTCATTTCAGTCTTTTAAAAAGTGATTATGTTTAAATCTAGGCTGATGCCTTGCAAATATTTAGGAATCCCCTTTGAAATCTCGCCACAAAGGTGTACCATAACCTATCAAGGATTGAAATAAAGACATTTCACATTGTAGTACTTTTTCAGGTTTCTGACTTTGCCTTGAACCCAGGAGTATGAAGGGCTGACTAAAATATTCAAAGACAGGAATCACAAGATTTTGCATTCTTTTGTATTACATAGGACAGTGGAATTTTGAAACAAACAATGTCTCACATATTTTACAGTAATGACAAGGATGGACTGAATTTAATAAACTAGTAGGAAAGTCACAAACTATTTAAAATAAGATGTATTTGTCAAATATTTTATCTGATTCTACTGTAATGCTTGTATTTACAGGAATTGCAATATTTGTTGCATCATATATAACAGTCATATCCAAGATTCCTTCTATAATCCTCTGAACTGTACTTTTGGGAAATGGCAAGATCTCCCCCTGTTGCTTGCTCAAAAAACTTTCCTTCCAGTCTCTTTTGTAAGTCAATATAAATCACTCGTCTTTTCTAAGGATATGACTATTTCATGAATTTGTTCTCACTGAGTTTTTCATTATCTCACCAGAATTCTCAGTCTGTTCCCATTTCCATTTTACATTGTATGATTCTTTTTACTCTAAACAGAAATTGGTCCATATTTTTATGTGCATTTCTTCACAATGTGTGCATATTTAGAGATATATTCACATTGACAAAGGTATGTTTCTGAGCAGTTTTTAGATGTACATGTATGTTTAGTCATGCATGTTTTTCAAATATGCACATGATTATGAGTACCATCTTGCCTTCTAAAATACACCATCAGTATTGCAAAGGTATGGTTTTCTTTGGCAAAGAATTTCATTAGGGATTTTGACCCAATGTGTATTCCCATGTGGAAATGTGAATCCAACATTTTCCCCCTCATCGCTAGTCTTTCTTTTGCTGATTCTTTCTTCAAACAATCCAAATATCAAACAGAAATACAATCCCTTGTTCTAATGTGAACTGACAGACGTACTTTGAAATAGAAGTATGTGGTGGCCCATATGTTTATTTAACTATTTCAATAATCAGGGCTTTCCTGAAGAGCACTTGCCATAGACATTTATTGCTGTGATGATAACAAAGGAAAAACAGTATTTTATCTACATTTTCGTAATAACATAGTTTTCTCCTTTGATTACACAGTTCTGGAATTATGTAAAACTTTGGGGAAAAATTAAATATATTCTGAGCCTTCAAATGAAACTTGTTCCTGGGGAAAAAAGTTTCTGACTTATAGCAACCCTAAGTCAAACCATGGGTTTTTCTTGGCAAGATTTGTTCAATGGCCATTACATTCCTTTGAGGATGAGAAAGTATGTCTTGCCCAAGATTACTCAGTGGGTTCCCATGGCCAAGTGGGTATTTGAACCCTAATCTCACAGTGTCCTAGTACAACAAAAGAGAACAGAAAAAGAGACACATAGATATTGGTTCAAATTTTGCAAACAGAAAAAGGGGAGGAGAGGGCCAGAGTAGATGGGCAGGAAAAAGTGGCTAGATAGTGCTTTTTCCCAAAGTGGGTCAAAACCCCACTGCCCTCACAGCCCACTCCCAAGGTGGGCCAAATGGGCATGGTCCAACCACATGGCAATTCTTTTTGTTGCCACCCCACCATGCATGCACACTGTTCACTAGCAAACCACCGGCAACCCCCCCCCCCCAATTACTGAGGTGACACCGCTAACCTACATGCCATCCCATTGGATGACTACCCCTTTGCTTGGCCACACAGTCTGATGCTCTGCCTGTACAGGGCATTGGTGCATCAGTGTTCCTGGAAATCCTAAAAGGCCTCTGAAAACAATGTGAAATTCTGTACTCTGAATTTGCTACAAGGGTGGCCTTTAGTGAATTGTTAAAAAAAATCAAAAGAGAGGACAGAAAAAGAGATGTATAGATTATCAGTTCAAATTTTGCAATCATTAATGCAATTTAAATAAAGATTGAAGGGAAAAGTCAGAGGGTGATCCTAAAGTTAAAGTAAGGTAGAGCCATGCTGAAGGAAAAGTATTTTCAACCAGGGAAATATTATTAGCTGCACAGTTATTAAGGTCTCAGGAATATCAAGGAAAAGCATTTTCAGAACATTCTGACCTCAACATCTACTAAACGATACTGTCTACTAATAATAATAACAATTTGAAATGTAAGGGAAAGATTCAACATGAATAGTTTTTCACTTTGTGCTTCCTTAATAATTTTCCATTATGATTCTTCTTCAATAGCTAATGCCTATCCAGTATCCTCCTATGATTTGCTGTACACTGTTGCCTGGTAGACTTTCCAAAACTGTTCTGAAAGATGAAATGTATATTTGCTTCAGTGGTAGATAATCTGAGTTCTGACCTCTAGATCAGCATGCTATTAAATAAACTATGGTCTTTATTTCAATAGTACCTCAGTTCTTGAGCCCAAAAGAGGGCAGGTTTCCCTACAAGATACAATCATCTCAGACCACAGTGTGACCAGATGACATGCTCAGTATTTTTGCTATCCAAGTACTAACTGCTGATGGACAATTTCACAGCTTCTGTTGTTTGTTCCTATGGTTCATTGTCTTTAAACAGACCTTTCCTTCAAACAGATGATACTTTGAGAGAGCACACACCACTTCAACTAGATGTCTGAGGCATGAAACAGCAATGTAGGAATGGAATCACAGAGTATATGGAGCATTGTTATCAGGAGAGAGAGTACAAGTTGGCCACCATATCCAATTCTAGAGTGAAATGCACTTCTGTAGTGCCAATAGCGGCATGATGGGATAGGATCTATTGGTGAAAATGGAATGGTGGGTCATCAGAGTCATTTGGGATGCATTATAAAGCACCAAGTTACCATCTGAACTCAATCTTGTGATCTCTGCATACATTTGTTGAAAACCTATGAGCATCACTGAAACATTCACAAAAATGAATCCTTAGAAAAACCAGAGGCAACCTGAGCAATAAAAAAAAATAATCGTCTGCTATAATTTATATAGCTAGATCTGTTTTAGTTCAATCTTTTATGTATTTACTCAGAGATTATTGTATTAGCTTCGCTGCTGGGATAGACTTGAGATAAAACTTTCTTAAGATGGATCTTATTGCATTCGCCCAGGCAATATGCAGCCCAGGCTTTTCTGGACTTGTTCCACATCTTTTCAAGAACAGGAAAATGCCATTTTTGAAAAGCTGTGAGAGAAGCTCAGGTTGCATACTGGCTGTATACTCCCCAGCGATGAATGTGATAAGATCTGCCTTAAGAAAGTTACATCCTGGGTCTATCCCGGCAGCAAAGCTAATGCGATAATCTCCCAAATCTCTCTGTATTCAGTATAGGGAGGTAAATCTTTGCTGATTTTCCTCCTGAAGGAAGTAATGATGGTTTTATTCTTGCTTTGAGAAAGTCTTTGAAAACTGTGCAGTTTTTTAAAGCCTATTCACACTTCAGGACTTATTTTTAAGTTTAGGACTTATTTTATGTGCAGAAAATGCTTGTGTGTGTGTGTGTGTAAATACCACATGCTGATTGTATGCTGAATAAATTCTAACTGTAACATTTTCTGTTCAGGAAGCAGCATCTTCCATGCAGAAAATAATATTTTGGTGCAGAAATACTCCTACACAGAAAATGGTGCTTTCTGCTACAAATACTCACATACAAGTTGCACAGAATAAGTCATGAATTACAAAGATTCTCATTAGGATTCTTCTTGATACACAAGAAACATGATTTCTAACCATTTCCCAAATATTTTAGAATATTCTTCCCACTCGAAAATTCAGTACTATTCTAGTTCCCAATTGAGTGGGTTTAGAACTACAGCCTCTGTAACTAAACCTGGCACAGTTTCAAATATATAAATACCATAAGTAAGAGAAACAGCATAATCAATTAGAAGTATAAAATGTATACTTTGGCCTTTACTTTAGTTCTGCATCTTGAATAGCAAGCCTCATACCATTGTAATTTTCAAAGATGAAAACTAGGACATGTGACCAAGCAACATCAGGGTGTGTACAACCTGGCAAAAAGTTTTAATGAAGAATATCATGCAACCTAGGAGATGCTGCAGCAGTTTAATTTTGCCTAAGCCTACTGGAAAGGGTATGATTCTGCTTCCTCCTTTCCTCTTCCCCCACTGAGTTAACTGAGTACAAATTGTTTTCACTTTGAACTTAGTCTGTAATCATTGAAGTAAGACAAGGATACAAGTAGATTTTTTTAAAAAACAAATTAAGTATGCAACAATGAGAATGCAATATTTTACTAATAGATGGAAAAATACATAGTGCAGGGATTGTCCTCATTGCTGTGCAAGAAACAGCATCTTCTGTGTAGAAAATAATATTTCAGTGTAAAAATATGCTTGTACAGACAATGGTGTTCCTACTAACTACCAAAGCCAATTAAATACCTTTAGATGTTACAAACAAGTAATATCCTTGGCTATCACTTTGTTTTCTACATTTGACTTGTTAAAAAATATATGGAGTAGGAAATTTGCACAGTGTAGATATGAATACAGACTGCTGAAAAATCATGATGCTTTTCAGACCTGCCAAACCAGTACCATCAGCTGACTGTGGGAGAGACCACATACGTTCTTGGAAACACTTTTGACCCTATCTCTGCTAATATAGCTATCAAACCCAATGTACAGGATTCACTGAAACTGATGACTGCTTAAAATCCTTCTAGAGGATGCGAATCTGGTGCAACAAAACAGCAGAGATACCTGTAGCACCTTGAGAACTCATCAGATGTTCTAAAAATATAAAAGTCCTGAAGCAAGGAGTTAAATACCAAATAAAATAAATAGGTATCTTTTGAGCCAGTATTCATTTGAATTCAGAGTTCATAATTCAAGTACATAAGCTAGCGTGCACATAGAGAAAACAAAACCCCTCAAGCCTACATCTATGTTTACTGAGGCATGGCTCAACACTCAGTTTACTCCTCCACAAAATTCTGCCTGATGATTCTGCTTCCTCCTTTCCTCTTCCCTCTTAACTTCTGAATCAAGAATGATAGTGCATATGATAAGATGGGCTAAAATTTTGGGCATAATGCTCATCTGAGTGTACAGAAAAAAATGTTACCTAAAGATATAAAATGTGCAGTGATTTCAAAGAAAATCTGTATAAGATGATATATAGATGGTATCTAACTCCAAGTAAGCTGTTGAAAATATCCCAGAATGTTTCAAATTGATCCTGGCAATGGACGTTTTCACACTTGTCCTCCTAAAGCCGGGTGGAGCCATTCCGGAACGGGTCGTGCCGCCGATTCCGGAATGGCTCCGCCGCCGAAAGGCTAATTCCTGTTGACAGCCGGAATTACCTTTCCGCCGCTTCAGCCGGAGTTATCATTGTTTCGTCTGGAGTGACGCCGGACTTAGGGCTCCGTGTGTCTGAACACACGGAGCGAAAAGCCAGCCGGACACAGGGATGACACCGGAAGGGGCGGTGTTTGCCGCCGCGCGTGTGTGAACACACAGAAAATGGAGCCGGAGTGAGGCCGGCGGGAGGCCGGCTAGCGTCCTCCTTTTGCCCTGTGTGAAAACGTCAAATGTCAAGATAAGGAAGGCTCCTTTTTCATATGTTTTGGACCTGTAAGAAGGCGAAAAGTTACGGGTCTGAGATTTATATGTTAATCCCCCCCCCCAAAAAAAGAGTAAAAGTAGATTTTGTAAGGATACCAGTAATATTTCTGTTGGGTATTAAATACAAAGAATTGGAGAGTAAAGATAGATTATTTCTTTGATACATGACAACATCTTCAAGAGTACTGGTTGCTCAAACTTGGAAACATATTGAAGTATTTATTATGGAAGAATGGCTTAATAAGGTTGTTGACAAAGGCCTGGAACACATGGCCCAAATAAAGTGGCTTGCAGACACTTTGGGGGCATGATGTCCAAATGATGCATGTCCCCCAAAGCAGCCAGAAGCCACTCCAGTGCCACCAGAAGCATTAGCCTCACAAAAAGGAGTTGGTTTAAACCGATTCCAGACTAATGCAACTTTGGACTATAATGGTGGCCCGCTTTGGGAGCCACAGTTCTGGCTCGATCACAGTTCTGGCTGTGTGCTTTACCCATTTGCCTAAATGACCAAATTAATGAAGGTTCTTAAGGATAAGCCAATTAAAGATATTTTGAAAGATCAGAAACAGTTTACAGACTTTTTGAGTAATATGAAATCTGACAATATAATAATTCTGGTTATGGTTTGTAGTAATTTCAGTTGGATTGCTTAGTTGGATCAGGGAGAAAGATTTTGTTATTGTTATTTTTTATTTTTTCTCATTACAATGAAGATGGGAGAGAGTCAGAATCCTATTGTGTATTAGCTATTTGTCCTTTCTTTTCTCCCCCCCTGTCTTTTCATCTTCTGAACGTATATTACCTTGATTGTAAATTAAATAGTTAATGTTAAAGTTAATAAACTATAAAAAATATTGCTTGAGCTCTTATTTTTAAAAACCCCGAACCCTAATGTCATTATGACCATACTATTCTTTTTAAAAAATTTCAGAACTACAGCTGCCTGAGTTTAATTTGCAGTTTTCATGAAGTAAAAATATTCATCTAGACATAAAATCTAACCATTGGCCCTTTCAAGATTAAAGAGGGAATCCTGTTGCTACACTATGCTAAGGCAAAAATCTTATTCAAGTGGTTGTGTTTTCTCAGAGATTGTGCATACCCTGCTCCTCATGCAGCCAATCTCTTTGCAAAACATGTTGAGCAAGGGACTAACTCACCATTCCATAACAGGTGAGCTTAGGACTGCTCGCCTTTTGCACAACTGGTAGCACAAACTGAGGGATCCAGTGGAACTCTGGTGAGCTTATATTCATGGAAAGTTGGTTTAGGGCTGCTTACTGGCAGGCTTTTACTCTGCAGCAGGACAGCCTTATTCAGCAAAGTTTACAAAAGTTCCAAGAGGAATATAAAGCAGCTCTTATTTTGTTCCTGTATGCAAGAATGAATTATTTTCCACTCTGAGAAACTTCAAGCTTTTGTGCAGTTTTCAAGCATAGTTCATGACTTTGTTGAGGATAATTCATCTCTTTTTTCTGTGGTCTGAAACACATGGGCCAAATGGTACATATTTGGGCTGTATTCGGGGTGTAGCGTTCAGATGACGCATGCCTTGAATGCAGCCAGCAGCCACACCAATGTCACACCACAGCATCCAGGAAGAACCAGGCCAGGAAAGAGTGGATCCTATCCAGTGTCCTAGTTTAGGACAGTGGTGGCAGCCCGGATCAGGGATGAGCACATATAGTTGCTGTGGTTCCAGTGCAATTGGTGTCAGTGCAGCCGCACACCACTCTTTCGGACCCCTCTGTTTTGGGCCAATGTTTTTCATTCAGGAAAAACAACAGTATGCTACTTTTCTCCCAGGTAATTTGCAAACATACTGGTACACTTTTGCATTCCTGGTCAGTATCCTTAATATGGAGACACTCCAACTTTTACCTGAATATAATTAAAAGGAAGAAAAACTACAGAAACAAAACAAAACAAAAAAATATCCAAACATGGAAATGTATTCCCAGCAACACCTAGCAGGACCCTTTCTCTTTTGTCTAATAGTAGTGGATGAAAGGTTTCAGGGAAAAATCATGATAGCTCCCCTCTCCTTCTGAAATATTTCCCATGATATTACATAATACTAAAAAGCTAGTGTCTGTGGTAGGCTACTTATTTGCTCCATAGCAGGAAGAGGGATATTTCTGGACTGAAGAAAGAAAAATATGTCTTTTTCTCACTTCCCTCTGAACAATTTTTTACAGTGGGTGCTTGGTATCCACTGGGGTTCAGTTCCAGGACTCCCCATGAATACCAAAAACCATGGATGCTCAAGTTGCATTATATACATTTGTCCCTCCACATTTACAGCTTTAATTTTTGCAGATTTGTTTATTCACAGATTTGATTAATATGTTCTCTCTAGGAATATCTAGGTCCTATTGTCAACTTTAACCAAAGGTTGCCCTGAAGGAGATTCCTAGAGAGAGCACTCCACTAGGCATTTGTAGCTCCTTTAGGACAATTCTACGGTCAATTTCTGGCAGATTGTGACCACAGAGTTACACTGGAGGACCTAGAGATTCCCAGGGAGGTGTTTTCTCAGGTAAAAACATAGTTTTTTTTTGTTATTTACAGTTTTTCCACATTCACAGGGGTCCTGTGCCCCTAACCCCAGTGAATGTGGAGGCATGAGTGTATAAAAATATACAAAATGGCAAAATGAAGGTTTGCTTTTTGGATTTTTAAAAATATATTTTCAAGCTGTGAATGGTTAAATCCATGGATGCAGAATCCATGAATATGGAGGGCCAACTGTATGACATTTCAAGAAAAGCTTTGTGGGGATTTTTTTCTTACCCCAACGTGCATCTATTCTTTCCCCCCAAATCCTGTATGCTATAAGCTCTTAGGAGCTCACTACAATCCCCAGAGTTTTTCCTTTTCCTTTGCAAGTGAATCCTTTAATATTCAGTTGCTCCTGGAAGCTTGGCCCTTGGCAGTCCATTAGAGGTTCCCACTAACATTTCATTTTTTTTTATCTTTTATAAATGAACATATTGTTCTGTATTTGGATAATACCACAAATATAGAAAGACAAGACAGAGTATCTCTGTCTTTTTTACAGAGTGACAGTAGTGGGACCACTGCAATTTATTATGAAAAGCAATGATGACATCACCTAGTACTTTTTCAAATATTTGAAAAACTTGTGTATTTTTCAAAAAGTGTGCCCATATTTTAGATGATTAGTGCAGTCCAGAGTAACTAATCCAGGATACTACATTCTGAATATGCCTGCACCAATTATGATAGTCTTTTACAATGCTTCAAATTAAAGCTATTTAACTTTTAAAGCTACATGGAGATCCATAAGACTATAATATAGAACAGGTTAAGAATAACAAACCATGAAACTAAACAATCAATTTTGCTGACATTTTATAATCAAATTTGTTCCAACAACAAATTCACATAATGTAAAAATATACATCTTTAATTTCTACTAATTTTTGCTTCACGTTTTGAAAAATACTATGCAAAAAGGAAAGCAGGGCAGCCAAGAGTCATTTATTTTAAACCATTTACATCTTAAGATTACAAGCTATTGGCTATGGATACAATTAAACTAGGATGACACCAATAACCCATTACTGTTAAAGCTGGGAAATGGATGATCTGCTCTTTTTTCAAAGAGTGTAATTTACAGTGTCAGTAATGGATGGGCTTCAAGGCTGATTCCTCTCCAACTGTTCTAATACAAAAAAGGTGTCAAGAGTGAGAAATGTTCTATACTAAAGCTGTAAATCCAAAGGAAACCACACTCTGGTATATACAAAAGAAGAGCCTTGCTGGATCAGAATCAATGTTCCATTTAATTCTAGAATTCTACTTCCCCAGAGTGACTAAAAATATGTACATCTAAAAACTGCATGAAGGCAAAACATTAGTTTGGAACTGTCGCCTCTCCCTTGTCCATGGCAACTGGTATGCTGCCTGTGAAAATGGATGTTCCACTTAGGTTGCCATAGTATCTGCATTTGATAAGACTGTGTTGCATTATTTTACCTAATCCCCAAAAGGCATTTGAGCTAGCAGCCACTATTAAATATTGAATAGCTTGGGCTACATCTGCACTGCTGAAACAATGCAGTTTGACACTGCTTTAACTGCCATGGCTTCTTCCTATGGAATACTGGGATTTGCCATGTATTGTGGCACCAGAGCTCTCTGACAAAGAAGCTAAATATCTCATGAAACTACAGAATTCCATAGCACAGAGCTGTGGCAGTTAAAGCAGTATTACTGCATTATTTCGGCAATGCAGATGCAGCCTTGGAATACAGATTCAGAAATTTAAAGTCAATAAATATATACTGTGATAGGCATGGAAAGAATATTTGAAAATGGCCTAAAAATATCTCTTTTGTGTGTCAAGAAACCCTAATGAGAAGAACATAGACTAACAAGAATATTTGAGGCCAGGATGTATTCTGTACAAAATTCATATGTGGTTGAGTTCTGTAGAAAACAGCATTTTCTGCATGGAAAATAATATTTCAGTGCAGAACTATTAATTCCTGTGCAGAAAATGTTGTTTTCTACACAGAAAAAGAAAGCTGTAATTGGGAAATTGTTCCACGTAAAATCTGCACATGGCTGATTTGCATAGAAAACAGCATAATCGACACAGAGAAAGAATTATTATAGTCCCCAAATCTCAGGGCCTGTCCCTCAGAGCCTTACCTCTTCTCCAGTTCCCAGGAGAAGGAATCTCAGGGTGAAAGCACTGCCTTGAAAAGTATGTATATTTTCATTTGCTGGACTTAGTGTTCTGTTATTTGCAACTGTAATTGATGTTTAAGGTATCATGCTTAATCACTAGGGGCTGTTTCTTGTAACATTTCCCTTGTATCATCTTCTGATGTCTCACCCCATGTGACATCAGAAGGTGTTGCCCTTAGGTCTTCAGTTTTGGCTCTGAAAGCTCAGGGTCAAGTCCACTTTGTGCCATTGGTTTTGTCTCTAGTTGATCATTTATGAATCAGTGTAGGTGTTGTAAGCCTCATAATGTGTTGATCCACAGTGACTTTTTCATTCCATATGCATGTCACTAGCTGATTATACTTAACTGAAAGCATTTATATATTTTTCTTCTGATTCAAAACCACTACTCAGGATGATGTACAACACTTTAAAAATAGCAATTTTACAAAAAACAATACAAAAAATGAAATGAGGAAGCATGATCACAAGTAAAACCCAAAACCTAGAGATATGATGTGTCATGTATACAACAAATGCCTGCCAGAATAAAGCTGCAGTCAACAGCATTGAAAAAATAGTGAAATAATCCAGGCTCAAGGATACCACTCTCCCAATCTGGATTCAACCACATATTAGGTGTGCTTCTAAATGTGTTTATATATGAAGCAACACCAACTAAGGGCCAGAATAGACAGGCTGGGAAAAGCGGCTTGATCCTGCTTTTTCCAAAAGCATGTTGAAACCACTGTCTGCACAGCCCACTCCCAAGGCAGACTGAATATGCACAGCCTGACTGCACAGTGCAGTGTCAAGCAGCGTGGCTTGGTAATTCTTTTGTTGCCTCCCTAGCATACATTTGCATTGTTGCACAAACACACTACTGTGACCTCCAAGTACCTCCAACATCTGCCTAGATGCCATCAGCCACACAGTCGCATGTGCAATACTCCACCTATACAGGGCATTAGCACATCAGTGTGTGAGTGATACATTGGAAAAGCACAATCATGGAAGCCCCCCGTACATGCTCCCTTCACCCCTCTTCACCTCATGCCCCCCTGTTGGACTGTCTGGTTTGTGTATGCTGTACTTACTTCCATTAGAGTTGTCATACTTTCATTTCTTTGCTTTGCTGCAGTCTCACACTCATGTTAGGGTGCTTATACACAGGTGCAAAGATGTGCATTTTCCACCCTGAGTCAGATTCTCCTGATTTCCTTTTGCTCTGGCTTTTAGCCCTGGAGACCAGCTTCAGTCCAGTTTTCAGATGCTTTGGAGGTGTGTGTTGTCTAAACACCTTGCCTTCAAAGCAGTTGCAAACTGCTTCATTCTTCCTGTCTGTGTCAGCCCTAAGAGATGAAAGCTATTAAAAGATCCAAAGTATGGGTTCAGAATAATGACAATACAAAATCTTGAATTCTTTTTTACTTTTGATATCCTTGTTTCAGAATCAAATTATATCTACAGGTGCTAATTACAGGTACTACTTTGAAAAAATGTGTTTAAAACTATAAGTGTTCTTTATCACAAGAGTACCTATATGTGAAGTAAAAGCATGTATGATTGAGCAACATTTGTCTATGGTGCTGCAACACTGAGATTTATAATAATAAAAATAAATAATAAAATTTATTTTTACCCAGCCCCTCTGTTGAGCCAAGAACTAAAATGTAGAGACTCACAGACTCCTGAAGCCGGGAATCTAATCAGGAAAGGTCTGCAGAAAGAGATTCATCTTCACAGCCTTTTTAAAGCTGCTTAAGATCGTGATCTGATGGATCTTGTCCAGCAGACCATTCCACAATCTGGGGGCGATTACCGAGAATGCCCTCTGGGAGATTGCCGACAGCCTAGATTTAGTTGGCTGGAGCAAATTCCTCCCAGAGGACCCGAGTGCACGGGGCAGATTGTATGGGAAGAGGCGGTCCCAAAGATAAGTTGGACCCAAGCCATTTAGGGCTTTAAAGGTAATAACCAACACCTTATACTGGGCCCAGAAACTAATAGGCAGCTGGTGGAGAGGTTTTAATACCAAAGTTATGTGGTCTCTCCTAGATGTTCCCAAGACTACTCTGGCTGCCATATTTCACACTAACTGAAGTTTCCGGACCAGGCACGAGGGTAGCCCCATGTAGACTACATTACAGAAATGCAGACGAGAGGTTACCAGCACGTGCACCACAGTCTCAAGATCCCTTACTTTCAGGAAAGGGTGCAGCTAGCATATCAGCCAAAGCTGATAACAGGCACTCCAGACTGTCGCATTTACCTGATTAGTCATCAAGAGCAACGAGTCAAGGAGCACCTCCAGACTGGGAACACAGTCCTTCATGGAGAGTGTGACCCCGTCCAGGACTGCAGCCCAATTCCTGGTTTTGGGGCTGCTACTGTGAGCACCTCTATTTTGTCTGGATTTAATCTCAATTTGTTTTTCCTCATCAAGCCCATTACTGCAAAGATAGTCATTGAGAAGAGAGACACCACTGGGATTCAAGGCTGACAATCGAGATATGGAGAAATAGATCTGGGTGTCGTCAGCGTACTGATAACACCCAGCCCCGTATCTCCGAATTATCCCACCCAGCACCTTCATATAGATGTTAAACAGCATCGGGGACAGAATGGCACCCTGTGGGACACCACATGTAAGATCTTTTTTTGCTGAACAACTGTTCCCAAGCAGCACCCTCTGGGACCTGCCCGAGAGGAAGGAGTGGAACTACTGCAATGCAGTGCCTCCAATTCCTAACCCACACAGGAGATCCAAGAGGATGCAATGATCCATCATATCAAAAGCTGCTGAGAGGTCTAAAAGCACCAGCAGGGTCACACTACCCCTGTCGATACTCAGATGCAGGCCGTCGGTCAAGGCAACCATGGCCGTCTCAACTCCAAATCCTGTCCTAAAGCCAGTTTGAAATGGATCTAGAAAGTCAGTTTCATCCAAGACTACTTGGGAGTTGAAGAGCAACCAACCTCTCAATCACTTTGCTCAAGAAAGGTAACATAGACATCGGTCTATAGTTGTTCATATCTAGGGGGTCCATGGAAGGTTTTTTCAAGCTACTTAACTGTTGCTTCCTTTAAACAATCTCAAATACCCCCAACACAATAACAGTTTTATTTTATCATCACCTTTCTACTTGGGCATCAGATAAGTCATAGACAGCATTGCTCCAGATTAATAAAACCATAAACAGAACTGTAGTTTGTGGTAGTTCACACTATTTCATAAATAATTTAAGAGATCACTGAAGAGCCTATATCTGTTTCTCCATCTACATTTTGGAATGACATAAACAAAGAGTGATTATGAGAACAGTGTCAGAATAATGTTCCCTCTGCATTTCAGAGAAAGAAAAAAAATGCCAACTAGATTTCAGTTTAAATCAAAGCAAAGTCAGTTCTCAACTATGGCATTTAAAAAAAAAAAGAACCAGTAAAGCACTTGATTTTTACTAAGAAGACAAAATTAAAAATGCTATAGTTGAGAACTGACTTTGCTATGATTTAAACAGTAGTAAAAGGACAACTGGTCCAAAATTTTAATTCATTACTAGCATCCTGCTACACATAAATCATAAACTAGAAACATGGTAGGTTTTTTGGGTTGTGTTGTACTATATTTCCCCTGACATACTAGATTTATATGTGCAGAGAATTGTTGTTTTAACCCTTCTCCAGCTGGATAAATTTTGTGCCTTTTTGTTTGATCCAATAAGGTTATCCACAATATGGCCCATTGAGACAGGGCATTTTAGTCCCCCAAAGCAAAATTTGTTGCAGAATCCACACAGAAACTGCAACATTATTCAAGACAGGTATTTTAAAACATTATATCCAAGAGGTGTAAACAATGTAGCCAAGTTTCAGCCACCTGCTGTGGACATTTTGCTTTTGTTGTATTTCTGACATACAAAAGATGCCTGGAACAAATAATCCCAGAAAATGTATTGCATTTTTCTATTGGGACAACAAATGTATTATGCTGTTTTGTAGAAAAAAAACAATGCTGGTGGGAGAATTCAGGTGGGAAACAACTCCTGCCTCTGTCCAAACAAGAAAACTGAAAGATAATGGTAGCCTTAAGTACCACAGCATGCATAAACAAGCTATTGTTTATTGCTTTAATTCAGATTGATTAAAAATACCAAAAAGTCCCAGATTTTGTTACTGTTCTTTCCATTTTTTTTTGTTGGAAATCCATACACATTTTGTTAATCCCAGAATATTTTCTTTACACTCCCAGTAAATTTTATAACAGCTCCCCAGGTTGATTTATTTTAACACAGCAAAAAATCAGAAAGAACAGGATGAAAATCTGGAATTTTTCAATCAGTCTGGATGCACCCTGCAATAATCAAGTGTTATGTTCATAATAACAAAAATATCCAGTCAGTTGCTTTGCAATTAAGATAATGCTGGCTTTCAGGATTCCTTAAAAGAGACATATTTAAATGGAGACTAAACCCATGGCTGGCCCATCAACAGTACATGTGGTTTTTTGTGGTTTTCCATATCATTTTCTGTTCCAGATGGGGTAGAAAGGAATGATGAATATAATTTCACTTTACTGTTGCTTCACAGTGGGATGAGTAGGACAAGTCTGTTCCCATGGATAGAAGCAACAAGAAAGAAAAAGTAGCAGTTTGGTACTCTCAGCCACAGCTGTTTTTGCATTTTAATGTTCTTCAGTCTGGAAATATCAAGAGATGAAAATGTGCTTCAGAGGAAGCTCTAGACTAGAGTGACTCTTTTAAGAGGCTCAACAGACAGCCCCAATGGAATGGCTTCCCACCACCCCTTTCAGCACTGGATTGGGGCTGCAGCAACCATATGCCCTGGCCCTGATCTGGCAATTTCCAGCCCAAAAAAGAGAGGCAAAATGCTGCTTCTTTTTAGAATGGCAAAAGGCTGCCCTTGCTACCATGGCAGCAGCTTTTTGCCATTTCTTCGGTGCAGTACATCTAAGGACCTTATCACACGCTGGCCACGAAGCGAAAAGTAACCGTAAAAAGAATAAATCCAGTACTATACCGAAATGATCCCAGAGAGCCCCCACAATACGTAAATGGCTATCAGACGCAACTAGCATCATCGCGCAATTATCGCGCTTCCATTAAAGTGCATCCTGGATACGTATTTGTCGTTCACACACAATTCAGAAAATCCCAGACATGGCCCCGCGCTGGCTTGGGAAGGAGGGGTTTGGGTGACAGCCGGCTGTCACCCGGCTTTCCAAGCCGGTGCGGGGCCTGGGCTCTGAGCAGAATGGAGCCCGC
>CM034708.1:115498934-115515077 GCA_020142125.1 Phrynosoma platyrhinos
GTGGAAACACGGAGAATTATTATGTATTAGATCAGGATTTCTTTTGGACTCTGTCTGCTTTGGACCCCGTGTGATAAGGTCCTAAGTGCTGCACCACAGAAATGATGTGATGCCAGCATCGGCATGGTGCAGTCACCATGTCCCCACTCCATCCCGATGCTGGCCCTTTGTGCTGGTCTGTAGAGGCCCTCTGACACTATAACTAAATTACAGCTGCTAGCCTTCAATGTTTAGATTTGTCTCCTAATTCCAGGTTGCATCAAAACAAAGTTTATGTTGTTTTGAACTGGAAATAACAATAGTTACATTTTTAAAGACACAACAATTCTGATGGGCACACTTTTTTTTTGCTTTAAATGGGAGCTAAAACCTACTCAAAACATGTTCCATTGCACATTAAGACAATGTTCTTTCACAGCATTTGTCAAGTGGTCTATGGAAAAGCCTCCAAATGCACATGAAAAAGATGAATCCCCTGACTCTGAGTTGTGGTACTCTAACTGAGTGACCTTGCTATATGTTGCTTTCTGTGAATAGTGGGTCAAAGGATTGTAGTTATTTCTTTCTTTTCATCCTGCTTTGGCCCTGGATGATATTGTCACCATCCTGTCAAATTATGGAAACTTCATGATATCACAGAGTTGAAGGCATACATTGTCCACTGTTCCTAGTGGGGTGTATCATGGGCAAAATGAACCCTTGGAGGAACTGTGGTATACAGATACAGGGTACCACCACTGAAAGCAAAAATGAGTCTAAAGAGATTTTGTTAACTCACAGGATAACTGAGATTCAACAGCAAGCAAATAAGAGTGAAGCGTAGAGACACTGATAAACTGGATGCTTTGGGGAGAGGCATTTATACTGTGTTTGTTGAGCAGCTTGGAAAGTCGTACATACAAGGGACAAAGATTGAATCACTGATGAACAGCTGGTTGAGTTCAGAGGTAAATGTCTGTTTTGCTAATATAGGCCAATAAATGTGGAAAATATGTCACAAAAGTGTAATGAGGCTGCAATATTTAAACATGATAGCCTCTGAAAGAAGACCTTTGTAATTAGTCTAGTACACCACAGCAAACTCAGGTTAGAATGTTAACGACAACACTGCTTAAACCATATTTCCACAATGGGAAAAATGGAGGAGAGGATAATATTGCCCCCATCATCTGAGAACTGGCTGAGAATTTAGCTGAGAATCAGCTAGGTTGGGACTATTTAACAGAATAAGCAATATATATCTTCTGTCACTATTAAGTCTGCTTAACAGTGCAAACAAGAAAACCAACAGATAGTGTGCCACACCTGGAAAATTTGCTTGAAAGAACCACTGCAGCACTGAAGAGACACTCTCTGGTTGCTGGTAGAATGGCTGGCACATCCAGTGGCTCTTCATTAGGGGACATTTCTGTCATCAGAGACATAATTTGCTATTGCTGTAGAAAATTAATCTATGGTATAATTAATACAGTCTGCCCACCCCATACACAGACTTGCCATACATGGACTTGAGCTCATGTAGACAGCAACCCTGGGGGGACAAAATGGCACACATGGGAGTGCACTGCCATTAAAATCAATGGGACTTGAGGTCCTGCAGTTTTTCCTATATGTGCAGGGGTGGGTGGGTTCTGGAATGGATCTCTCACATATATAAAGGGCCCACTATATTATTCCCCTCCCAACAACTAAGGGCCTTTGCTGACTGCCAGAAATAGTGCAAATTGAGTCCACTTTAAGGGTTAGGGTTAGTGCTAGAGAATCATGGGAATTGTTTTTTTCTGAGACATTGAGCCTTCTCTGTCAGAGAGCTCTGATGCCACAATAAAATACAGTTCCCATGATTCCCTAACCTTAACCCTAACCTTTAAAGTAGACTCAATTTGCACTATTTCTAGCAGTCTGCAAAGGCCCTAAGTCACAGCAGCTATCCTTCAATGATTATATTTGTTTTCTAATTTCAGGTGTGTGTGTCAAAACAAAGTATTATGTTGTTTTGAACTGGAAATAACAACAGTAGCATTTTTAAAGACACAACCATTCTTATGGGCCCACATTTTTATTTTTTGCAAAAACAGGAGAATTAACATCTACTCAAAACAAGTGTTCCATTGCACATGAACATATATTTTTTTGGCCCTGGATGTCTGGTTACTGATGAATGGCCTTGTATGTGCATCCACAAACACTCATATAGATATGGGGCATTTTAAAACCCTTCAATACATTGGAGTCCCATGGGATTAGAAAATATTGCAGAGATCACTAAGGGCATTTTTTGTTTGTTTTTTAAATGAGTCTGGAAACAAACATTCAGTCATTTGACCCTGACCCTAGCAACACACATGGCACATAAGATTGTCTGTTTCCATTTCAAAATGAAATGAAAAATGGAGTGAAAGCCAGCTTCCTTATGAAAACTTGATACCTGCAATACATTTAACATAAGCTATCAATACTGTTTGTCATGACACTTGCTGTGTAATTCAAACATGTAGCTCACACACCAGGAATTTTATTGTTGCATACCTTCAAATTGTTTTCAACTTATGGTGACCTGAAGGGGAATTTTCTTGGCCAGAGTTATTCTGCAATGGTTTATCATTGCCTTCCTCTGTGGCTGAGAGAATAGTTTGCCCAAGGTCACCCAGTGGGTTTCCATGGCTGAATGGGGATTCAAACCCTGGTCTGCCAAATACTAATCCAACAGTCAAATCAGTATATTATTCTGGCTTCCTAAGAGATAACACATGAATAAGCTGAAAGCAAAAATAATATGGCCCTATTTAGTCATGTCAATATTTAGTGAGAGTAAAATTATTGTTATAGACAGAGCTTGGAAAAGTTTCTTTTTTCATTATCCTATCTGATTTTAGAAAATATAATCCATAAAAGTAACTTTGCCGAACTTCATCCATAGCTAAAGCATTAGTCTTTACATTTAATATTTGAGATAGGAAAGCCTTAAAATCCAATTCACATGTCTGTGAATAAGCACAAAGACAATAAGGAGCTGTTGCTTTGCTAGCCATTGCAAAAAACATGATGCAGGAACAGATGTAACCTTTAGATAATTTAGCTATACTTTTCTTATACCAGGCATTATCCCATTTTGGAAGATTTTGCCAAGCTGGAAACTGATAATGCTATAATGTGTCTCTCAACTGTGGCCTTTTTTTATTGCTGCATGTGTAAGATAAGCAATGAGTGGCATATTAGTTATTATTTGTAAATAGATTATAAAGACACCCTGCTGCAAGTAATTCCCACTAACTAAGTCACATATTCATTTAGATCGTATTCCTAAAAGCGATGTCAAAGCCAACCCAGTCATGCTTTATTCTGCCATAATTTAGCAGACTAAACACATTTTAGTTTGTGCAGTTTGTTTGTAGACTCTTGATTGCACAAAGTTCCCTTTATTACTAGAATTACTAAGCTGGCTAATTGCCATACAGATCTCACATCTGGAACAGAAAAAACTAAATTGGAGGATACATTTCCTTCTTCCACTGTTGAAATAAAGCATCTCACAGCCCTTTTGTTCTTTTATTATCCCTACTAGCAAGTTGGCCAGCATGATGATGAGTAGATACATATCTCAGGGTCCTTAACATGTCTGTATATTCCCCATATAGTAACAATATTACTCGCTCCTCCCTTTGAGCCTGATTACATAATAGCTGGATGTAACAGTAAATAATGGTTTGAATTTAACAGTAAATGATGGGTTCTCATTATGAGAATAATATTCAGGGGGATATTTTGATTGTGTGCTTATCTTCTCCTGCTTTGGAAGCCTCCATTTCTATTTTAGAGTAACTTTAAAGGAACTAGAAATCTTTTGATTTAAAATATTATAATAATTTAATCCTATTTTCATGTACCATTTTTGTATGTTTTAATTGTACTTTTAAAAATATTATAAGCTGCTCTGAGTCCCAATTTTGGGAAAAGGACAGGACAAATAATAACAACAAACAAACAAACAAACAAACAAACAAACAAACAACTGTAGCTTAGCACTATGCCTTGAGTGAGATAAACTGTGAATCTCAACTATGGGCCTAAGCAGACTGCCAGAAATAGTGCACTTTAAATTGAGGCACTGCCCTGGCTTAGTGCTAGGGAGTGATGGGAATTGTAGTTTTTTTCTGAGACATTGAGCCTTCTCTGTCAGAGCGCTCTGGTGCCACAATAAATTACAGTTCCCATGATTCCCTAGCACTGAGCCAGGGCAGTGCCTCAATTTAATGTGCACTATTTCTGGCAGTCTGCTTAGGCCCTATGACTACTTGAAATAAGACCGCTGCAAAACCATATTTCTAAAGAGGTTTTCTTTTAGCTAACCATAGTGAAAAATAACCAAAGTTTAGAGTTCAGATGTATGTTTCAACCAGGGGTACAAAATGTTTGACACACCAAATGTTTGTCTATAATTTTCATCAGCATGGTAATAGGCAAGGGACTGTGCCAGTTAAAAACATGTAGGGAGCCAAAGATTACATGCCCCTGGTCTAAATTCTATTTGAACACTATTGTAGTGGAGTTAATAGCTGCATGGGTATGATGCAAAAAAGATTAAACCAACTAGGAAGAAATACTGAGAAGTAATTCCTCCCTTCCACTATACTGACAGCATCCATTTTGGGCTCCTGCTGTGCCTATTTTAACTCCTAAAAAACCTTCCAGATCATCCAGAGCCAAAATTATTTCTGCTTAAAAATGTCACATCTCTGGGTCAGACTTGATGATATTAATGAATCCCAAATCCCCTTTCCCCATCACTACAAACTTTTTTTAAAATGTTCTGTTACCCAAAACAACTTTCTATGCTGCCATCAGGAACTGGTAAGCTTGTCATTTCCCTTTAGCCATGTCTTCTACTTGGCCATGGCCAGGGATAGATTGACCACCACAGTGATAAATAGAGCTGAGAGACAGTTCAGGAAACCTTCTATAGAAAAATAACAAAAAAATCAAAATGAGCCAAGCTTGAGTTTATCTTTGACAAATACCATTTCATGGGCTGATGGCAGAGAAATACAAAAATAGCTACCAGTTTCCTTTTTATCTGTAATTACAACTGAGAAATCATTATTGCAAAGAAAGAGAAGGAATTTTAATTCAGTTCACTCAATCACACTATCATTTGGATTTTACTGTAGCTGAAACAGGTTGTCCTTTACTAGAGACAAATGGGAATTATCAGTACTAATTGGTAACAGCTGTGATATTTTTTTTAAAAAAAATAGTGTACCCACAAAAGGCAGATGTCTTTCACAATGTCTTGTTCAGCAAACACATTAGGGCAGTTGACATTTAAAGATGCTCCAGAGTGCCAATTGGAAGAAACATAACACACAACAGACATCCAATTAGCTGAGTCTTGTTAATCTTTTCCACCCATTTGGGAGTATGACTTATCTGGGGTTACTTCTAATGTGTGGAAACACTGATCCTGAGAAATGGACTTCAAGTGGACCCAACCGGAAATTCCTCATGACAGAGAGGAACTAAAACCAAAGCTTGCTAGGATTAGAGTCTTTTACTAACACAGATGCTATTTCCTGCTATTAGGGGCTTCAAATTTTCATCTTAAAAGGCTCAGTATCTAAAATGGTTTCCCAAAGGATAGGGTGGTGGAAACCCCCATTCCTGTGGCCCTAAGGAACAAGAAACTTCCAAAAACAATCCCTGTGAATGACAAGCAGTGTATTTCACACAACTGATAGGCATCCAACACCTGCTAGTTCTTGACTTCAGGCTTCCTGTCTGAAGCTAAGAAGAGCCAGTCCTGATGAGTACTTGGATGGGAGACCACCAATGAATACCAGGTTCTGTAGGCTCTATTTCAGAGGAATGAGTATTCCTTGCCTTAGAAAACCCTATCACATTTATGGAGTTGCCATAAGTCAACAGGCGACTTGAAAGCAGACACACATACAATTTAGTAGTCTATTACACCCACAAGGCAGTGATGGGCCAGTTAGAATTTCAGCTTTAAAACAAGGAACAATTTTCACATTAACCAAATAGCTGAACATCTAGGCATAATTAATAGAATAATTACATGTAGAGGACACCCCCTGCTCTGCTAATTCTTTCAGCAGCACAACCAGAAATTTGGAACTGGAGCTTCTTTTGAAGTTAAAGAAAAAAGATCTATGCTGCATGTTTTTTTTTTTTGTGAGACAGAAGGAAATCTTAGCAGCATAATGGAATTTGCATTGATTTTGTTCCTGTCTTTTTTTCATTTGAGGCATCATCATTATCATTATCATCACCATCAATTGTCTTACCCACCTCTGCCTATAGATTGAGGCAGGGAACAACAGATTAAAGCAAGAGTTAAAAGAGCATTACATCAGTGTAAAATTCATACATGTTGAAAGCAATCAATTCATAATTTAAAAATTCATAATGTAAACAAAAAGATAGGTCTGCTGAGAAGAGATTTCTCTTTAATGCTGTTTCAGGCTCAGATAGTGTATCCAGCTGGCAACTCTCTTCTGGCAGTCATTCAACAATTTGAGGCAGTTGAAGAAAATTTCTTTGGTTAATAGTTGCCAGGTTAGGCCTGCCTGCCTGAAATAAACGTCCCCCAAAAGACCTGAGCATACAGGGCAGATTACATGAGAGAAGGAAAAGTCATAAGTAATCTGGACACAAACCATATGGGTCTTTAAAAGTAACAACTAACACTTTGCACTTTTCTAGGAAACTAATTGGCAGCCAATGAAATGACTTTAATACAAGTGTACTATGATCCTAGATGTACCAGGAATTAGTTTCTCACTAACTGACATTTCCAAACTTGGTACAGAAGGTAATCAAATGCATAGTGCATTGCAGAAATCCAGCCTTGAGGTTACCAACCTGTGAAATACCATCTTTAGGCCATCCAAGTCAAGGAAGGGGCACAAATCGCCTATTAGCCAAAGCTGAAAGTAAGCACTCCTGACAGTCATATTTATCTGGGCTGTCATTTGAGGTGATGGATCCAGAAACAAGCAAAGTGGTCAAAGCAGTTTTTCAGGGGGAGTGTAAACTCATCCAGAACTGGTTGACATCCCTCCAACCCCAGGTTAAGCCCCTTGATCGTAAGTACCTCCATCCAGTCTGGATTCAGTTTCAATTTGTTTTTCCTCTTCCAGCCCATTACCTTCTTGAGGTGTTTATTCAGAGGAGAAACATTATTCTTAACTGATGCTATTTTTGAAGCCATGGAGAAGTATACTTGGGTGCCACTGGAATACTGATAGTGTCCTGCCCTATGCCTTCAGATGATCTCTCACCACAGTTTCATGTATATTTTAAATAGCATTGGAGACAGAATGGCAGTTTTGGCATTTCCTTTTTTGAGGAGCACCTATCCCTGAACATATGCATGAAATAGGATCGTAACCACTGAAGCACAGTGCCCACAATCCCCAAAGCCCTTAGGTGTTCCAGGATACCATGGCTGATGGTACTGGATGCTGCTGAGAGGTTCAAAAACATCAACAGGAACAAGCTTCCTTGGAGTGTTCAAAACCAAAAGCAAAAGCAGCTTCATTTATATACCGTTTCATACCGCACTATGAAGTGTCTAAGCGGTTTACAACTGTAAGCTCATTGCCACCTATCAGCTGAGTACTCATTTTAGTGACCCCTAAAGGATGCAAGCCTGAGCCAAGCTTGAGCCCTGGCTAATATTGAACTCACAACCTTGTGGTTTATGAGTGAGTGGCTGAAGTACAGGCATTTAACTACTGCACCACCAGGGCTCCTACTCTGTTCATGCAAAAGATCATCTATTTAGTGACCATGGTGGTCTTAATGCTGTATCATGCTCTGAAGCAGGTTTGAAATGGGTCTAGAAAACCTGCATAATCCAAGACTGCCTGGATTTGGAAGGCAACTGCCCTCTAAACCACCTTGCCCTCCAAAAAAGGAAGATTCAATATTGGTCTGTAGTTGGTAAAGTCCATAGGGTCCAGGGAGAGCTTTTTAAAAAGCAGTTGTACCACTGCTTCTTTTAAACAAGGTGAACTAAACTGAACTTTATTGCTAAAAGCTATGAGCCATCACAATTCCATATATATGACTTCCATAAAATCCAAACGGCAGAATAACTTTAAAAGTTGGTATCAAATACAAAATAGAAATGATAAAAAGTCAAGAATATTAAAATCTAAGAAATTTACAATAATGTTTTTTTTAAAAAAACAGCACAATAAAATTATTTACTATTAAAACTAATACTTTTGATATGTAGCTCTTATCTTAATAGCAGCCAAAGCAAATTTTGCCATCATCTCAATAATATATACTTTGTTACCTGCTAAAAGTACAGAATTTGCTCAAGAGGTGAACGATTTGTCAGGTAATGGAGAATATAACCTAAGCACCTTTATCTTGGGGATGCGTATAGAGAGCATTTTAGCAGATAATGTTGTAAGTCTTCCACTGCCTCAGACTCACAAATACAAATCCTTTCGGTCACAGGAATTGTGTTGTATCTTCCTTTCAGGTAAGCATACACTGAAATCATACTGCTGCTTATTCAATTCTCAAAGGGGCCAGTGTAAGATCAAACAAATAATAATAATACTCCAATCCAAAGGATGTTTTGACAAATAGGTACCATGGCGAAGATCCTGTGTGGGATAGCATGAATAGATCCCTCCATTTGGAGGCAAGATCATTTTTTCCTTAATCTGTTGCTTAATTAAGCTAGAATAGATTTGTTAAGCTTCTGCATTAATCCCATAAGAAAAAAGTATTCTTTTAGAAAATGGACAAAAAGAGAGGGCAGCAGATGAAAAAAATCTATTGTAGACATAAGGTCAAACCAGAGTGTTGTTTCAATGATCACATTGTATAAGTTTGAGGAGTTTTTTGTTTTTGTTATTTTACAGTTAACAGCAGTGGAAGCACTATTGACATCTCTATAAATAGGGCACATTAAAATCTCATTGCTGAGGAAAGAGCTATTGAAAAGAGATACTCCTACAGATTTAGTACCAAAAAAGGGGGCAGTTTAAATATTGCATGACTTGTGGGTAAAATGGTAAAAAAGAACATTTAATGAACATATTTTGATACATTAATTCTCTTATGCTTATCTCAAAGTGTATGCTTTATGTTCAGCACTAGTAACTGTGAATGGCACTGAAATCCACATTTACCCACATTTGACTATTGCTTTTAGGGATCTATCCTGTGGAAAGTTCAAACTTGGATTTGGGCAAAATGGAACTAGATTTATTCTACAATTCTAAAGCTACATTGTTATTGCCAAAGAGTTATCAAAATCTGCATTATTCAAGGACAGTAGGAAGTACAAAGTTCAGTTTACTGGATGAGATTAAGGACATGTAGTTTCCATGCATCATGTGTGGTTTTCCATAGGTCGGTTCTCTGACAAGGAAAGCCCTGCCTCTTCAAATGACTATGTGATACCAGTAGTGGGGTAAGGAGATCCAGCCTCTCTTAACTCATGGAAACACACATCACTTTATATATACATCTGTTAATACCTCAAACTCAATGCTTTGTTTCAAAGTTCTTTGCATCTGGAATATAAAAATTGTGCAAATGATAGGTTCCATTCTTCTTCACTAATGACATGGCTAAATAATTACTGTATGTTATTTTAGTCTCTCTTTTTTACTAATGCAAATATGGATGGTATTTGAAATCATGCTCTCAGAGCCAGACAGAGGAAGCGAATGACTGTGAAGGAAAAGATGTCTATGAAAATGCTGCAACAATGGAAATCATCGCACATGCCTTATCCTGTCTTTTTTTCCAATGGGATAAAGCATGTTTAACTGTCAGTAACGAATCTTACCACATTGTCCTGTGGTCAGGCATATGCAGCCCAAATGCAACATGGGCTTAACCCAAAGTTTTTCAAGGATGAGACAAGCACAGGTTACATATAGGCTGCATACGCTTGGCCATGAGAGAATGTGGTAAGATCCATTATTGACAGTTAAACACGTGTTTATCCCATCAGAGAAAAGATGGGATAAGATCTGTGCAATAAAACACAGTCTGTATACAATGAACCATCAGAAAGCAAAGGTGTCATTATCTCAGCCACTCATGAAAAAAGTTTTGGTTTTTGGAGTATTTTGGATTTTGGAATTCTGGATAAGTGAGACTCAACCTGCATTGTTGTGTGTTGGGTATTTTCTGACGTTATGGTAACCCTAAAGCAAACCTATCACAGTGTTTTCTTGTCAAGTTTTGTTCAGAGGGGCTTTGTCTTTGCCTTCTTCTGGAGATGAGAGACTGTAACTTGTCTAAGGTCATCTAGTGGGTTTCCATGTCTGAGCAGGAATTCAAATCCTGGTCTGCAGAGTTATAGTCTAATGCTTAGACCACTACATCACACTGGCTCTCTTCTGCTCCTGGGTCCTCTTAAAACCACTTCTTAACTTTCAAGATCATCACACCCTATGATTTTTTTCTGAGTCTATTTTATTTATAACTCTTTTATCTGGTTCATCTCATCATAGTAATTGTACATTTAACACATTTTATAAGGCAATGAAATGATTAGACAAAAAACCCTATAGGGCAATCCAATGTATGTTTACTCAGAAGTAAATTCCACTATGCTTAATGAGGCTTACATCCTGGTTAGAGTGTTTAGGGCTGTATCCTAAAACAGTAAGAACAGTCTCTAGTTGTTAACAGCTTTTAACATATAGTTTAACAACTCCTTATCTTTATTAATATTTTAATCTAGTATCTGAAGTCATTAGTCTAAGCAGAGTAGCTCTCCTTTACTTTCTGTCTTCATTTTGATGCTGACAGGTAGATATGTATGACACCTATTATATCATACAATGAGATAGCTTTAAAATAGGAAAAACTGTTTAGTTATTTAAAACACCACAGAATATCATTTACAGCTTGTGAAAAATTCAGGAAGGCTCATACTCTTTTTTTAAACACTTTTAAAACACACACACTGTATAATTTATGTCTCTGAACAGACACCTGATAGAAAATTAACAGGTGAGCATCAAAGCCTTGAGCAAGTAAGGTGCAGTTGTAACTTGAATGCAACAAAGCTGGTACTTTATACTAGCTCATGAAGGTTAAATGAAATTACATGAGGGTGACAGGAAGAAAAAATGCTACTCTGAATCACCCCAAACAATTGATGGCTTCTTTATAGCTTAATCTATTGTGAATTTAATTTTCTGACACTAGAACATATTGCAGCTGCCTCAGTCTTGTTTTAAAGGTAAAGCATATAACCATCTATCTATAGCCTTTTAACTGCACTGAATGTCTGATTTCTCTTCCTGTGCCCTGCAATAAATTTGAAAATAAGTGTTTGAGTTCTGACTTACTGAAAATAAGCACCTACAAATCCATTTTGGTTTATTTGGAGAGTGAAAGAACTTTCTCCTTTTTCTGAGAAAGCACTTTGAACAGATGGAATAGCTATGGTTGACTGTGCTTTCTAATGGAAATGATGTGGCTATTTGTATTACTGTCAGGTTAACTTAACTGCCTGCTGACTAGGGCCCAGATCTTAACTTTCTTATGAAAATGTCAAGTTCATGTTCCTAAGAAATAAACAAAATAAAAATCTGACAAGAAGTTTTGTAACTCCCTTTTCTTTTGCTGAAAATGAAAAGGGGAGCAATGAAAGATCAAGATTTGAGGGTAATAAATCCTTTGATCAGTTGGAACATCATTTAATAAACTTCAAGGGTCTGATGAAAATAATATAATGAAAATTTGCCAAGTCAAATTAGTAACATAGAGAAATACCACATTCAGTGACATTTTGCTCACATGTTTTTGTGTGAAAATGTGATTTCTCTAAAGCACACTGCTTTAGCCTTTTAAACAGAGTACAGTATTTTCCAGCATATAAGATGACTGGGCGACCCCCAACTTTTCCAGTTAAAATATAGAGTTTGGGATATACTCGCCGAATAAGACTAGTCCTTTTCCACACACACCAAATAAAAATTTAACAATATAAGATTTGATTCCAATATGGTAATTTTAATTCAAATGCTTATGACATGCAGGTACTTAGCAGGAAAACTATCACTTATAAACACAACAAACTACAGCTCCCACATTATCTAGCATTTATTTCTGCAGTGTGTTTTGGACTTTATTTTTTTTAAAAAATAGTCCAGATTTAAATGCTGCTTTAAAAATTATTTCCATCTCCCAGGTTGGGGGGAAATGAGAAAGTGTTGAGGGGAAGGACTGCCAATATACTAGGTGATGCATTCTGAGGTATGTACAATTTGTGGCCAAGTAAGTGACCCTGGGCATGTCACACACTCTCAGCCTCAGAGGATGGTAATGGCAACCCCCATTTGAAGAAACATGCCAAGAAAACCCCATGATAAGGTTGCCTTAGGGTTGCCATAAGTCGGAAAGCACTTGAAGACACACAAGAACAACAAAAAAGTCTCCAATTGTTTCATAGGCATTGTTTCATGGGAATAGGAGTCAGCATGGTGCAGTGGTTTGAGTGTTGAACTACCACTCTGGAAACCTGGGTCTGATTCCCCATTCTGCCATGAAACCCACTGGGTGAACTTGGACAAGTCACACACTCTCAGCTTCAGGGGAAGGCAATGGCAAACCTCTTCTGAGCAAATCTTGCCAAGAAAAACCCATGATCACCATAAGTCAGGAACAATTTGAAGGAACACAACATACACACATAACCTCCAAGTTAAGGAACTTGGTTTTTCTTTAGATAAATCTTCAAGGGTACTCTCTCTCTCTCTCTCTCTCTCTCTCTTTCATTGTGCAGAATTATTTGTTAAAGAAGCCATGCCCAAGCAACACATCAACTTTGGCTGCGTCTACATTGCAGAAATTTATTAAAGCAGTTTGACACCACTTTAACTGCCCTGGCTCAAGGCTATGGAATTCTGGGATTTGCAGTTTTGTAAGATATTTAGCCTTTTCTGTCAGAGAGCTCTGGTACCACAAAGCAAACTACATATCCTAGGAGTCCATAGGATGGAGCCATGGAAGTTAAAGCGTTGTCAAACTACATTATTTCTGCAGGGCAGATTCAGGCTGCATCCATACTGTAGAAATGGCTTCCTTCTCCTTCTCCTTCTCCCCTCATCCTTATCCTCCTCATCCTCTCTCCTGGCTTCCTTCTCTTTCTCCCCTCCTCCTCCTCCTCCTCCTTTTCTCTCCTGGCTTCCTTTTCTTTCTCCCCTTGTCCTCATCCTCTTCATCCTATCTCCTTGCTTCCTTCTCTTTCTCCCCTTGTCCTCCTCCTCCTCCTCCTCCTCCTCCTCCTCCTCTTCCTCTCTCCTGGCTTCCTTCTCTTTCCCCCCTCGTCCTCATCCTCCTCATCCTCTCGCCTGGCTTATCTTCCAGAAAAGTATGGTAATTAATAAGAATGGAGCAATGAAAGGCAGAAACAAATTTCCAGTGAAAATTGAAATAGAAGTTTTCAGTATCTTTGTAGGTGAATACAAAGTGAATTAAAGGAATGTTAACTTTTGAGAAAGTTCAATACAACATACATCCACAACTGACTAATGGAAAAAAGAAGCTCTGGGATTTACTTGTCTGGGCAATAATCACCAGTGGCTAATAATGAACATGAAATGATGCATTAAATTGGGTGGAAAAGTGTGGCCTGTGATCTGCATGAGGTTCCCATGGCCATTTTTGTGCCCTTTGGGTCAAAACTATTTTTGCTCTCTAGGGCCATTTTAGGCCTGTGAAATCCATTTTTAAAAACCAGGAAGTTGTTACAAAAGGCTTCTCCTGGGCTTAAATGGAACCTGGGAGGGGGGCTAAAACATGGGGGAAATTCCTTCATATCTCCTAGAGTTGTGTTGGCAAACTCATGGCACCTGTGCCATTTTGGGCATGCAGCACAGTCCCCAAGGCATATGGCTGCCACAGGTGGTATGGGCAAGGGCCAGGCATGTGTGCTTAGCCCGGCTCCTTCCAGTGGTCCAGTTTGCCTCGGGACTACTGGGCTGTGGCAAGGAAGAGAGGGGAGGTATGCGGCTCCTTGTAGCAGCCCAGTTCTCTATGACTCTATGATTCAAACCCACTGACAGTTAAAAGAGTTGAAGGTTGAAACTTATGGAATGTCCTTGACAGTTTAAAAATGCAAAATATTGCATTAGGTACAACTAGATGCTCCAAAGTGTCTCAGTTTTGATTTTGAAAAAGCACTGTTGAAGTCTTATAGCATCATCAAAGATACAGCTGAACCTAAGAAATAGGCAGGCTGGAACCTCAGGGTCAAAGCAGATCGTATGCTTAGCATACTTTTAGAAGTGGTGCTCCCTCAAATGGTGAAAGATGGCTGTTTGTCATAGCATGCAATTGCTTTTGCCTACACATTTTGCATCTGTTGTGCTGTTTTGTGTTGGTTTTTATTTCCAAGATTAATTGTTTAAGCAAATTTGTGGAAGAGAAAATGGGTTTATCATTGTAAATATTCATTTCTGTTAATGTCTAGTTTGCCCCACAGTAATTACTTTGTCTTGCTTAGTGCTATGTTCCTTCACATGAGTAGCAAATCCAGAATAAATTATGAAAAACAAGTAAAAATATGCAAATCTACACAAGTCTCTTAAAATGGCTTTTCCTGGTACTGTACTGATTCAGGTACTAAACTGTAGCTTTTTTTGTGTGTGTGTGTCTAAGTGTACATTTAATGGATTAATTGATTGATTTTCTGTCAATGCTCATATAATTTTTGTAAGTGCCCTCAAGATAGTTAACAAATGTAAAAACAAAAGCTATCAATGAAATCATTTCTATTGCAGGTTAAATGTTCACTGAACATATAGCTAAGCCCATTACAATTTCTATCATATGATTAGTTCATTACAGACTAGTGGCTGTGACTGAAAGCTTAACTATACTTATAGCTACACATTTTCCAACCCTGAAAATATCACTAGAGGTATCCCATTGGTCCAGCCATATATAGCTGGGGGTTCCCACAGCTCAAAAAATGATTTTTGAAAGCTCATCGAATCACAGTGGAGTCATCAGCCAAGTGGCTCAAATTCTTAACATGAGCTCAAGGCAATAACCATCTGTGAAATTAGCAGCCATCTGTGTCCAAAACTTTTTGTACAGTACATTTTTTTATGATAAGGGAGCACAGTAAAAATCTATGAAGGGTTTAAAAAATGCTTCCTCCTATCTCTTGCCTTGGGGGGAAATTCCCTTTCCATCTTGAAAAAGTAAGCAAAACACATAAATCCAACAGTTTTCCAAGAAAAACAAAGAAACAAATAGATGAAAAGCACTATGCAACAGCTATGACATTTTCTTTTGCAACCTAATACTAAGACAATGCTATTATGTAGAGCCCACATCTACATAGTGGCAAAAGCATTAAGACAGATTTTGCCCACTGGGTGACATGCTAATTACAAGTAGTACCTATAAATATATTTCAGTATAATTAGGCCTTCAAACTTTGCTGACCTGGAATTGACCTCTACCACATCACACAGAACAGGACCAAAATCTAGTTTTATTTTCACCGCAGACACACATATCACATGTGCATGCCTCACATTTCATGATTTTGCTTTCCTTTTTGTACTGTGTATATATGTACTACAGATTGAGCCTACCTGTAATTTTAAAGGACACTCTCTGCTCTCCCCACCAAAAGATCTGAAAGAGCTGGCATCATTGGCATTACCATGTTGTCCTATGTATTTTGGATTCAATTTTTAGGCATATTTTTTTGACTTATAGACGAGTATATACAGTATTTCACCCTTTCACAGACAGCTTCTTCCCCACCTTCTCTCATTTATTGAACCTTTTCAATTATTTCCAGTTTCTATTATGCACCAGCCCTAGTGGGAAGTTGTAGACCCATGACCCATTAGTTATCACTTAGCTTGTTTTGTTCATTTGTTTTATCTATTGGACTTTTTGTGTCAGAAAAGTCGATCCCTTGCAGATAGCTTCTCTCTTTGCCTGATGACAATAATAAGATTTTGATATTTCAGATATGTTAAGCTAGCTGAAAAGCAAATAAAAATAGAAAGAGAAAAGTCAAGTATTATGTGTTCATCCTGTCTTGTGCTTTTGTTACTCAGGACGTTTTCATACACATGGCTCTAAAGCCGGCTGGAAGCTGCCTGG
>CM034708.1:115515177-115530171 GCA_020142125.1 Phrynosoma platyrhinos
GAGGCCGGCTAGCGTCCTCCTAAAACCCCGTGTGAAAACGTCCTCAGAGTAAGTCTTCCACAATCAGAGTTATTAGCATTGCTCACAGCTGTGAAAGAAAGCTGTTTTTTCTGCCTCCTCACCACAAATTTGCAAATGTTTAGGGTGTGATCCCACACAATCTAATAAAGTGATACAGGGTGAATCAAGGGTGATTGGAAAAAAATATAACTGCCTTCCAAGAAGTGCAGCATGTTTCTGTTCTATATTTTTCTTCATTATTTAGCACTGTTGTACTAAAGTAGTCCATCACCATTTTAGTAGAAATATAAATCTTGTAAACACATAGCTTGAACAAGCCTTTGCACATGTAAGTACTGATAATTTCATCTGGACAAAAACTTGACAAAGTCAGAGTTTTGTGCTTGTACAGATGCTCTCCACTGGGACTCAAAATGACTAGACAAAATACAAAACAAAATGCTGGTTTTGGCTGGGATATGAAATGTGCAACTCCTGAGATGTTATGGGACACCTCCCATTAGTTGCTAGCTGATAGCCAAGCTGGGAATCAAACCTTGGTCGCCAGAGACCTAGTTCAGCACTTAAACAACTATGCAACAATGTCTCATATTTTAAAAACAAAAACAAAAAACCTGAGTACTCATTTTTATTTTATTTCATTTTGATTTCCATGTATTGATGGTTAAGAGGTGATATGATAGCCCAGTTAAAACATTTGAAGGGATATCATATTGAGTGAGGAGGGATCTAGCTTGTTTTCTGCTGCTCCAGAGAACAGGACCTGGAATAACGAATGCAAGCTACAGGAAAAGAGATTCCACCTCAATATTAGGAGGACCTTCCTGACAGTGAGAGCTGTTCGACAATGGAACACACTCCCTCAGAGTGTGGTGGAGTCTTCTTCTTTGGAGGTCTTCAAACAGAGGCTGGATGGCCATCTATCGGGGATGCTTTGATTTTGAGTTCCTGCATGATTGGGGGTTGGACTGGATGGCCCTTGTGGTCTTTTCCAATTCTATAATTCTATGATTCAAGGGACTGTAATTGGATGGGTCAATTTTGGGATGCTTTGTCACTCCAGGCTGTCCCACCTCATGATGTCAGTGTCTGCACATACTTTGCTCCATTCCCACCCTTGTCTTCACATTTGTTAAAAAGATCTCTAAGTCTTTCTTGGTTTTTCTACTATACAAAGCTCCCTCTTTTAGCCTTCTTGGTAGCTGCTCCCAGGTTGTGGAAGTCCCTTCCACAAGAGGTTTAGCTGGCTCCTTCTCTGCTCACTTTCCACAAGCAGGCAAAGGGCCTTTACAGACTGCCAGAAATAATGCAGCTTGGGGCCTCTTTAACTGTTTTGGCTCAGTGCTACAGAATCATGAGAACTGGAGTTTTTCAGAGACACTGAGCCTTCTCTGTCAGAGAGCTCTGGTGCCACAATAAACTACAGTTCCTATGATTCCTTAGCACTGAACCAGGGCAGTTAAAGTGGCCTCAAGCTGCATTAATTTTTTTTTTAAAAAAAAACTTTTGTGCCAATTTTCTTTCTTTTAATGTGTTATAATCCACCTTCAATTCTGTACTGGGAGAAAGGCTGGAAATAAAATAAATAAATAAATAAATAAAATGGTGGATGAAGCAGCAGTTGACGAACTTCTTAGATATGTCCTGATGGTGTGTACAGCCTTTCACATAGCATTTTCTCACACATTGTCCTGAGACTACACACACAGAAATGATTTGCAAGTATAAAATGCTAAACCACAGAAATTGTGAATTAATTATAGCTTTTTCCATTGAGCTTTGTTGCTGGATATTATTTATTCACTTTTTTTTTTTAAAGATCCTCTTTGCTCCTTCATTTGACTTATATGCCATAATTGTAAATATGGAATACACTCTTTAATAGGGCTCAGGGGAACATTCACTATGCTGCAAGTTACTGTATAAGATTTATAAGCTATCTCTCAAGCAAAGAAAGGTCATGAGATGATATGAAATTTTCATAAGGTGCCTACCTGCTGGGTAGCTCTCTCAGATAGTAAATATTTAGAAAACATATGAAATACTTCCTTATGTGACGCAGTGCAATTATGAGATTTTTTTTCTCTCCTTAAAATATTTTGCCTATTATCCCAGTGGTGTGATTTCATGAATATTGTCCCATTTCAGATCATTTAGACCTACACAGTGTAATCCAGTTCTATTACATTTAGGTATAAGTGTGAACTGCTCCAGTTTTTAATATAAAAGCACTGAGGGAGTCTATCCATATTTGGAATAAAGAAATGCAGATAAATATTACCAGAAGGAAAATATGATAAAAAATTTACACTGTCATTTTTGGGCAAGAGTACAGGTAAAATTCAAGCTAATTTAGGCTTGTTGAGGCTATGTCAGCATGCTACTAATGCTAGGGATGACAGACCTTAGGTGGGACACATACCATGACATTCAACACAAAGCAAACTATTGATTGCATTGGCTGCCCCTCTGGCTTCTGTATCTCCTCACAAGTCACTGAAATAAACCAGGATTTGGTTTATATTTAATTTTCCAGCTTCTTTGGACAGGGAAGAAACCACAGCTTCCAGATGATACTTAGAATCATAGAATCATAGGACTCATTCACACTCACATTTAACTGGTTGGAAGGGTGCAGTGGAAACATCACCAGCAGGTAGCTGTCCAGCCTTCATTTTGAAGACATTCAGAGAAGAACCCACCATTTCTCTAGGCAATTGGTTCAATTTCCATATTGCTTTTACTGTCAAGGTGTTTCTTCTAATGTTCAATCAAAATCTACTCTCCTGTGACTTAAAACTATTAGATCTGGTCTGGGGGCAGCAGAGAAACTGCACTCTTCACTCTGTAACAGTCCCTAAGGCATTTAAAGAGTCCAATCGTACCAACTCTCAGTCTTCTCTTTACCACACTGAACATGCCCAGCTCCTTCAGTTTTCCTCAGGTGTTTTGTTCCTCAAACTCTTACTTTGCTTGTTGCCCTTCCTTGAATGTAATCCAACTTGCCTATACCCTTCTTCAAATGAGATACCCAGAATTGAACACAGTATTCCAGATGAGGCCTGAGCAGCACATCCTATAACTTCTTTTGCACAGTCTTCAAGGTGCTACAAGATCCTTTTGCATACTGATATTCCAGACTAACACAACTATGTCTGAGGTCTTGTTGTTGTTGTTGCTGACTTATGACAATGCAAATGTGATCCTATCATGGGGTTGTCTTGGCTAGATTTGTTCAGGGGAGGTTGTCTTTGCCTTTCTCTGAATGTGTGACTTGCCACCCGGGTTACCATTGGCAGGTGTAGAGAGATCTTGTAGCACCTTTGAGACTAACTGAAAGAAAGAAATTGGCAGCATGAGCTTTCATAGACTTCAGTCTACTTCCTCAGATGCATTGGCAGGTGGGGAACTGAACCCTCAGTCATACTCCAACACTCAAACCAGTACACTATGCTGGCTTATGGAGATCTTTGTTCTTGGTGAAAAAGCAAATGCATTGCATGTTTTTCTGATACTTTGATCAATCATTGCACAAGTTTAACAAATCAAATTTAAGAGTATGTAATAATCCAAGGTAATTAAAAGATTTTTTTTAAAAAAAATGTCTTGTAACACCACAACAAATAACATATTTTAATTGGAATAGAATAATTATTTGTTTGTTTTTTCAATAAAGTGTTCTCCATTTTGGATACCACATACTTTCTACTGTTAATCTTTACAGGTGGAATACAAAACCACAAAACACATGTACTACATGGGAAGGAAACACGCATTATAGGGAGGAAAGGAATGAACCATAGACTAAAGTTCCACAATTTGCAAGCAAGTATCATTGGGAAACATGCATCAGCACATTATTTGTACAAAGCTCCTAGTTTGTTCTGACATGCACACTGTGATAAATCCCAGAAGTAAAATACAAATTATATTAATGTGACCTGTCTTATCTCTAAAGGAGATTGCAAATAGAACTCTTTCCACAGAAATCATTAACTAATCTCTTTTCCTAATATTATAGTTAAAATAAAAAGAGCACTAAATGGTAATTCATATTTTAATATATTATTTTTGTTATTATATACAACAGGAATCTATCATGATGACAGTAAACTAATTAGCAGATTGAATAAAATTCTAGCCAAAGTATAAAGGCTACTCCAAAAATAATAATAAAAAAAATTGGTTCACATTTTTCTGGTCCCCCCCCCCCCCCCCGCCTACAGAATAATTCCAATACCAATTGTGGCACACTGGGAACCTGATTAAAAGTGATCCAGTAAACTAGAACTATCAAAAATTAAATTTATATTGTCTCCTCTTATGTAATTGGTAGGGGAGCAGTACCAGTAGGGGAGCAAACCTTTTATATATACACATTTTCAGGAATTATTTAAATGTCATTCTTGGGGGTGAAGCAGATGGGCAAGAAGGAGTGCCCCGAAGCCACTCCCAGCCTGATTGGCTCGGGACTGTAGTGAACATGTGTCACAGCCCCAAGAGCTCCTCTTGCCACAGTCCCAAAAGGAGTGGAAAAGATCAGCTCCTTCTGGGGGCAGTTTCTGGGTACTCCAAGGGTGTGTATCATTTAAACAGCATGCACCCAGAGCAGCCGGAAGTAGCCCCCATCTGCCCGTTTTTTCGGGCCTTGGTTTCACCAAAAAAGAAGCAATGCCAATCAGGAGCAGAACAAGAAAACACAGTGTTTTTTTTTTTTTTTTTTTAAAAAAGAACATATTTCAAAAGAAAACAAGATGTGAGAACAGGTGAAATGAAATATTTATTTGAAGATGAAGATAGACCAAGAAGTTCAAACCACTGAGCAAGACAGAGATCATAGGAAGGTCTCTTGTGCAGAACCAGACTATTGTTTGATCTAACTTCTTATTGCCTAATCTGATTTACAGGAGCTCCCCAGGGTCTTGGGCAAAGGCATGCTTATCATCTGCTACCTGATGTTTTTAACTTGGGAGGAAAAAACCTTTTGCATGCAAGGCACATACTCTGTTCAGTGAGTTATAACAGTGTCATAGCTTCCCTCAAATAACCTTGAGAACTTAGGAATTATTTGTAGGAAATTCTCTAGGTCACTCAAGGCTCATGGCATCCCCTCCCCTAGGTATGGATTCCTCAACAGAGAATACGAATACTTTATGCATGTACTTTATCACCTTTCAAAACAATGCAGGCCTCAAGTTGTCGCCTGCATCTGTTTTAAATAATATAGTTGGACTATTGCCTCTCTTGATTTTTGAACTATGTCTTCATGTAGCTGGCAGCCTAATTCTGCCCTCTAACTTTTCAGTTGTGCCATGTGGCTTTGTTTCACCAATGTCTATGTCTTTTAATTTCATTACTAAGCTGGACCCTGTGAGAGGGAGTACATTTGATGAAACATGTCTCTTAGAGCTTTGCCATTCAAAACCTGGAATTTTGCTTCCCAGAGCTTTGCTATTCAAATTAGTCAATGCCTCAGGGCAGAGCATGGCCTTCTTCCCCTGTGAGTGCCTGCTGTTTCTCCCTCCACTATTGACTGGGCTATTGCCCAGAAAACAAGACAAGAATAGAAGGTCTCCAGAAAGACAAGAAAGCTGTAGCTTCACAAAGTATGCACTTACACATTGCTTTCCTTCCTTTAAAAAAACAAAAACTAACATATACATTTTGCCTCTTGGAAAGGATCTCTAGGCAAGCTCAAGCTACAAATATCACAAATGCAGCATCTGCAGGGGAAAGCGAAGTTCTTATTGTGATCTGGTATAGGGTTCTCTAAAAATTCTAGGAGACACCAGACTGGAGTCTATTAGAAGGGAACAGTTTTCATAATTGGCATAATTAGCTTCATTCTTTTAGTATACATTTCTGATGCTAAATCAGTTGATTGATTATTTTTGTGGGGAAGGAGAATATTGTATGGATAGTGGATATTATTATATTGTATTACTCAAGTGCTATGTTGACTGAGCACATTGCCCACTGGAATCTACACATGTATAGCTGAGTACAAAGGTGCATTTGTGGAAATGCACTCACCATGTTTGCATTATCATGGTCTAGGTTGAGAAATAAGAATTAGAGAAGCGTAAACCCATTGGGATTCTCCAGCTTCCATCTCAAAGCTGGAGGTGGACAGCACAGCTTCATATCAGGTTACAAAATATAATACTTTCCCAGAGAAATGCATAATTTTTTTCTGTGTATATTTTGGAAATTGTATGAAATGTTCTCTCTTTTACTAAAATGTGACTGTGCTGATTATTGAAAGAGCATTTTTGTGCATTTTTTGAAAGGTGTGTTTTTTTCAAATGCATTTTTGCTGTTGGGCAAATTGCATCTTGTCTTTTCAGCCACATGCTCTTAGTTCCACGTGTGTGACTACAAAAGTATGAATTAGGTAAGAGAACACAGCAAATGCCTAATCCACTTCTTCAGAATGAAGCTCATGTTAGCATGGTTATGCAGCATGTGAAGATCAACATTAGCATGCAGCACCAGGACCTTCTCAGATGCAGCCAGTAGTGTGTCAGCTGGAGAAGCACCTCTCCCCTTCCAGACAGAGTACAGAGACTCCACAGACAGACATCTCTCAGATGAGGGTTTAATCTTAGTTTCTCTATGTACAAGGCTATTTACAGCAATAATGACAACCATCCACGACAACTCACAGCAATCCACATGAGTGGCCAGAGGCTTCTGCCTTATATAGCCAGGGCTCCACATGACCCTCTGGCTCTGCCTCTTCCTGCTGGACACCTGTCAGTCACATGAGTGACTCTGCAGTTTTGCAGCAGTTCTCTGAGCTTTCCATCACCAGGTGACCATCTCTATGATGTCACTTCCCATGACACAGCATGAGTCAGTATGACTCAGCTGCTATCAAATGCTGTGTCATCATGGCTGCTGCTATTCCCCACATTGTACATTTTACCTGGGACTCCTTCCTAACGGCTCAGAGAAATTTGTTTCTGCCCATTTGTAATAAAGAACAGCTGTGCTCAACTAACTCCAGAGTGCTATACCATCATTAACTAACCAGCTTCCATCTGCATTTTTACTATTTTCCCATATTATTTTAAGTGCTATTCTTTAAGCAAATAAGGAGACAACATTCATGTTTAATTGATTAAATGGTTTCATCAGAAGTTTCAACAATGTAATGACCAGAAACTTCAGTCATGGATAGCCAGAGGTTTATGGACCTGCCATATTAAAGAATGGAGGGAAAAGGTGAAAGATCGATGGGGTTGTATAGCGATATAGAGGGGTGAAGCAAAAGCAGTAGGGAATTCACATCTGAATGACAGGGAGGACAGATGGCCAAAAAGGGATGCCGCTTTATGACTTTGCTTCCTAGAATCAAGCTTTGATGGCAGACAAACTAACACCTTCCTTTTCAGGGACAGACGTGGGTGATAGCAAAGCTGGGGAAGCACAGAAACTTAAAATAATATTTTGATGTCATTAAGAGCACCCAGCTGGTGAGCTGGGGGAAGGGAGGGGGTTAGATGGGTAGGGATTAAAAGGGGGGATTTCATCTGGGGAAAATTTAGATTTTACACTAACTGTTTGTGTGGTGAACCTCTTTTTCAGATTCCAAAATAAATAGTTAACTCTTGCTACAATGTTTTTTTGGCTATTCCAATTTTGGCCCAGCAATCCTGACAAACCATGTTTGTACAGGGCTCCAAGCCTCTACTAGACAGAGTTGCAGTTGATAAGCTAAATAATGTACCTATAACACTTATTTTTTAAAAAACCATATATACAAGGGAAGGACAAGACTGTCAATCAGTGTCGGAATTGCTGGAAAATATAGCTGTCAATTAGAAGATAGAGGAAGAGGCAAGCCAGGCTTGCCACAAGGGAAAAAACAATGGAAACAACTGCTATTTCAGTGCATGTTTTGCAAAATGCAATTCAGTTATCACAGAAACTGTCTTCAGTCCAACAAGAAGAACAATATAAAGGTTTTGTATAGGGTAGGTGGTAACTGCCAAAAGAACAGATCTGGAGGAGGAACAGGCTGTTGTCAAGGAGTGGGAAGAAGCTTTGGAACAAACACATGAGAGAAAGGAGCAGAGGAAAACAATTGAGACAGTCCGTAAGACTCCAATATAGTAGGAGTTGAAATAATGAGCCTATGGGTGACATGGTCCACCAAGGCAGCTTCATACTCTAGGTCTTCCCCCACCCCTCAAATTATTTTTCATCAGTAATGACAATTACTGCTATGGGAAACCTTTCTCCAAGGATAGTGACTTTCCATTAGAGGAGACCCATACCTTGTTCTAGCAGATTTTTGTCCCAGGATTCCATAGCATTGAGCCATGGCATTTAAAGTGGTGTGAAACTAGTTTATTTCTACAATGTAGATGCAGCCTAGGTCTCCAAGACCCTTGCAAGGCACTTACTCATTGGGGTGTTGGAGGTTACCATAACCCAGTGTTAACTTGATGGCAAATAACAGTAACAACCCTTTACTTTCAGTTTGAAATAGTAGATATTCAGACGGTTGAAAAAAGCTTTTTGCATGGCAACTACCCTGAAGAATCCACATTAATATCTATACCATCCTGTATATTAGATACACCAAATCACAATTTGACACACAATAATCATCCACTTCTGCCTTACAGAAAAGGCTAATCAAGCCATGAAAGTAAATATTAAATTAAAATTAACTGCTGACAATAATAAATAGAGACAGTGAGTATTTACAGTTGCTGAAAAACTATATTTGAATAGCTACTATGGGATAGAAAACTTGTTCAAATACAGATTGAATCTCCCTTATCCAGAGTTCTGGAATCCAAAATATTCCAAAAACCACAACTTTTTAAAATTGATGGCTAAGATAATGACACCTTTGCTTTCTGATGGTTCAGTGTACACAAACTTTGTTTCATGCATAAGATTATTAAAAATATTGTATAAAATTACCTTCAGGCTATGTGTATATGGTGTATATGAAACATAAATGAATTTTGTGTTTAGACGTGGGTCTCATATCTAAGATAACTCATTATGTAGGTATAAGACAATACAGCATCCCAAAATCCCCAGACCTCAAATGCTTCTGCTCTCAAGCATATTGGATAAGGGAGACTCAACCTGTATTAGGACTAACTTGTCTTTTTACCATCTAAATCAGGGGTCCTCAAACTTTTTAAACAGGGGGCCAGTTCACTGTCCCTCAGACCATTGGAGGGCCGGACATGTGCACTGTGGGCCCGGGACAAGTTGGCTGCTATGCAGGACAGGCAATGGTGGCAAAAACACCCAGCAGGCTGGATAAATGTGCTCGGCAGGTTGCGGGTCATAGTTTGAAGGCCCCTGATCTAAATGTAATCCAATGACAACTGGCATGAATTGCTGCCTAACTGAATCTGCCCACTTATTCTCTTCATCATATGTGAGCAAAAAATTGTGGTGCTATCAAACAAAGATAATATTGGATGTGTAACATGAATGTAACTAGTTCACTGTATGTGGATGTATTTCAAGGCAGGGTCACTTGCCCTTGAAAATTGTACTCTACCTGCTATCTAAAAATCAAGACGTCATACACTTATTTTATGTTGCCATCTATGGAAGAAGCCAGTGATCTATAGCCCAGAACAAGGCACACATCATGCAAATGCAATCTTTTTTTTTTTTTTAAATCACATGAGATTGAGTGTTAAGAATACAAATCCATTCTTTTGCCTCAGAAAAGACCCCCAATCAATTCACACTTTTTCTAGTCCAAATATTAGAATTAAACACGTATTCCTACTCACAACTTTGACCTAACTAGATACTAATTTACCAGATTTGACACCAATTACAGAGGGAGAATAGGATGGACACCTCTTCTTTAACTGCTGCTTCTACCTATTAGAAAGCTAAGCTGCCACTGATGCACCCAGTGAAGCATTGCTGCTCCTGCTGATTCTCCCTCCCAAGACACTACATCATCTCCCTCCCCCGACAATTCACAGATGAATTCTAGGACATGTGTGGCTACACAACACAGTGTGGTCAAGATTGCAAACATGGTCAATGAGGAACAGCACACAAGCTAGAAAGACACCCCCCAACGAGTCGGGAGGGGTTGCTTGTTGTGCTTGCCATATAAGGACATGAGAGGCCTGATTGGTCAAGCGTGCAGGGGCCTCTGGGTACCTGCGCGCTTGGCTCAATCACGTTGCTTGCTTGAGTTAATGAAGTCTCGCGGTGATTGTACTCTCGCAAGACTTCCTACGAGAGTTTGTTCTTTATAGCTCTGCGCTGCCATGTGGCGGCAGCCATTTTAGAGCTTGAACTGAATGAGTCACTTCGCTCTGCTCTGTGCTCTGGCTATTGCTTGGCTTTGGCCTAGTGAATTCTTGGCTTTTGCTGCAATTTGGCTCTTGCAGATTATTTACTTGATCCACGATTACTATTAACTGTGGGAGTTCTTAATTTTAAGTCTCCCTGTGTGTTGGGACAAAGAGGCTGGGTGAGGCCTTTGGGCTGGTCCCCTGGGACCTGGAGGACGGCCTGCCCATCTCCAACACCCAGAGGGCTTCTCAACTGTCCGAGGCAGGTACTGCATGAGACATCTTCTCCGCCAGTTGCGTGGACCCTGTGCTCGCTCTCAGGCCCAGCGGCGCCCCTGTTTACTCCGGACTGGTAAGGTTGGGACCCCAAGCACAGTAAATGCTGCAAAAGGGCTGCAAACATGATGTGTCATACTGATGATTGACAGGTGTCCAAAAGGAAGAGGCAACGCCAGAAAGCCATGTGGAGCACTGGCTATATAAGGGACAAGCCTCTGGACACATGTGTGGGTTGATTGTGGAAGGTGGAGATTGTTGGAGATGCTTTGGTGTATCATTGTACATAGCCTTTGCACATAGAACGTCTGAAGATTAAAAGCCTCTTAGTGAGATAACTGCTGAGTCTCTCTCCGCTCTGTCTGGAGGGGAAAGGAGTTTTCCTGTAGCTGACAACGTTGCCTGCTGTATCGAAGACAGCCTGGATCCTGGTGCTTCACATTATGTGGTTCCCACATGCTGCATCACCACGCTAACAGTTACACCTCTTCCCAGCGCTGAGTTGTGAAGGCAATACTTGTCTTCGGGCAGGGTGCCTAATAGGACCCTTGGTGGACACCTTCCCCTCTGGTTGGTTGTTGCCAGTGACGCTTCCTGGCTATCTGTGTCTCTTGTTGAGATTTGGGGAAAGGCGGCCTTTGGCCTAGTGGTGCAAGGTGCCTAATAGGACCCTTGGTGGACACCTCCCCCCCCCGTGGTTGTTGCCAGTGACGCTCCCTGGCTATTTGCGTCTCTGGTGAGACTTGGGGAAGGGTTGCCTTTGGCCTGGTGGTAGTCATCCAAGGTTGGGTGATTGTGCATAGGACCCATGTTTACACTCACTGGGGGGAGTGATGCCTCGCAGTAAGGCCCAATCTAAGAGGCACGCAGCTCTGGCTGTGCCTGGCTCTAGTCACTCTGCTTCAAAGAGGCCTTCTCAGTCTACCAGCAGAGATGACGAGATTGCTGCTCAGCTAGCACAACTGGGCAAGACAGAACAGGCCTGTGTGGCAGTCTCTAACCAGTGTGCCCAGAAGGGGCTACAGCCGCCAGCCCTACTGCCAGCACTTCAGGCAACCTGGACACAGAAGTGCTGCTCCCTCCTTCTGTACCTGACTCTCAGATAATTGCTGCTACACCAGGTCCTTCAGTGGTTTCAGCTATAGAGGCTGGGCAACCCACTATATCCTATGTGTGGGAACTCCTGAAAAGGGTTCCAGGTGTGGAGATTCAGGGTGCTACTGCCCTGTTTCTGAGCAGCCCACTGTGGCAGATCTATATAACCTCTTGTGAGGAGTGGTTCTTCCAGGTGCTGGTGCAGTGGAGCAAACCTGTGATGTGCAGAGGAGATATCAGTCAGCTGCTGCTTCTTCTCTGCCTGACACCTGAGCTGTTGTGGGTCCACACTTCGGGGGACCTGTGCAGTTGGCTGGTGATGTTTCCCAGCAAGCTTCAATATCAGGTTTGTCTGCTACTAATCCTTCACTGACAAATTGGCCCACCTCAGTATGGGCTCCAGGTGGCCAGGTTAGTTAGATGAAAAAGAGCCCCTTAGGTCTCCTGACTTTTCTAAATACCAGATCATGATAAAAACTTGCACCAACTGCCATCATAACGCTAGGGGTGCAGTCTGGCTGCAATACGATGAGCAGTTTAGAATGAGAGCTGCACAAGATCTGTCCCTGTCTTGGAGACATTTACAGTCTGAATTATGGGCAGATGTAATGGTGGGGGCCTCCCCTTTGAGCAGGCTCAGTCCTGGCTAAGTTGTGTGAACAACTAGCTGATACATGTTATTCACCTGAGGAAGTGGCTTTAACGGCACAGCAACAGCTGTGGCTACACATGGCCTAAGTGAAGCCAATATTTGCTGAATTTGGCCGGTGGCATTCCAAGGCATTTAAGTCCTATGTTCAGCTTTCTGGAAACGAGAATCCCGATCAACTACACTTGCATTTCAGCTGGAATTTTCCATGGCAAGATTTGGATTGTGGGCCACAGTCTAGTCTTCTGAGCAGAACGCCACCTTCTAGATGCAATAATAATTTGGGCCTGGTGAACATCGGCACTACTCAATGGTTTGGCTGTAGGGGTATGATGTGGGGAGCGCTGCTTCCTTGGATCATCCAGCTGTCAAGGTCTTATCCACAACCCCGGGTTTTAGTCATACACCTGGGGGAGAATGACTTAGTGAAAGTCCCTTGCCTGAAGCTGGTGAAGCAGATGGTGAAAGATTTGCAGGAAATTAAAAAAAATTGCACCTGGTGCTATACTGCTATGGACCAAGCTGCTGCTAAGGTGTAGCTGGCTTGGAGCTTGCAAAGATGCTGCCATTGTGCTCGACAATGGCTACATCGTTCTGTGGCCAAGCAGTTATCAAGACTTGTCATTTTCATAATTGAACATTCAGGAATTAAATTGGATAGGCCTCAGCTGTACAGGGGCGATGGGGTACACCTCTCTGCTGAAGGTTCAGAGATTTATGTTCAGGCACTCTCCGAACATATCAAAAAAGTGGTTTGTGGGGGGGGAAGGGGATTCCTAGCTGGGCTGGCACCCTCTTGTGGTGGATAATGACCCCCACCCCACAGGAAAATTAATCTGGCTAATTAAATTTAATTGGGGTAAATTTGGCCAAGGTTAAATTAAAGGAAGTGACGTATGCAATTAAATGCATGACATCATTTCCGGTGGGGAGGGTTTTTTAAATCTGTTGTTATTTGTTAAATATTTTGTCACATGTGGAGAAGGACCACCACCCATCTGAGTGGGTTACACCTTCACACACACATGTGACAAAGTGTTGGGAGCTTAATTGTAAATCTTGTAATTAGACCCTGTACAGCAGAAAATACAAGTTGTGGCCTGTTTAAACCCAAAAAAAGGTGTCTCATGTCCTTTGTGCTGGAGCAAGATCCTGCAGTATTTACTTTTGCCTGAGTCTACAGTTGGCCCTCCATATCTGTGGCTTTGACTTGTGTGGATTTGATTATTTGTGGTTTTGATTAATATGTTCTCTCTAGGAATCTCTAAGTCCACCAACACAATTCTGCTGGAAGTTAATCATAGAGTTTTGCAGGATAATTTAGATATTAAAGAAAACACTTACTTAGGCATTTGTAGGTCCTCCAGCATGATTCTATTATCAACTTCTGGCAGATTTTGACTATAGAGTTGCACTGGAGGACCTCGGGATTCCTAGAGAGATGTTTGCTTAGGTAAAAAGAATAGTGGGTTTTTTATTTGCTGTTTTTCCACATTCACAGGGGTCCTTTACCCCTAACCCCAGAGAATATGGAGGGATCACTGTACTGAGAAAGACAAGATCCCACCCCACTGCTTCTCTCCCCTTGCTAAGTTAATGAGAACTACTTTTGCACTTTGCATTCAGTTTGCACCAATGAAAATAAGCTGGTAACAAAGGGGGAGAAGAGAGAAACTGACATTTGAAAAGCAGCCAAAAAGTGGGATGACAGGGGATTAATAATAATAATAATAATAAATTTTATTTATAGCCCACCCCTCTGCTCGGCAATTGGGGCGGGTTACAGCATTATAAAACATACGAAGTTAAAAACATTCCCTCATCCCGGAATCCCCCACCCATCCCCTAAAACAAGATTAAACTATAGAGAAAATTAAAATGCTGTAGTACAATAAAACCAACAAAACAATAAGGCAGCCATGATACAAGTAGCACTAAAATCATCTCCCCTAGAGCCAGGGGATTATTCTGGGAAGGCCTGCCAGAAGAGATCCGTCTTTACTGCTTTTTTGAAGGCAGCAAGCGTAGTAATGAGACGGATCCGGCAGGCCATTCCATAGTCTGGGAGCAGCCACAGAAAAGACCCTCTGGGAGGTCTGAGACAGCCTAGTTTTATTGGCTGTGGCAGATTCCTCCCAGAGGACCGGAGGGGGCGGGGGGCAGGGAATCATATGGGGAGAGACGGTCCCTAAGATAAGATGGACCCAAGCCATGTAGGGCTTTAAAGTTTAAAACCAACACCTTGTACTGAGCCCGGAAACTAATTGGCAGCCAGTGGAGGGATTTGAGCACAGGTGTTATGTGCTCCCTCCTAGATGTTCCTGTAATTAAACAGGCTGCCATATTTTGGACCAGATGTAGTTTCTGGGTTAGGCACAAGGGTAGCCCCATGTAGAGCACATTGCAGTTATCCAGATGTGAGATTACCAGGGCATGTACCATAGTTTCCAGATTCCTCATGTCCAGATAAGGGCGCAGTTGGTGTATCAGCTGAAGTTGATAACAGGCACTCCTGACAGCTGCATTCACCTGACTAGTCATGTGAAGCAACAAGTCTAGGAGCACCCCCAAGCTGCGAACACAGTCCTTAGAGGATAGTGTGACTTCCATCCAGGACTGGAGACTGTATTCCCAAATCTGGTTTCGGGCCTG
>CM034708.1:115550125-115597885 GCA_020142125.1 Phrynosoma platyrhinos
TTCTTCCAATTCTTAAACCATTGTTCTATTTGCAGAAAATGTAACCAAATCAGGAGGAAGTTCTTCTAGAATACAGCCTCAGAGCCCAAACCCCCCACAAAAACCCATGTTCCTGAAGTGATGGAGCAAGCAGAAAAAGAGTGTGCTCATTAGGAGATAAGGTGGAGATTTGTTGCAAAATTGCATGTCATTTAATTATGTGAGATATATATTGTTTATCATATTCATATTCATAGAAGAATAGTACTAATTTGTCTTCTTTGCTAAGTCTAATCTATATTGAGTCCTAACTGCACTTTCCCCCATACTTTCTGAATATAATTTCTGAGTTCTGGTTTTGGGGATAAGGCACTGTATAAATAAAGAAAATAATAGTTACCGGTGTAATAGTAACAAGAAAACAACATTGTTCCCCTACCCTCATTAAATTGCCTCTTTCATTAAGTGAACAAGAGATTGTGTTCTATAAGCATTTAAAAATTGTCAATACAGCACAAACAGTCCAACTGATGGTGAGGCAGTATTATGCTTCCATATGTCACCCTATTATCTGCATGTGACCGCAAAATACTGAAGAACCAAGAAGCATTAAGGAAAGAAATGAAACATTTAATTCATTGTTTCTTTCATTTGAGAGTTGTCAGTACTGAAATTGAGGGGCCTAGTTCTGACTATAGTGTACCTTGATAAATTCTAATTACCATTGAAACAGCTGGGCCCTACCATGAGAACAGGTGGGGAAAACTGGTCCATCTGCTACATATTATCAACTGCAAATAGAATAGTTGAAAGAGCAATTATGTTTCCTAAATCCTACTACTTTTCAGTTAATTAAAAAAAATCATACACAAAATTCAGCATGAGAGCTGTAAGACATAAATAGTTCAGCACCATTATAGCAGGAAAGACTGACAGAATGAAATGTGACAAGAAAACAGAAGTATTTTAAAAATTCTGAATCAACTTAGTCAGGAGCTGCAAGAGAAGTGACCGTGTTTAGAAAGATACTAAAATAGCTGTAAAGAAACTGGAGAGACTATTTATAGGAGCTGGCATTGACTACATTTGATTTAAAGGATGTAATAAAAATAAAATTGTCAAGATGAAATGCCTGTCAGGCATCAAACAATTCAAGTTTGTATAATATCATATGTAAATAAATGTAACATGAAATATAACATGGATCAGCTCCCCAGAGTGATATTTACATGAGGAATAATGTTTTAACAGATCTATTTGCTTAATTTGTAAAAAATATGGGTCTTTCCACTCCACTGTACAGAACTATTATTATGAGTTCCATCACTGAAATCTGCATATGAATATAGTATACTATACAGCAAAGGTCTGGATCTAGCCTACAAGATCCAGCTTCCTATCTGCCAACCAAAGATTTCAACCCTACCTGTTCTCTTCTTGGAAAGAGACAGGATAATAAATTTGCTACTTCCTGGAATCAGAACTGTAATATAAAATATAGAACAGGGTTGGTCATTGCAGTGAAGCCAAGCATACTTTTAGGATTGCTCAACAATCTACATTTGTTTTGGTTTATAATTCCACATTCCTCCACATTCCCTGGGGTTAGGGGCACAGGACCCCCATGAATGTGGAAAAACCACAGATAACAAAAACACTCAAAAACACTATATTTTCACATGAGAGAACACCTCTCTAGGAATTTCTAAGTCCTCCAGTGCAACTTTGTAGTCAATATATACCAGACATTGACCACAAAATTGTGCTGAAGGAGTGTTCTCTCTAGGAATCTCTAGGTCCTTCAGTGCGACTTTTGGTTAAAGGGACTTTGCAGACTGCCAGAAATAATGCAGATTGAGGTCACTTTAACTGTCCTGGCTCAGTGCTAAGGAATCACGGGAACTGTAGTTTATTGTGACACCAGAGCTCTCTGACAAAGAAGGCTCAATGTCTCAGAAAAAATACAGTTCCCATGATTCCTTAGCACTGAGCCAGGACAGTTAAAGTGGCCTCAATCTGCATTATTTCTGGCAGTCTGCAAAGGCCCAAAGTTGACCATAGAGTTGTGCTGGAGGGCCTAGAGATTCCTAGAGAGAACATATTAACAAAATCCGTGAATAATCAAATCCATAAAAGTCAAATCTACTAATTTGGAGGGACGAGTGTGTGTGTGTGTGTGTGTGTGTGTGTGTAAAACAAGGACTAATTTTAATCAAAGATTAATTCTATGAGTTCTAATCATATGAGTAGATTTTTCATAGTTTAATTCATTAATAATAAACAGTAAATTTATGTGGAACTGGAGCTCTTTGTTGCTGCAATTGCTATGGTACATTGATAATTTTTGCCATATGCACCTTTGAGACGATATGTGAAAGAAGTTGTAGCATAACATTTCATAGACCTGGGAGAACCTTTATAATCACACTGAAAAAATAGTCATTTAAATGCAAAACCTGTGGGTTATGGTGATGAGGTAACAAGTTCAGTTTTAACTATGGTCACTGAGGTCATTGCCCCACCATAACCACAAGCGTTACCTTTCCATGGCTAGTCATACAGTCTGATTATAAAGGTCTTTCCTGGGTACCAGTTCTACTGGGATACTATTTTGCTTAAACTGGGAAATAGAGAGGAGTTTCTCTGGTACATTTTTAAATTTCTTCATCAACATCCCAAAACATTTAGTTTTTAGAGAGTGAGACTGATGCTGCCTGAGGGCCATTACAGACCGGCCCAAAGGGCCTGCCTGGAGGTAGAGTTGGGGCAGAGCAGCTGCATGCTGGCTGCCACTGCCGCTGCCGCTGCCTCAGCCTCAGCCCCAGCCCCACCCCCACCCCGATGCCATCCTGAGGCCGTGCGGCCATACACATGGTGCACTGCGTCAGGACGCCCTTCTGGCACAGCGTTTAAACACACTGTGCTGAAAGGGCACTGAAGAGCCGCGGTGCCAGCTCTTAGTGCAGCCTTTTGCTGCTTCTAAAAGGAGCAGCATTTTGCCACTCTTTTAGGGGCAGCAAAAGGAAGGATCGGGGCTGCAGTGTGGGGTTGCCGCAGCTCCTATCTGCTGCTCCCCGAGGTGGCTCTCTGCCACCCCAAATGGGTTGTGTGCATCGGCCCTGAAATAGCTAACCTGCTCAGAAGACTATAGATTCTCAGAATATTAAACACATCATGGCAGTTAATCAGTTTACGTGCAGAAAATATGGTCATCGTTTACCTATTTATTTTGGCCACTTCTGGTTTAACCTAAATTACTGCTCTCATGATAAGCTATCAAGTGTTGAGGGAGATATTAAAGCAGCTGATAAAAAGAAATAGCCATTAAATAATCCAGTGTAGTTTTGCAGGGACTCATTATATCTGATAGACATTTCAATCATGCAGTTACTAGGGTTGTAATATTTATTATCATAAATAATTACAGATGAATTGATTAAAATACAGATTGTCTGAAGAACAATAATTTATGTAAACAAATAATAATAATAATAATAATAATAATAATAATAATAATAATAATAATATTTATTTATATCCCGCTTATTGACAGACAATCCAAGCGGCTTACAATAAAACCCGTGTAACATATCTCAAGAAGAAAAACCAACGCACCTCCTTAAAACAGAATTAAATAATTCATAGTTAAAATAGCAATAAGATAAATTAAACATAACAATAAAAACATATAACATTTAAGCATTAAAACATTAAAACATATTACAATATCCTCATCAACCTCAATATTGCCCCAGGCTGCAAAATTGGACATGGAAATAAACCAGAATTTGACTGTTTGTAAGTATAGTGTTCTGAAGAGGACTACTGTATTAGAAACAATGGTGTCAAAGTCAACCAAGATAGTTGTTGGATTTGGGTAATCACATCTTACCTTACTAAGCCAAAGTATATACAAGCCTTTTGCCCACAGTATTTTTGCTCTATCCTTCATAGTGTGAACAAAGAAACCAGAAAACATTTAGTTAACTGCTATTTCTTTTTTTATCCAGAGTGACCCAGAGAATATCAGCTTCAGAACAAGCCAGCACCTTAGATCACTTTCAGAGGTTGCAGCCAATGGGAAACTATGGGCCTTTGCAGACTGCCAGCAATAGTGCAAATTGAGTCCACTTTTTTAGTGCTAGGGAATCATGGGAATTGTTTTTTTTCTGAGACAATGAGCCTTCTCTGTCAGAGAGCTCTGGTGCCACAATAAAATACAGTTCCCATGATTCCCTAACCCTAACCCTTAAAGTGGACTCAATTTGCACTATTTCTGGCAGTCTGCAAAGGCCCTATGTATAGCTAGATATCCTGGTGCATGAAAAGTAAAAAGCAAAAAAGTTCTGCGTTTGTTCATATATCAGCCACTATTGTATCGCTTATAAATATCCATGGGCAAAGATTACCAAAACCACTGCATTGTCGTGGGTGGATCATTTCCTGGTCAAGACTGAACTGAGAGCCACTATCCGCCCCTCTGGAGGTGGTGGACCCATTAGAATGGTCTGCCCTTGAAGGCTAATGGAGCCAATTGGATTTCGGAAAGCCTTGGAGGATTTAACGGTAGGTAACGCCGGTGACCCTGTTAAAGCTTTGGTCAACATTTGGAACACCGATTTTACCAAGGCTATTGACACAATCGCTCCCAAGCGTCCTTTCCAACCTGCTTCAAATCGTAGGCCATGGTATAAATCAGAGCTTAGGAAAATGAAGCGGGTTGGACAATGACTAGAATGCATCTGCTGGAAAACTTGACTCATATCCGATAAGACTCGTCATAGGAACTTGCTTTGGGCCTATCGAGAGGCAATATGTGCAGTGCAGAGAGCTTTCTCCTGTGCACGTATTGTGTCTACAGAGTCTCATCTGGCAGAGCTGTTTAGGGTGGTAAGGGAGATGATTCAGGTTATACCTGCGCAACAACAGCTTGCTGGGATGCATTTAACAACTTCTTTGCAGATAAAATCTCTCGGATAAGAGCTGACGTAGACACCAATATTTTGACAGAAACAACTGACGAGGTGTCCGGCAATTCCGTTGATGTAAATTTATTGGATCAGTTTCAATCTGTGAGTACCAAGGATGTGAACAGACTACTTGGTAGAGTGAGGAAGACAACTTGCTCTCTTGATCCTTGCCCTTCATGGCTGGCCATCCGGAGGGGGGTGTGCCTTGATGGTGTTTCTTAAGGACATCAACATGTCAGGGAAGGACATGCTCTATCTTGCTTAAAGGAGGCAGTGGTTAGGCCACTTCTGAAAAAACCTTCCCTGGACCCCCTGGACATGAAAAACTATAGGCCAGTATCTATGTTACCATTCTTAAGCAAAGTAATTGAGAGGGCGGTTGCTCTTCAACTCCAAGTGGTCTTGGATGAAACCGATTATCTAGATCCATTTCAAACTGGCTTTAGGACGGGATTTGGAGTCGAGACTGCCATGGTTGCTTTGACCAACAACCTGCATCCGAGCATCGACAGGGGTAGGGTGGCCCTGTTGGTGCTTTTAGACCCTTCAGCGGCTTTTGATATGATAGATCATAGCATCCTCTTGGATCGCCTGAGGGGGTTAGGAATTGGAGGCACTGCTTTGCAGTGGTTCCACTCCTTCCTCTCAGGCAGGTCTCAGAGGGTGCTGCTCGGGGACAGTTGCTCCAGTAAAAAGGAGCTCACTTGCAGCATCCCGCAAGGTGCCATTTTGTCCCCAATGCTGTTTGACATCTATATGAAGCTGCTGGGTGAGATTATTCCACGTTAGGGGGCTGGATGTTATCAGTATGCTGATGACACCCAGATCTATTTCTCCCTGTCTTGATCATCGGCCTTGAATTCCGATGGTGTCTCTCCTCTCAATGACTGTCTTAAGGCAGTAATGGGCTGGATGAGGAAAACAGATTGAGATTAAATCCAGACAAAACAGAAGTGCTCACGGTAGCGGCCCCAAAACCAAGAATTGGGTTGCAACCTCCAGTCCTGGATGGGGTCACACTCTCCACGAAGGACTGTGTTCGCAGTCTGGGGGTGCTCCTTGATTTGTCACTTCAGATTATTAATCAGGTCAGGAGTGCCTGTTATCAGCTTTGTCTGATACGCCAGCTGCGCCCTTTTCTGGAAGTAAGGGATTTTGAGACTGTGGTGCATGCACTGGTAACCTTCTATCTGGATTTCTGTAATGCGGTCTACATGGGGCTACCCTCATGCTTGGTCTGGAAACTTCAGTTGGTACAAAATATGGCAGCCAGAGTGGTCTGAGGTACATCTCAGAGAGATCACACAACCCCTTGTTAAAATCTCTTCACTGGCTGCCTATCAGTTTCCGGACCCAGTATAAGGTGTTGGTCATTACCTTTAAAGCCCTAAATGGCTTGGCTCCAATTTATCTTCAGAACTGCCTCCTCCCTTATAATCCTCCCTGTGCACTCTGGTCCTCTGGGAGGAATTTGCTTCAGCCACAAAAATCTAGGCTGTCTACTACCTCCCAGAGGGCCTTTTTGGTAATTGCCCCCAGATTATGGAATGGCCTGCTGGACGAGATCCATCAGATTACAAGCGTGAGCAGCTTTAAAAAGGCAGTAAAGACGGATCTCTTTTGGAAGGCCTTTCCTGATTGATCCTGGCCTTAGGAGCTATACCCTTGCCCTTTATGTCTCTGATTGCTGCTGTCTGATTTTTTATTGTCTATTTATTTTTATTATTTATTATATGTTAGTTATGATTTACTTGGTTTTAATAGATGTTAGTTTAATATGTTTTTATGGGGGAGGGTGCGGGTTTGGGGTTTTTAGATTGTATTGATGCATTTTTAATTGTTGTAAGCTGCCCCAATTGTTTTAACAGAGAGGCGGGGTATAGATTATTATTATTATTATTATTATTATTATTATTATTATTATTATTAACTGAGATGAATTAACATGCAGGTGCTACCAAGACCCAGTGGGAACAGCAAACATAGGGGAAAATAAGGACCACTTAGATGATATATCTCCTTCTACCTAGCCTTTGTTGGAGGGTGATAATGTGTGCGGTTCCTTTCCCCCCACTCAGTACATCCACCCCTCCTCCATTTTTTCACATGTATACACACCCAAAGATGCAATATTCAAATGCAACATATGCATATACAGTTTGGATATTTGAATTGAGGTGGATATTATCTTCTGGAATTTTTTGTACTAAAAGTGTAAGTTTGCTGATAGCTATCCATCTTCAAGAGCAGAGGTAGGCAAAGTGTAGATGCTGCTGAACTGTAGCTGCCAGCATTCCTTACCATTTACTGGCTATGCTAGGTAGGGTTGGTGAAAGTTGTACTTCAGCAACATCTGGAGAGCCACACTTTCCCCACCCCTGTATTAGGAGTGTTCATCTTCCTAAGGTTGCTTGCAAAGGAATTGATAAACACTGCATTAAAACTGTGAGCCATTAAATTGTGTGTGTTTTTTTTAAAAACACACCCACGTATTAGGACTGCAGGCTATTAAAAAGAACAAAATAGCAAACAACATTAAAAGAACATCAGATTCATCATTTTAAAAGCACAGTGCCATAAAGTCACCCAAAGCAGAAAACAAAACAAAACAAAAATTCAAGGGTTCTTCTAAAATTCTGCAAAGGAATGCCCATACATTTCTCCTCAGAAAATGTATTGTCAATTGTATTTATTTATTTGGGGATTAATAGTCCACCTTTCTCCCAAAATAGGATTCAAGGCAACAAATGGATACCAAGGCAGCATTATCCCATTCCCTGAGATTTCAGGGCTTTAGCTTGTGACCAGGCAGAGGGGCTTTGTTGATGCCACAGAGATAAAGCAGGAAGGGGTTGGGCATGGGATGAGAACTACTTTGTGCTAGCTGATTGTGGAATTTTGGCATATGGAAATCCAGGTAAAATTAACTGACTAATCAGGTAATAAGACAACTCAGTATCATGACACTGGCACTACACATCCTGCCTTGATCCAAATGGCACAATGTTTAAGTGTATGTAGCTAACACCCAGATCTCTCCCTTCCCTGATTTTTTGGTGAGGAAATGTTGTGAAAACATACAACATATATAAACTTTTTTTTTTGCTAAGCCAATGAGCCCTGGAACCACTGGGGAGTGGATACTGGAGCAAAACTAAGGCTTTAAAGTTACTTAATTTCAATAAAACAAAACTATCTTTTCCAACAGCAGTATATCCTAAGATTTGTCTCTTTTCCAGAGAACTGTATCTATTCTCTGAGGACTTCATCTGATGCCCTGCCACCTGATGATCTATAATAATAATAATAATAATAATAATAATAATAATAATAATAATAAATTTTATTTTTAACCCACCCCTCTGCTAAGCAACCGTGGCGGCATACAACAAGTTAAAACAATACAAAGTAAAACACATCAAATTACTCCCCCCAAGCCCCCACCACTTAAAAAATAGATTACACTAAGACAATATTAAAACAATCAAAGTAAAACCAACACATCATACAAAGGCCATTAAACAGGCATAAAAACAGGCAGTGGCAGCTAGGAGAGCGAGTTGACAGAACCAGATCAACTGGGGGAGCCGGAGATTTTTTCCGGGAAGGCCTGCATTTCACAGATAGAGACTGACTGTGAGCCATCCCTACATCAAACCCACTTAATACACTCATCAGTAGAGCAGAAAGCAAGATCTCAGATGCTGATCTTAAAAGTTAAGGTAGGTACATATCAGTGTACCTGACATTACAGATAGGCAGGACCCCCACAGGTTAGGGCTTTAAAGGCTAAAGGCTAATACAATTAAAAGCTATTATCCTAATTTGGGCCCAGAAATGAATAAGTTATAAGTGTAACTGGCACAGAACTCCTAGCTTATTAAAGCATTCTTGTACTAATTGAATATTCAACATAATGCACAGACTGCATTATACCACTCCAATGCTTAATACACCTACACCTCTCCCCCCCAAGGCTTTCCACTGTTTCAAGTAGTGGTGAGACTACATGCAGCACTTTGGGTACATTTACTGAACAAAAAGTAGGTTCAACTGAACATAATGCTTCTGGAAACAGGGCAGGGATACAACATAACATGACTGCCAGACAGAAATCTTCAGGTGCCTCATATTTCAAATAAGAGAATGTTCCATTGTAGGAATGTCATTTCTGAAGCCTGATTCAGTTTTTAGGTCATTGTTTTCACTCTACCACACTCTAGGATTGCCAGGTGAAAGAAGGCACAGAGTTCCTATAACATTAATAGCTGTATAAAAGATGGGAATTTTAGCAAGACCTGCTAAAATTCTTTCTTCTACACAACTATTAAAAGTATAAGATCCTAACCCTTATTTCACCTGGGAACTCTACCATGTGCTGATGAAACCCCATCTCCAATTTGGACAATAGTTTGGCCAAGCTATAAGTTTTATAGTTAGCTGTTCACTAATCCCACACACTGAAAAATACTCTAAATATGCAAATCTTCCAGAATTTCTGGAAGAAGCTCAGGATTTAGTGACAGAGAGTTGATGAGCAAATCACTTGATTAGCAAATGATTAAAATTATTATGCTGGCTGGAATACTGTTTTGTACTACATTTGCATAAAAATAGCTGCAATATGGTTTGATGACCTACCTCAGAATAACAAGCCCAAACACAAAAATTGGGTAAAGGGCTGCTTTGGCCTCAAACAGATAGCTGAAATGGGGTGCTGTCAATCCAATCTGGGGACATGGCATGCACATGATTCATGCCCCTGGATCTTACCACTTGTTTTCATGGCCCATTGAGGACTGTGTGCAGTGTGTCCTCCTGCCACCTTTCACTTTTAGCACTGACTTTCTGAATGGTAATCCTATGGGAACTCATTATCCCACCCCTGCCACTAAATTATGTGTAAAGGACTCACACTATTCTTTGTATGATGTTTCACACCAAATTTTAAAATGTTAGTAGTGTGGTTTGTTTTAAAAACATAGGACAAGTGATGTTTATATAAGAACAAAAGTTTATTTTGAAATAGCATGGAATAACTATAACTTGTATCAAAGCTTGTTACTGTGGGCTTGCTTGGTTACATATAACAATGTTTATTTCCACTTCACTTTTAATACTTCAGCCACACTGGCTAACAATAACTCAAACGGACTCAATCCCAAGCCTTCTTGCGGGTGTCCCAATCATTCCGGTTTTCTGCAGTATAGGATTTTACCATGTTAACTAAAGTTCAATTAAAATTTTCTATAAGTCCATTGCTTTGGGGGTGATAAGGGGTTATGGTTAAATGGTGATAAGGGGTTGTTGTTAAATGTTTAACTCCACAGACCTCCCATAACTTTTGCATCACTAGAAGGAAAATTACTTCCCAAATTTGATATCACCTCACTTGGAAATCCTAAACTACAAAAAATGTTTATCAGAGCATTAGTCACAGTTGTTGTCTCTATATTCTGCGAGGCTACTGCTTCAGGATATCGTGTGACATAGTCCATCAGAGTACGAATGTATCTATGCCCTCTTTGTGTTGCCTGTGGTAACAGCCCTATGATACCTATGCCTATTCTCTGGAACGGCTGTGACATTACTGGTAATGGACAAAGCTTGGCTCTGGTCCGATCTTACCTTGTGCCCACCTTTTGACAAATGTCACAAAATTTACTAAAAAAAATTTATATCTTGTCCCATCTTTGGCCAGTAAAAATTCAGAGACTCTTTGGGCAGTTTTCTTAATTCTTAAATGACCTTCGAAGGAACTAGAATGGGCTATTTCCAATATTTTACTTCTGTATTTCTGAGGGACTACCAAATGTTTTTGAATTTCTTTCTGGATATTATATTTATATTTGAGAACCTCGCTTTATAAACAGTCTTGAATGATTCTAAATCTGTGAGGGTGATTCTCACTCAGCACTACATTAACTTCTTCCTCAGCTAGAGTGAACAAGGTTTTTAAACTTTCATCTCTCTTTTGTTCTTGACCAAATTCGGCTTTGTTTCCAATTTTAATTTCCTCACAACTCTCCTCTTTTGTTATCTCAGTTACAGCACTCTCATCACTAGTGACCACAACTTTTCTGTTCTTTCTCCAGGTATTTGATCGATGTATTTGAAAGCTTTTCCCTTTTCCTGTTGTCTAGTGATCACAAAAGTGAATCTAAGATATCCATCCAAATCATTTCCAATTAAACATGGAACAGGAATGTCATCCCAGAGGGCAAATTTCCACTGCAGTTTGTGTCCTCTGAAAGAAATGTCTAACTTGGCTACTGGTGCTACAAACGCAAGGCCCCCTAAACCCTTTAAAGTCATTGTTTCTTCTGGGCATACATTTTGAGGGTTTGCTAAGTGTGGTTTAATTATACAAACTTTGGACCCAGAGTCACGGAAACTCCACCAGGTCCCATTTATTTGTATTAATCCCTGTGTTCTTCAAAACTTAATCCCTCAGGCAAGACAGTTACAAATATGCACGACCTTGGAGAAGGTTCTCTTCTAACGTCAGTTGCTTTACCAACTGTTGTTTCCATGGCAACCACAGCCTCTGTGGTTCCTCTCTGGCAACATTCTTTCTCTGCATGACTAACTGACGTTACACAATATGCTGGCTTTATAGGTGACTTTAAATTCTTATGATAAATTTTTGGGCAGTTTAATCTTAAGTGCCCCATTTGACCACATTCATAGCAACTTCTCTGGCTTGGTTTTGACTGATTTTCTGTTGACCATCTATCCCTCTTCTGGTCTTCAGTGCCACACTCTTTCGACCAAAAACCTTTCCTCTCATATTCCTGTGTTTTCCCTTGATGCCAAGGTTTGCAATTTTTCCCCTCACTATTCCTCTCTTTGGAGGATTGCCAGATTTTGGGGTCCTTTTTGTCTTTCCACTGAGACCCTTGTTTATTTCTTGTCATTCCCTGGTCATCTCTTCTAATTAATACTAGTTCATCAACCAATCTAGAGGCTTCTGCAACTGTTTTGGCCCTCTTCTCTTGAACTAGCCATTTATACTCTTGGGGAATTACATTATAGAATTGCTCCAAGCCTATTAAGCTTTGCAGTTCTTCTTTGGAAGTTACTTTGTATTCATCTACCCAGCTCTTTAGATAATAATCTAGTTTACATGCCAGCTGAGAGAAAGTTTCCTCTGGTCTCTTCTTTATTTTACAAAACTTCATTCTGTGGTGTTCTGGAGTTAATCCAAATCTTTGTTTCACCATCTCTTTGAATAACTCATAATTCTGAGCTTCACCTGCTCTCATCTCAGCATAAATTTCTGTTAGACCTCCACAAATCTGGGATCTAATATAACTCATCCTTCTTCTTTTATTTTCAATTCTGCACAAGTTCTCTCAAAATTGGTGAAGGAGGAATCAATATTGTCCCCTTTATAATATCTGGGGAATCTCTTCATATCCATCTGAGGTGCCTTATTCACCTCAGCCACTATCTGGGTTTGAGGAATTCCCTGATCTAGACTCCTCATCCTAAATTGGAAATCCATTTCAGCTTGTCTTATCCTCAGTCTTTCTATTTCAAGTTTTTGTTCCTTTTCAATCTCTTTCTCTCTCAAAAGCCTCTAATTTTCTTTCTATTTCTCTTTTATCCTGGTCATTTCTATTCTTTATTTTCCAAGTCTCTAAACTTTCTTGAGGTTCAGAAAGATCAGTGTCAAAACTAGCTACCATTTCTTCTCCAACCTCCTCTTCGTCCACCAAGTCAGCCACTGCTGAGGCTTTAACTTTCTTAGGAGGCATGTTAGTAGTATTTCCCTACAATTACCTACAACTTTTACCTCAGGAAATACATCTAAAATGTCAGTGTCTCAACTGAACATAAAGACAACACTTGTATCTTGAAGTCAGAGTAATGATTCCTTACTTTACCACTAACTTATACCTCAGGAATCACTAAGTGTGTTTTTACCCTTACCACTAGTCTCCTACCAATATCTCAGCACGTTTACCTCAGAGATTAGCTAATTTCTAGCGTGGTCAGTTTCCAAGTAATCTCCTACAAATACCCTTGTGTGATTACCTCAGACATCACTTTACTAAGACCAATGCCTAGATTTCAAATGGTTTTTTTTAAACCTTTTCACTTTAAACCAAATATTGGTTATCTGGTATCTCGCACTCAGACCCCTACAATTGAAGCAGGCTACTGGATATGTCAGATCCCAGCACACTTCTGTCTACTGGATTTGGTGATCTGGACATTCTATTCACTACAGTGTGGCAGCTGGCACCCTTGGGACTGCAGCATCTGGTTGCCAATGTCCTGGGGTAATTGCAGCAGGAGCAGCATCTGGCTGAGCCTATTGCCCTATCTGCTTGAGCCCTTGATTGACCTATTCTCATTGTAATATTCCTAGAACAAGAGAAGCAACCTGGTGTGGGTTCAGCTGCAGCCAGATGTCATCCCTTGACTATCTCCTCAGCCTTCCCTGGGGCAAAACACCTGACCCAGGGAGGCAGTCCAGTAACTGGGTTGCTTCCTGGTTAACCATCTGATGAAAGGCAAATACAGATACTTCCACCAAGACATAAGACCTTGCAAGTCAGAGCCAACCCTAAATATGCCTCATGGGCAGAGTCCTTCCATGACTGCAGGCCTCAGGAGCCTAGAGAGACAGTTCCAGAGCTCAACCCTACACCAAAAGGATGCCAAAGGTATACACCAGAACTCTTACATTCTCCCCCTCTACCTGTCAAATGGAGGCCTATTTATAACTCCATCTTTAGCCAAGTATCACTTCCCTCAGCTACAGTCTAAAGGCATGCAAAACAAAACAAAACAAACAAAAACACAGGAAAATGGGAGAGAAAATTCTTACTTGGCCCCAAAGTGACCAGCAATGCTCACACTGCAATCAGGGCAGGAAGGTGGGTTGTGTTGCAAAGCTTGCACATGGATACATGGAGAGGTGTCCAGGCCTATATTGCCTGTGGCTCTGCCCCCTTCCCTCCACATATGATGTGACAGATTGCACTGGGTCATAAATTAATTTGGTCTCCTTCATATGGAGGCCATCAAAGGAACCCTTACCCCTGCACTGCTGGGAGCCCTGTGAATCTGGCACCCCATACTTTTTGTTCAGAGATTACCTAAATCCATTTCCAAGTGCAACCAGTCACATAGCCCCCCTCTTACTTTTGATTTGGTGGGCGGGGTTCTAATGAACTATTGCAGAATGGGTGAGTTGAAGGACTTGACCACCACTGTATAATCTGTTGCACAACTGTAAGATCCACATACTATGCCAGCAGACATTTATGCTGTGATAAACAGCTAGTGTGGCATAGTGGTTTGAATGCTGGAGTACAACTCTGGAGATCAGGTTTCAATTACCCACTTGAGCACTAAAACCCACTGGGTAACCTTGGGCAAGTCACACGCTCTCATTCTCAAAGAATGGCAATGGCAACCCACCTCTGAAAAAACTTGCCAAGAAATCCCCATGATGATGATGATTGTGATGATAATAATATTTTTATTTCCGCCCTTTCCCAATGTGAATCAGGGCAGATTACAACAGGTATATAAAACATAAACAGATTAGAATTACAATGATAGGTTTGCCTTAGGGTTGTCATAAATCCAGAATGACTTGGAAGCACACAACAACAACAAAGGTCTGTAACCCTTAACACTTATGTTCACTGTGTGGACTGGAAACTTAAAATTAGTTCTGAATTATGTCAAATTATGACAGCTTACTGAACTCCATATTGGGTCTTGCAGAATAAATTCTTCTCTTGAAACAGGGCTCAGATGGCCCCAACTCTTTATCAGCCTGGCTCTGTCATAGGCTGGTGTTTGATGGTATCAATGGAATCATTGTACCAATAATGTCTCATTGTCACTTTAAATTAAATTAAAATGCCTATAGTTTTAAAACCATATTGTAAGGTGGGTGAGTGTATGAGTGCAAATGCTATTTAAATTTCTATTTTATTATTTTTGGGAAAACAATTATACACATAGAGCTGCTGAATAATAACAAGCATTGATAAATAGTATATGTCCAATATAATCCCAAAACAACATAGCCTCGAAATGTGAATTACATCTTGCTAATTAGGATTAAATAAACACAATTCAGTTGAAATGTATAAACATTGGCCAGAATCCAAACCGATGCTTTAGATTCATGGAAATGGGATTATCCTACTTTTTTTTAAACAGCTCACTTCTTTGTCATATTAAAATCTTCTTTTGAAACTTCACTCCTTGCAAATGATTTTGGAACATGGCCTGCCTGAGTGCAGTAGGAGTAAGTCCTGGGTAGCTGCATAAGACTGCATTGTCAATAGAACTACTTGCATATATTTGTTATGCCAAAGTATTTTTTTTAAATTTCTTTATGAGGTAAAGTTTCATTTTCTGTTTGAACTCTACTGCAGAATAGTAGAAAAATTAAAACAACTGTGAAAAAGATGTATATGGATGTAGTTCAAGTAAGTACAAAATTAATTTTTGTAATTAATTACAAAATTAATTTGCATAATTAAAGTAAGAAAAAAATTCAGGGAGCCACACTGATCACTGAATCTAAAAAACATCTTTAAAAAACAGATTCTTGTGCCATCTTAATGTCTAAAAGGTTTCATTTGATATAACCTCTCATGGACTTTGACATATCATAAGAAGGGGACTACAGTCCACAAACACTGATGCCAAACAAATCTGGTGGTGTTTATGCTGTATTTATGTCACAAACTAAAATCCATCCCCCCACAACAAGGAATAGAGAATGTGACCATTATGATATGCCAAGGTATGTACTCCAGACAAGAAATTACAAACCTGATGGTATCATCATCACATTGCCTAATGTACACATATGATTTTTTTTCCTTAATGTATTCATTTCCATTGATTTTCCCACTGGTTAAAGTGTTTTCATGAGGTATTTTTTTCAAGTGTATGCATTCATTTTTGTATAATTAGAAATCAGAACAGAAATAATCTGATGTGTGCAGTTTTTCCTGCAGCAATGGGAAATGAAAGAAACACATGTGCTGTTTAAAATAGTGTTGCAGGCCACACACTGAATAAATTCATTAAAAAGCTTAGTTAATGTGAACTTCTCTTCCATCTGTAGTAGGAATGGGGGAATCACTGGATTTGCATTTTCATTTTGCACCTTTTGAGATCAGTAACAGAACAGAGTGCATTTTGGAAATCAGTACATAACCTAGGCTTACCATGCAGTTTGATGGTTGTGTGGAAGATGTGTGAAATGTATATATTTGAAAACTGAGCACAAGCATACTTAGGCAATAGGAAACATGCATAAATAATGTGTACACATCAGAAAAAAAATGCACTAACATATGCAGAATTTTCCAGACAGGAAGGAAAAATCTTTGCAACCTGATACTTAAGAGTTTATCACACTGCCCTTTTCATATCCTTCCCTCCCGAGCTAGGTGCAGGATGAAAACTTTTAAACATGGATTTTATTGCACACCTCTGTGCCCAGGCAGGAGGCATGCCATACCTGATCATAGTATCCTGTACCCAATATGGACTTGTCCTGTACTTTGCAAAGAATGGGGAAAATCCCATTCTTTCAAAAAGTGCAGGAGAAATCTGGATGGGGTATGGGATGCCATGATTAGGTACGGGATGCCTCCAGCCTTGACATGGAGGCATGCAATAGAATCAGTGCTTAAAAGTTTTCATCCTGTGCGTAGGTCAGGAGGGAAGGATGGAAAAGGGCAGCACGATAAACTCCTTTGTTAGTCTTGGTTGCTGTGGAAACTGTTTTGTTTCTGTTTCTTTATGTATGTTATATAATTGTTTCTTGTCTTTCTTTTTTTGTTTTATATGTTATAAGTGAATTTCAATTAAATATATTTTATTAAAAAGAACCATCTTCCTCATTCTTGTCTATGCTGTTGCGCACGTGGTCTATGCTTATTTTTGATGTATTTGTATTCTCCACTTCTTTTTTTGTATTTAATTGTAAGGCATTTTTTAAAAATTTTATTATTTATTAAAACACACAAAACATATAAACAAAAACAATAATAAACAAACAACTTACATATACCTACATACATACATCACATTTCACAACAAACAATAACATAAAATATGACTTCCCCTCCTTTACTTTGAATATTATACTTATTATTTTTGACTTTCTTATACCTCCTTTATGCATTATAATTTGATTTCCAGTTCTTTTTCTATTTTACTCCTGTTCTTATATTATTATTTTTCATCACCCTTAACCGTTAAGAAAAATCATATTTAAACAAACAGACACACACAGAGAGAGAATACTGAAGTATGCAGAGAACACTAGGAATTCCCAGCATGCATAATTCTGTTCTAAGATGAAGCAGTGCAATTTATTTCTTATAAGATTTCCCAATGGAAAAAATCCCATCAAAATCATTCTTTTACAAAGGTTCATAAGCCTTTTGTTGATCATTTTCACCATGTGCGTCTTTGGGTACCCATTTTAAAGTACTTCTATGGCTGATGTTCCAATGAAGTATATGAATCAACTTGTCCATTTAATTTTAAATTCTCCTTCCTTACCTCCTTGTTTATTTTTCATTATTGTTCAAGAAATGTTAATTATTTAAAAGATCTTTTAACTGAATTGAAATATATAGATTTAATTACAGTAATTATTTCATTATTTTAAAGTATGATTTCAGTTTCTCCTGATGTTTAGCACAATCTCAGAAGACAGCAAAGGCAAAACTCCTCTGAATAATTCCTGCCAAGAAAACCCTGAGATATGTTCACTTTAGGGTCACCCTAAGTTGGAAATGACTTGAAGCTACAGAACATTGGTTGAAAATGCCCATCAGTTACCAAAATTTGGAATCATACACATTAGTTATTATTAATTAACTTAATATTTGAAATGTTAGTTTCCAAGGTAGAGCACAGAATGTTTTAATGTTGTTCTGTTTTAAATGTTGCTGTCCCCCGCCCCGATTGCCTTGCAGAGGGGCGGGCTACAAATAAAAATTTATTATTATTATTATTATTATAGAATTAGAGAAAATGACATGATGCCTGGCACTGTTAATCCTAAGGCCAAATTTTATTATTGAAACATTCCAAGGTACCAGTTTTTTTCCTTTTAAACTAGAATCCCTTCCCACTCCACATTGTGAGACCATAATACAGTCAGTCCTCCATATACACAGAATCTACATCCATGGATTCAAGCATCCACAGCTTAAAAATATTTTATTTTTTAAATCCAAAAAGCAAACCTTGATTTTGCTATTTTATATGAGAGACATCATTTTAGTATGCCATTATATATAATGGGACCTAAGCAACCATGGATTTTGATATCTGTGGTGTGGCGTGGTCTGAAATCAAACCCCAGTGGATACCAAGGGCCCACTGTACAATAGATGCCTGTGGTTGGTAGGAGTTCAAGACATCTGGAAACTGTCAGATTGAGAAACACTATCCTAAAAGATAAGATTTCATGTTACAACCTGTTCAATTCAGTTTTGCCACTGATCTGTATCCTTCCCATTTTTTCTACCCTTCCCTGACCAACATGTACACTCTTCATTTGCCTTCAAATGCCTTGTTTAGTCAAAGTTAAGGAGATATGTTAAGAGCTTAGTACAGAATTATGTGTTAATTTCAGCTAGAGGTCACTGATCCACTCACTGCAAAAACAGCAATAAATGGCTGGCTACAAAGATCAATCAGTAAATCAAGGTTAGAGAATTCTTAATTAAAAATGTTTTGGGTGCTCTGACTGAAAGCATTTTCCTGCAAAAATCAATCATGGTATTTTCAGTGCTTTCCCACACTCTATCAAGAAGCATGATCTGTAAAGATCAGTGGTGAAGCTCATGTTTTGTGATTTACCTCAATTGGATTGATATCTGAGTAGAATTTAAAAAAAGACAGATATAAGGATGATTGGGAGGGTGTGAATTTGGTTGTTTTAATATTTTGGATTCAAGTTCCAACCTTACCATAATCCTCCAAGTGTGTGATCCAGTGAAGAAGGGTGTGTGTGAAAACCAGAATGGGGAAAGAGAGAAGCCAAAGGGGGTTGGTGTGAATGGACATACTAGTTTGGGTAAATATCCATTTCCCCTGTTCATTTCTACTGAGATGTAGGGGAATGAGGAAAGCTTCTCAGGATGAAAACATACTACTGATTAGTTTCAGGGTGGGTTGTACAAGCAGGGTCATTTAAAGGCCTTTTAATCTTCTGCCAACCTACCAGTTCAAAAGCATGCAAATTCAAGTAGATAAATAGGTACCACTTTGGTGGGAATGTAACAGCATTCAATGCAGTCATGCTGGCCACATGATCACCTGAGTCATCTTTGGACAACACTGGCTCTTCAGCTTAGTAATGGAGATGAGCACTTCCCCCTACAGTCAGGTACGACTAGTCATTCATGTCAAGGGACTACCTTTACCTTTACCTTTAACATTCTATTGGGCCAATACCAAAGCACTGCTTCCTCTCACCCTCCCTCCCTAAATGATCCAGTTAAACTCTGTTCAACACACACTATTTAAATATACCTATATTAATATTATTAATAAAAATAAAATATAAATATGTCCAGTGACAGCCATTTGTGTATGCAATTATACAAAGGAAGGGAGTAAGGTTTAAAAGATGCATTCAAAATATTTGAGAAACACTATTCTTCTCAAGGATTCATCTCTGAAAGCAGCAAGCAGCTTACATAACATTGACTATACATATCTCTTAGAAGAAACAGACAAAGCATCATGAGTCAGCCAGTCCATAAAACCACAACTGACCCAGCAAACAATTTGAATTCAAAGGTTTCTCTCTGTACTAAAAAGACTTAAAGAGCATTGACAATATTACAGCCAGGCCTCCTTAGAAGTAGATGAGAGCAATTCAATGTCATGTAAGATTTAAAAAGCAGAGGAGGGGGGGGAAACACCCTAGGACAGACATGTGCCTATCACAGGAATCTCTGAAATGACATTTATTATTATTATTATTATTATTATTATTATTATTATTATTATTATTATTATTATTATTATTATTATTATTATTATTAATTATTGATAATAATAATAATATAAAAATAATTTATATACCGCGCTTTGGTAATCCAATCAAGGTGGTTAACAAGGTTGAATGTAGAATACTGGGCCTTTTATCAATGTCTTCAGGACAATAGCTATATTACACACTTAGGATCTTTTATTCTTGATTATATAGCACTATCATCGTGAATTGTGCATTACAAAATATACAGCAATATATTTCTGCTCCAAGCAGCTCAGAATCTAAAATTTGTTAAAGAGGAAATATAAAAAGCAATAGCTCCTTGTTCCTGTTTCTCAGCAGCTGATGTACAGTTGATCTACAGTATACTATATACTGATATACAGTTTTTTTTAAAAAATGAGAGAAAGAAGGGGACTAAGGAAGTGGGAGAGATGGGGAAGGGGAGGGGAGAGACAAAGATTGAAAGAGAAGTGAAATCAAGAACTAAAAGAGAAAGAAGCTAAGTATAAGCAAGAAAAGGAAAGAAATGATAAGAACAGTGCAAACTACTTCCACATCAAATCAATAACGGAGTTTGTACAGCAGCTTCAACTATTTTAAGGCCAGCAAACAAAGTGGGGGGGGGGAGATTCTGGGCCTTAACAATGAGATATAAAAACCTACAAAGTAACAGTCCTGTATGTCATGAATCCTGCAACAGAGAATGCTCAGGAAGCTCAGTATTCACCCATTCCAACCTCTCTCTCCTACTGCGCCCTGCCTCAGTTAGAGAAATTGATGGGTAGAAGTGGGGAGAAGATGACAAGGTGGAGTGCTGCAACTGCTCCAAAATAACCTGAAGCAGCAGAGGCCAACAACACAATGTGTTGTTATTTAAACTAACCCTTTTCTATTCTAGGCAGGACTCTTTGACATTCTTCATCTTATACTGAGATCATTTCGTTTCTTGTTTCATCTATTTATTAATGCTTAGACCGTAGGCCATTCACACACAAAATAATAAAATACAACATGTAAGAGTGGCAATATAAAAGTACTAAAAAATAAATAGCAGAAACACCTTGCATTCAGTACAGTTAAAACATATAATGTATACACAATGATACTATAATTAAATGAGAGCATCTCCAGAGCAATCAACGGCAATATCAGCAAGATATCTTGCCTGAATTTTCACTGCTGCCAGACAAAAAGAGAAACTGAGTTACCATAGAGTCAGTATCAGACAGGAAATAAAAAATATTTTCTGAAACAGCTATACTGAGACCAATGCTAATCCATTGGGGAGTTTGCATGCCAAGACTCAAGCAACAAGGCAGCCCAGGAATCTTTCATGATGGTCTATCTACCCACCAGCTCTTTCCCCTAGCCCCTAGTCCTCTCCCTTGCATCTCGTATGCCAACCACAACACAGGTAAAAACACTAGCAAATCCAGGCACCACTTAGGAGTGGGCAGGAGATGGTTGTCCACTAGCATTTCCAAACTGAAAAAGAAGAGGTCTTTTGTACTTTTAAAGCTTGTGTGGAAGAGGGAGGTTCATCAGATATTCCATGTCATGCAACCAGGTAAGAAGCAACACCTGAAAAGGTACAGAAGTCCAATTTTAACCATAACAGAGACATTAAAGCAAAATTTCATTTGTATCCTTTCTTCTAAGCTGGGGATTTATTTCTCCACTTGGAGGCCTGGAAAAGCATATCAGCTCCCCCAGACTTTACCTGGTTCACTGAAGCCTGACAACTCTACCCATATGATATTTATTGAACATTAAATGTGTTGGTTTTAGATTGGGATTATTAAAATAGACAGATTCTGGTACCAGTCTTAATGACAGATCCAGACACATCATTAAAAAAATGCTTTTCTACTTTCATCTACTTTAAAACTACAGTGAATGAATGTCATCAAAATCTCAAACAATGGCTGTGAAGTCCCTGCAGGCCACACACACACACACACACACACACACACACAAACAGTATTCACAGTTTCACAACAAGCATGCATTTCCCAAGCTGGAAGGTACTAAAGAACAGAGAGGTGACTGACAATCTTAATGTTCAATATACACTAATCCCTCCACATTTACTGGGATTAAAGGCACAAGACCTGAGAGAACACCTCTCTGGGAATCTCTAGGTCCTCTTGTGCAACTCTGTGGTCAACATCTGCCAGACATTGACCATGGAATTGAGCTGAAGAAGCTACGAATGCCTAGTGGAGTGCTCTCTCTAGGAATCTCTAGGTCCTTCAATGGAACTAAAGTTGTCCATAGAGTTGTGCTGGAGGACCTAGAGATTCCTAGAGAGAACATATTAATAAAATCCATGAATAATCAAATCTGCAAAGTCGAAGCTGCAAATGTGGAAAGACAAAGGTATAGGGGAGTCAGCAGAGAATTTCCAATACATCATTCACACCTACTTCAGAGATTGTCCCTTAGTATTCTTACTAGAAGCAGCCCATTACAAGACTAATAAAAACCATCTGGACTGACTTCAGTAGCTTTGAATATTTGCATTACTATCTGTACAAAGAACATTCACTCACCCTTATCAATGTGAAGGGCAAAGGAGACAACAACAACAAAAAGACAACAGAAACAAGCAGAACATTTTTTCAATAGTAATTGAAGTCACTTCAGTTGCATGGTTCTGACTTCAAAAGCCACTTATGGGCTTCTTTTGGGATCTGAGGTGCAGGATGAAGTGGGGAAACTACATGTTGGTGTGCTTTGCAGTGCTGCGATAGCTATTTTGGTCAAGACTGGAGTGGCAAAACAATGTGTTGGTATTGACAGTTTTTTGAAATGCTGTGATAGCTATTTTGGTCAAGACTGCAGGAGGATTGAAAAGGTGAAAGGCTCTCCCAACCTCAAAGAATCCAACTGCTCAGATCACAGTTCTTTTCTGCTACTAGTATTAATTGAAAAGCAACAATGCCAGTGGGATTTGTTGGTGATGGGAGCAGAGATATGAAGGCTAGGGGCAAGGAAAGAAAAAATTCAGGATTCTCCCCCGCCTTGTTTTTCCAGAAAAAATGAATTATGGAATATTTTCTTTTAGAATGGGGAATAAATTCTAAAGAAAGTCTTCATACAGTTATCTCTTCAGGATTATTTCTTTTAAAAAAAGTATCAGGTATGTTTTATGTAATACTATGTACTGCAGTGCTATTTAGAGTGTTGGTTGGTAGACCGCTGCTGATGCACAATCCATCAGCTGCCAGTCAATGCCAAGTTTTCAGGAAAGAAAGAAGCAGTTATAACTAAATGGGCACAAACATGCTACTCCTCCCTGGTGTATTATTGTGTGGGACGGGAGCCCTCAGAGAGCTTGAGCAGCACCATGCACAGTGTCAGAAAATGGTAATTTCTGGCCATAGTTTACATTTTTCACGTTTTTTTCCCTTAGGATGAGAGATTGATGTCTGCTTGTCGCTATGAAAGACTACAAGAAATAAAACAACATATTTGATTTACTATTATTGATGGTTTGTTCTGCTCTTGATGGTTACTCCCCTCCCTTGATTCCCATAAAATGGCAGCACCAAAACTGTTCTTTAGAGGTTTGGTTTTCCTTACACTTTAGGAGCTTGTAACTCCATTTGGAAGATTTGTTTGTTTGTTTGTTTGTTTTAAAAAAGCACATTTCACTCATAGCTATTCTCTGAGTAAACTGTATTTTAATTTACCATATTTTTAATATACACATGGTATTTTTGTACCAAACCAACATAACACATTTATGTTCCTAAAGTAAGAGTTTCAATTTGTTTTTTTTTTTTATAAAATCCCCAAAGTTTTACATTTTTCAAAAGAAAAAGTTGGAAATGAACCTAAAAGGAGGAAGGAAAAATGTTGCAGCACTTTTAAGACTCACTGGATTTTTTTTTTTTTTTTTTGCACAAGCCTTCATGAATATAAATCCACTTCTTCCCACTCAACAGATTCAAAATTTCTGGAATTTTGATATCTCTATGTATCTCTTTTGCATTCTTTAGATCTCAAAAGGCAGGGAGGGGAGTATTAAACCTCCCTGTCTTTGTACACTGAGGTTTTTAATGAGTAAATTAACTCATGTAGCCTCAAGAGTTGAAAAATAGTCCACCATAAGCTAATTTCACTTACATCAACATGGTCATTGTTAAAAACTAGAACATTAAAAAAAAAAACCTTTAATTATGTTGCAATTATTTATTCTAATAGCCATGAATGCAGTTTTTGCAAATTTTCAGCAGAATTAAGCTTCATACAATGAATATCACAACAGATATTAAATCTGGTTCTACATCCCTCTGAATCCATACTCCCTAGATTCACAAACCCACCTATATTCTCTGAGGATGTGTTTTATTTTCAGTATTTTTTCCCTGCATCTCTCTTCTCCTATAGAATTGTGATGTAACTTGTCTATAAAATATAAGTGACCGACCAGAGCACCCAGATTTTCCTACCAGTGATGAAATTATTCAACTTGTAAATCACACAATACTGATCCTGTTTAGCAGTGTCTTGCTGTCAGATGTTGTACAAGTGGTCACTGGCATTTCTTAAATTTATTTTCAGCTGCTGTACTTTCTTGTACACTGTACTAAAAATAGAACTACCTGAGCCACAAGTCCACAGGAAAGCTAATTAAAGAGTTGGTAAACAATGTTCGTCCCTGGTGAATAAATCATCAGATAAGCACACTGGCTAACATCCGTGATAATCCATCAGAGTACACATGGCCCTATGAGGCCTTTAAAATCTATCAAGTCTCATTTATTTAATCATTAGCTACTTTCTTTTCAAAGAATGTTACATTAAGGTAAGCAAAAATTAAAATTTCTATGTATAGAAATTGAGCACTAGGCTCTCAGCTATCATGAAAATCAATATTGAGACCAATCAATATAACCATAATACAAGTTTATGCTCCACCTACAGAAGCAGAAGAAGAAACTGAAAGATTATGTGCTGGACTCCAGGAGGACCAAAACAGGACTTGTTAATCACAGGCTATTGGAATGCAAAGTAGGAAACAGAGCAGAATAAAAGGTTGTAGGAAAAATTGGCCTAAGATCAAGAAGTGAAGCAGGAGAGGGATTGACTGAATTTTGCAAGCCAACAGTTTGTTCATTGCAAGCACATTCTTCAAGCAACCAAAGGAAAGACTGTACATATGGGGCTCATTCCCACTTACATTTAACCTGGTTTGCAATTCACTTTTACTCTGGGTCAGTGGATCAATTCCATTTGATGCATCGTTCCCACTATGGAAGCAGGTCTTTTCTTTATTCGCTTCTTTTTTGGCATGATTGTCATTCCCACTAGTTTGTGCCCCTTCAAAATGACTGTCAATCATCTACGTGTCATTGGTGATGCAAGTGGCAACACGTTCAAGAAAACATGGGAGGGAGCCATGGCCAGAATTTTCCCCTGGGATGCATGCAGCCATGGGTGTCATATGGAGGACTCTCCCCTTGGATGCATGCATCCATGGGCGTCATATGGAGGAATCTCCCATGGGTGAGTTTCTGGCCTCCCAGCCTTGCAGGACTTGGAGGACTTGGGGAGTTGAGGTGGTGGCTTCCCAGCCTTGCTGGACTTGGAGGGCATGGGAAATTGAGGAGGTGACCTGCCAGCCTTCCAGGACTTGGAGGACATGATTCCTAGTCAAGCTCAGAATGGAGGTTGTTTTGGAATTCTTTCTGAACAGAAAGTTGGAACGTAGGATGGGTCCTGGGAAAGGAGAGGAGGGGAAATGGCGGATTTTCCCCAAAACTAGTAAGGGATGGAATACACCCCTGTACTATCTCACTGCCCCAGTAATCCCTCCACTCCAGTTTGATGCGATTCAGGCACATCTTTCCCACTTGCTGAACACGCTTGCTAATTGCTTCTTTTCAAAAGAACTGCGAAAAAACTAGTGTCAGGAAAGAGCGGTTCTTTTGTGTTTGCCTCACTTCATCATGACTGAAACCTAGTGCAGTAGGTTCGGAACCAGTTTAAAGTGGGAACAGCAGACATATAATTCGATCAGCAATTCATTTTAAATCATAGTGGGAACGAGGCCATGCAGTGGCATCACTATGGTTGGCATCACCCACTGTGATAATTCATGGTGTATCTCCCCATGGACCTGCTTCCATACCAGACCATTCAGAATCCTTAGTAAAACATTTTATATTAATGCTAATCATAAATTGTAATCGCCATATGTTGTAGTGCAATAACAGGGACATAAACAACTAACAACATTTAAATTTAAGTTAAATTTCCAGAGTAACCTTTTGGTCCAGCTAACCCCAGATTTAGAGCCAGCATGGTATAGTGTAGACTAAAACTGTGGAGATCAGGGTTTGAATCCCCATTCAGCCATGGAAACCTCTTGAGCGACCCTGGACAAGTCATACTCTCTCATCCTCAAAGGAAGGCAATAGTGAACCTCCTCTGATCAAATATTGCCAAGAAAATCCTGAATGACTTAGCCTCCTTTCCTTAAAGAATCTTCCTAGATTATCATGCCCCTACAATCTAGCACTGTGGAGCTCCTTGAACAACTATTAGAACATATGCAAACAATGTTTGCAAGATGCTTTGATTAAAAAAGCCATGAGATGAAATTGGTGAACCGTCCTCTGCAGAGGAGGGAATTATTTTGTTATGAAGTGGTATTTCACTTATAGTCTGTAATTTTCTCCTAAATGATAATAAAGATGGTGGACAAAATACAAGAAAAAAGACACATAGAAATGCCTCTCCCCCTTCCCTCCATCTCTTTCACATACGTACAACTTCCAGTCACTTTTTCAAGCACTGTGCTCAAACTAAAGAAACATCAGACAAATAATAAATTACAGGCATCCATCAACTTGTCTTGTGATAAGCAAGCATAGAACAAATAGTATTGCCTTCCTAGCCCACCACAAATATTCGTTGAGCAAATTACAACTGAACAGAATGCCCTAACTATAACCTCTTTCTTTTTGACCTTTACACATTTACAACTGCTGAAATGTCACAGTGAAATTGCTGATAGTCAATTTATCAGGGGAACCAAAAGCTAAATAAAACCGAATGTTTTAGAAAAATCCATCAATGTCTAGCAAACTCTTGTTTTTGCAGTGAAATCCTATCCATGTCTACTCAAAAGTAACTCTCCAAATTCAATGGGGCTTATTTTGTCTTATGTAAGAATACATAGGATTAATCCTTAAAGACCACTGATCTAAACTTTTTTTAAATAATCATAATTTACAAAATAGCAATTCACGAAAGCACTAAAACAAATGAAAGCTTTGCCTACCTCTGTTATGTGTGGCATCGGGTTAAATCCACAGAGGTTGCACACTACATTTTTGCATGCTGTACAGGTATTGTAGTTAGGAGGATCTTTAGAACCAACATTTAATTCAATTTTACACAGAGGGCAAGCTGATGTTGGCAATGAAGGCTGAACAATTTTTGTTGGATCAGCACTTTTCTTAGCATCCACAGCTGGAGGCTTAGTGTCTTTGGCAGGCACAACCTTCTTCTCAGAATCTGGATTTTTTATAGATGCAAAGCCTTCAGCTTTGGGTGGCTCTGGTTTTTCTGACACAGGCATCTTTGTTTCTTTTTTCATTGGTGTGGCCTTGGAATGTGGCTGAATTTGACGTATGTCTTTTGGTGATGCAGGGGGTTGTATTGGAGGAGGTGGGTGCTTTGAGGGAGATCCAGTTGGAGGGCCCTGTGGCTGAGCTCCTGGCTGGCCTGCTGTGGAGATTAAATTGGAAGCCTGATTAAAAATTGAAGCACCAAATCCAAACAGCTTCCCAGTCACTCTTTCTTGAGGGGTAGTAGGATGTGGTTTAGGAGAATCAGTAAATCCTCCTATATTGAGACTAAATCGACTAGATTGCTCTGGTGCTTTCTGAGATTGTTGGGGCTGAGCTGGTGGCTGAGATTCGGTGGATTTGGGGCCTACAGTGGCTTGTGCTTTTTGTGCCTGCTTGGCATCTGGTTTAGGACTCATCTGTGACTGAATTTTCTTAAGATCTCCTTTTCCTTCCACTGGCTCATCTTGCTTTTGAACCTTAGTATCAATTCCAGATCCAGGTTGAGAAACAAGCTTGGGATCAGACTTCTGCTGAGACACTTGAGGTAAGGTTTTGGTATCTGGAGGAACAGTTTTATCTTGAGGTGTGTCTTGGGATGACTTAGCAACCTCTGATCTCTGAGGATGTACCACCTTTTGTTGAACAACTGCAGGTTTGGGGCCAGGTGAATCTTGTTTGGTATCCAATTCTGAAGGAGTGGGTACAACATCATTTGTAGGTTTCTGAATATGAGGTTGCTTTTGTTTATCTTCAGCTGGTGCTGGCTTGGTCTGATCAGATTTGGGTGTAGATTCTGTTGGTTGAGCTTCAAGAGCAGGAGGCTTTGATTTTTCAGGTGCAGAACTAGGTATGGTTGGCAGTTTTGTCTGTAGTGGTGGCTTTTTGTGTTCAGTGGATTGAGTAGTGTCCAGCTTTACAGGACCCTCTTTTTTCTGTGTAGGTTGCTGTGCCTGGGAAGGTGGTTTGCCTGCTGTGGTTGGAGCAGCTGTCTTTTGTTTGGGTGCAGAGGGTTGTGGTCCAGTGCCAGGACCTAAGTCACCACCTAAGGCTCTTTGCATCTGGCAGTTTAAACAAAGCCATTCTTTAATCTGTGTGAACAAGAAGAAGACAGAAAAGTTTAAATAGCAAGAGAGAATTACATTCTGAATTCTAAAAACATCCAGTCTGCATTTTGGGGAGGGAATAATCCTACTCATTTCCTGCTTTTCAAGTTTGCAAATAAGATAGCTGCCATTTTCAGTCACAAACATGACCAATACTCTGTAATTGCTTAACCTTCAGACACTAGCTGGGCATTTTATTTCCCTACACAGTGAGCCTTTGTTGTCCACTGGGGTTTGGTTCCAGGACCCCCCATGGATACTAACATTCATGGGTGTTCAAGTCCTACTAAAAACAAAGACATAATAAAATTCTGTCCTTTATATAAATTAGCAATATCAAGGTTTGCTATTTATAATTTAAATATTTTTGAATATTTTCATGCTGTGGATGATTGAATTTGTGTAAAAAAAATCTGTGGATAAGGAAGACCTACTGTAGTTCAATTTTCTGGCCCAACCCATGGTAAACCAGAGCTACAATGTTGAAAATTCATCCACTTGCCACAACAATTTTTTCATTACAAACAAAAAGGGTTAGGACAAAACAAAAACAAAAACAAAAAAACTCAGCAAATCTACTGATGTTTTATGCCATTGGGTTTTTTCTCAGCCACTGAAATATACTGAGACAAAAAAAAAAAAATGTTCCATGCCATCTTTAAATGAACCATAATGCAGAGAAGCAGAAATTACATCCTCTGATTGCCAACATATTTGGGTGGCACATGTGGGTATTTGGATGGAATGTTTTTGATTCTGTACACATAAATACTCCTCTAGATTTGAAGCATGTTTATACACTAGAACTCCAAATCTGAATATACCTCAGAACTCATGCTCATCCATAGGGTCGCCATGAGCTGAGATCAACTCAAGGGTAGTTAACAACAACAAAGAACACACAAATATTCCCCAAAAGCTACAGAAATTTCAGATACTACCCTATACATATCTGTATAGTAAAGAGAATGGGGAAAACTATGGTACAATTTACACTATGCAGTTATAGCACTTTGACACTGATTCAGATACCATGGCCTCATCCTATGGAATGCTTTGCCTCACTAAATTACAAAACCTAGAATTTTGTAAAATATGGCCATGACAGTTAATGTGGTTGATATCAGTGCCATGAGAAGAGACTTGTACAAGAAGCATCTCTAGTACACTGTTTACTATCCAACTGTGGACACTAAATTTTATACTGCCCAGCTGTGACACTAAACATTGTTGTGAATCATGATGCCTGTTTATTTTACAATTATTGCATGACTGTATATAAATTATTAAATAGAAAACTGCAAATAACAGAAATAGTTCATGTAGTGTTCAATAGAGGTTTGTCATCTGCACTGCAACCAAAAATGGGAGGATATCATTGAGACTTAAGATCTGTCTAACCTACAATGAAACCAATTTATATCTTCTGTCAGTGAGTGCCTAGAAAACATCCCAAATAACATGACCTTGCTCTAGTAGTAAGGTATAGTTGCTAGGCAACAGTAATACTGGTGCCTATGTGTGATTGTAGTTGCTATCTTCAGTGATGCAGGTTTAATATATATTTTATTTATGTGAACAACTGGGTGAGAGTGTTTGGGGGCAGTGATAAAGTTGTACAGATTTTATATATATATATATATATTGGAGACTGCTCGAAATAATGAGCTAACAAAATGAGACATCAAAAATGTCTTATTTGTACACCCTATTACTTCTCAGCTTTTGGAAAAGGGGCAACTATATATAGAAAAGGGGGGGGGGAGAATTTGAATCAGAAAGAAGGGAAAGCATAGCAATACATTTTAAAAGGCTACTGCCTTGAACAGAAAGTGAAGTCTACAATTTACTCCAAATGCAAAGGGCATGGAATTGAAGAAGAAATAATCAAATGCAAAGAGAAAAATGGAACATTATACCATATATGGTGGCACTGTAAGATCACAAGAAACTTTTTAACGACATACAGAAGAATGGCATAAATAACACAGAAGAACCCCTTAATCCTGGAACTATTTTTACTCAACATTACAGATAATATAAAAGATAAGGTAAACCAAGATGAAATAAACACAATATTGTATATGTTTATAGTGGTAGGGATAGTATATGCAAAGTATTGGAAAAGCAAAATAAGACCTGCAATCAAGAAATGGACAGTGAAATTATGTGAATTAGCTACACTGAATAGACTAATAATGCATATAAATGGAAAGTCAATTCAGCAATATGAGAAGAAATGGGGAAAAGCAGCAAAGATATGGGGAATAGAAAAATAGAAGAAGTAGTAAAGAATAGAAATAGTAGTAGATAAATAAAGTAATAAGGAATAGGAGTTATAAGGAAGGGGAGGGGAATAAAATATAGAGAAATAAATAAATAACCGTTCCAGAAAACAGGTTAAAGAATTTTGTATAGAGGATAATATTAACTAGTGAAATTATATTGAGAAAGAACTGTGGTTTTTATGTAAAAAGGAAGTCAGTGCTTGGACAAAAGACATGAACAACTTCATATGGTTAGGGAAACCCCCCCAGAATAAAAACAACTATTACAAGATTAAAAAATAAAGGGAGGTTTAGGCTTACCAAACTTACAAATTTACTACAATGCCACATTACTTATATGGGTCAAATGGATAAACCTTAAGGATAAAAAATGGATAAACCTTAAGGATAAAAAACTACTGCTATTGGAAGGGGATAGTTTAGAAAAAGGATGGCACTGGTATTTATGTTATGCAGGAAAACAGAAGTTAAGGAATTTAAGAAACATATAATAAGAGATGCATTATTTAAAATCTGGCATAAATACAAAGAGTATTGGTATACAAAAATCCCGAGATGACATTTTACAAAGAAAAATGGCTTACTTGTGAAGATATAATACTGAAAATGGGGAATGATCTCACCATGAAACCATGTATGGATTTACAAAAAGAAGGGATTAAACTACATTGGTTTGGGTATTTTCAGTTTAAAGAAAGGCTTAAAAAAGATATAGGGCTTTTGCAGACTGCCAGAAATAGTGTGTTAAATTGAGGCACTGCCCTGGCTCAGTGCTAGGGAATCATGGGAACTGTAATTTATTGTGGCACCAGAGCTCTCTGGCAGAGAAGGCTCAATGTCTCAGAAAAAAATACAATTCCCATGACTCCTTAGCACTGAGCAAGGGCAGTGCCTCAATTTAATGTGAACTATTTCTGGCAGTCTGCAAAGGCCCATAGAAACAAAAGGAATAGAATCTGACAAAAAAGAGTTAGAAAAAGTTATAGAGAAAGGGGAAAAACATTGTATACAAGATTGCATAAAATGCTATTGAATTAGAAGAAAAGACAGTTAAAGAATGCACAATAAAATGGATGCAGGATATACACGAGAATATAGATTTAACAACCTGGGAAAAAACATGGACAAAAAATGTGAAATTTACAAAAAGTGCACATTTAGTGGAAAATTTCTACAAAATGTTATACAGATGGCATATATACCCCCCCAAAATAGCCAAAATAGAAAAAAAAGGAGAAGGCAGATGTTGGAAATGTCAGCAAAAAGACACAGATTTGTTCCATATGTGGTGGTCATGTACAGTGGCAGTAAAATTCTGGGGGGAAATCCACAAAATAATACAAGAGTTATTTGATATCAAGATAGGTCTGAACTCAAAGTTATACTTACTGAACATAATTGAAGACTGCAAAGGTAAATTGAATAAAGAGGAAATTGAGGTAGTCTTATATATGATAACTGCAGCTCGTATAATTTTTGCCAGATATTGGAAAAAAGAGAACGAGCATATAATAGAAGAATGGAAAAAGAAACTAAATTATATGATGCATTTGGATAAATTGACAATGTTGATTAATGGCAAACATGATATGCAATGTATTAAGAAATGGGCAAAATTAGAAAATCTGTGGAAGTAACAACATGGAAGGAATAAAGCACTTAGTATTATAAGGATTTAAAGAAATAGATATATAATTTAAGGTTTATGATTTGAAAGCACATGCTTACTGAGTGAAAATAAGCTTAAGATATGAAAGCTCAAGAAGCACAGTTAATTTAATTAAGATACAATTCCAATAGGCCTTTTTATTAACAACAATTAAATAAAACAATCATGATATAATACATTAACTAGGAAATGAGTTGATATGTAAACTTTATGTTGCTGAAATACTCTGGACTTATGTATGCTTGAATGGATGGTATGTATTTTTTTTACTATAAAAAATAAAAAATTAAGATAAAAAAATAAGAATAAAAACGAAGTCAGATAGATGATTAAGTATGCAGTGGTATGAATTGTGATAGGTCAGTATGAATGAGGTATGAATGAACGACTGAAAGAAGAAAGCCCTAGGGAAAGATGAAAGGAAAGAATAGAACCTTTGAAAAGAAGAAGATAAAAAAGTTCTCCAGAGCAAAAAATAAAATAAAGAAAAGACAGAAAATGTATGAAATAAGATTAAAATGTATGTAATGTGAATATGTATTATTTTTAATGCAGTATAAAAATGTTTAATAAAAATTAAAAAAGAAGAAATACTCAACTACATTGCAATATTTTCTAAGAGGCCTTAGCCTTGTTTAGATAGAGAATGAAAAAATAAGGAGGGTGAACACAACAGACATCACCATTATGACTGGCATTGCTCCCCATGTGTGGCATTTTATTTATTTATTAGATTTATATCCCACCTTTCTCCCAAAATGGGATTCAAGGTAGCATGCAGTAATTTAAGAAAGATACAACTAAGTTTAATTTTCTAAACTGGGAGAAAATTTTCTCTGTGTGGAGCTTCCCCATGTGATTTAGGAAACTGATTTTCTAAAGCCTTCATAGACAGATAGGACGTTATCACACCAGGGGTCTCAAAGCGGCAAGAAAAGCTGCCTGGAATCAATCCAGCACCATTCTGGAATGGACGGAATGGTGCAGGATTGATTCTGGTCGCGGCAGCCGTAATTCCTGAAGATGCCCGGAAATCAAAAGAGCTGCAATGATGCAGGGATGATGCAGTGATGATGCAGGGATGGGCGGGGTTTGCCGCGATGCAGGGATGATGCAGCGATGATGCAAATATGGGTGGGGTTTGCCGCGACGTCGTCTGATCACAGGGGCAAAGGATCCGGAATGATGCAGCGATGATGCAGGTATGGGGCTGCTTTAGACCCAGTGTGATAACATCCATACTCTCTTCTTCAGAAATGCTGTCTCCATGTGTAGAGAGTAATGGAAATGACAATGAGGGGTTGAGGATAGCACATTTCTCCTCTTTGAATGTTCATTCCTACCATTACAAAACATTTGACTCAGGCTTTGATTTTTCTATGAAACTTGATCACAGATCCTGAATGGAATGGGGATACAATCACAAAATACAGTTGGTCTCATGAACTACCTCATTTGAACAAATATTTCCTCACTGAATACATAATCATGCAGAGAATATTGCCAGTATAAACCATCTCACAGCCTATGGGGAAACCAAGGCAGTCTTCTTCATAATTTGGCCAGCAAAGAGCTCTCTACAGATTCTAAATAATTACGCTTTAATCAGAATGGAATCTCAGAAGCGAAAAATAAATATGACTGCCTGGCAACAGTTAATAAATTTTGAGCTGTATAAAAGATAGCATGACAAGTTTGTCAAACAGATTTCTTAGTAACAGCTTGAACTATAAGAGTGGTACTAAGACAGAGAGGAAGAGGATACAATATCCAAAATACACATCATGGTAATACCAATATTAGACCAATCAAGAGGCTTAAAACATCATGCTAGCTTTTGACACACACTTGCTTCTTCATTGGGCACAGATGATAAAAATAACTTGTGAGAAAAAGTGAGGGTATCAGGGTCACAAGAGCTACATCTTACTTGATATGTTTGCTTAGGTGTTTTCTGAGATGGTTTTGAGGGAGAGATAGAGGCCACATAGTTTACTAGCCTTCAAGGGACTTGAAAGAAAGGCAGTAGAAGAAATGCAATAAAAATTCCTTCTCTTCAGCAATAAAAGGGATAAAAAGCAATAAAATATAAATTTAATAATAAAAATTCAATTAATAATGAAATTAAAATAAAAAAGTAACTTAGAACAACCTTGATCTTAGCCAAAACAGCACTACACTTGATCTTAGCCAGAAGAACTCAAAACAATCTTCAAAGTGATGTTAACTTTATTGACCATGCAGTATAGGTGGCCAGAGATTACTGCATGTTAAGCAAACTGCTGAAAAAGAGAAAGGATCCCTGATTCATCAAAGCAGCAAAATAAAAAATGTTGATAGATGTATAAAGTGAGTATATATTGCATGTTGAAGAAATAAAAAACATATATAGAAAGAAAATAATTAAAAATCGCCTTGAAGCTTGGTAAAACAAACCATTAAATAGTCATTACATTAAAAAGCATAGAAGGAAAAGCTGAGAAAGAAAACATTTGGAAATGGCTACAGAATGGGACACTGAAAAAAGAAAGTGAATGACTTAGGGTGCATCCACACTGTAGAAATAATGCAGTTTGACATAACTTTAAGTGCTGTAGCTCCATTCTATAGAATCCTGGAATTTATAATTTTACAGGGTCTATAGCCTTCACTGTCAAAGAGTTCTGGTGTACAAAAGTACAAATCCAGGATTCTGTAGGATGGGCCATGACAGTTAAAGTGGTCTCAAACTGCATTATTCTACAGTGTAGATGCACCCTCATATTCACAACTAAAAAAAAAAGTATGGATAGTAAATGTAATTTGTGTAATGAAAAACATGAAATTGTTGACCGCCTTTTGAGTTCATGCAGACTAAATATAAGAAAAACTATGATAAACTGGATGCAGTGATATATCAGACTGACAATTAGAATATAATTTCCCAAACATAACTATGGTTGAAGAAAAGAAAGCTAGGGTTATAGATGAGGCAATTCATTACATCTGAGAAAACAATTGTAGTTCTGCTAGTGACAGGTGTTCTAGGATCAATTCCAAATGAAATGACAAAACATCTGAATGAAATCTCCATAAATAGGATCACAATAGCACAATTGCAAAAATCATCATCCTACTTGGAACATTCCACATTATCTGACAATACCTCATTGATTCCTTGATTTTTGGAATCAGAATCTAATTTACTGATGGCCCAGAACTCCATCTGATAAAACTTGGCAGACTGCAAAACCAGTAACAATAAGAAATAGCAACATAAGCAATAAAAGGAAATGCTATTGCATTTCTTTTACTGCCTTTGTTTCAAGTTCTCTTAAGGCTGACAAGGGGTGTTGCCTCTGATGTGCATTGACTTTCCCTTGAGGCCATCTTAAATAACACCTAAGGAAATTTCTCATGCAAGATGTTGATTTGTGACATTTACATCATTACTTTTTCCAGCCTAAATGATCTGTGCCTGATGGAGCAACCAGTGTGCTTCAAAAGCAATCATGATGCATTTTGTGCCGGTTGGTTGAGGGAAAAGTGGTATCACCATGATCTGTATTTTGGATTTTGTTGGACAATAAACATACCTACCCACTACATTTTTTCCATAAGAAGAAGAACTCCTAGTTTCTTCAAGGCAAAATATATGTTCACTCTAGCATTACTTTAAAAAGTACATTCCAACAGAAACTGCCCAACATTCAGCTCTAGGGCAAATAGCCATGTGGAACAACAGCTGTGAACTGGATGTATATCAAACCTCCCCATTCACTTGGTTTAAAGAGGCAAAACACTATAATGATGGAGACATTAAAGACACATTTAGAAACAATTATATATTCACCTTTTCTTGATTAGGAAACAAATAATGGTACAGTATTCAACTCTGGAGCTTATCAGGGCTTGGGCTCCTACATCATACATTAGCTGGAGCTTTATTATCCTTTCCCTGCAGGCTAACTGGATCAGATTGTTCTTAAATACCATTACCTTTGACTGGCAATATCCATTTTCCATAAACTTTGGACTACAAAACTAGATTGATAACACAAGGGATGTATCAGAAGGCTAGCCATCCATGGATTGTAGCTCCCGTGATCACCCCACCCCAGAATAGCCAATGGTGACACCCACCTGTGGGCATGCTGATATAGGTGTGAGCATGTTGTTGGCCATTGATTATTATGGGCCTGAGCTCCCATGGTTTTCCCAATGGGTGGGTGGGTGGCTGGCTGGGGGGTTGGAATCAACTGCCTGTAGATGGGAAGAGCCCACTATTATTAAACTATTATTTATTTATTTATTTATTTTATTTCATTTACATCCCACCTTTTTCACCAGAGGGACCCAAGGTAGCTCACAGATAAAACCTTTAACATTGCAATAAAATTCAAAACAATTAAAATGTCTAGATCCAATATAAAATCACATAAAATATACACAAGTTAAAAACAGACTAAAACCCCACTGCTAAAACCACCCTGCTATGCTTTGTATACAGAAAGCCTGCCAGCATAAAAATGTCTTTACTCGTTGGTGAAAGGTCACCACGGAGGGGGCCAGCCTAGCCTCCTGGGGAAGGGCATTCCTGAGGGTGGGAGTAGCCACTGAGAAGGCTCTCTCTTGTGTCATCACCAGGCGAGCCTGTGATCTTGGTGGGACTGAGAAAAAGCCTTCTCCTGAAGATCTTAAGGGGAGATATGGTCTCTCAAATAGTCTGGAGAAACTCTAAATAGTATGGAGAAACTATAGTCTGGAGCAGGGATCAGCATACCTTTTGGGGTGGGGTTGGTTCAGCTGTCCTCCGATCGTCGGCAGGCTGAAGGGGGAAAAATGGCGCTAGAGGTACGTGCGCTTTCGCGCTCACACAGGCATGCGCACTACTCCTGCCGTTGTGCACATGCGTGTGCAAGTGCAGGGTGCCATTTTGTGTTCAAAAATGGTGCCCACGCTTGCGCACACATGTGCACGATGGTGTGTGCCATTTTGGAATGTAAAACAGTGCCGCACATTGCGAGCGCATGCGCATGCGCATGACGCCGGTGCTGTTTTGCATTCCAAAATGGCACCCACCATCGTGTGCATGTGTGCGTGAGCACGGGTGCCATTTTGGAATGCAAAATGGCACCCTGTGTCACGTGCGCGGGGCAGCAACAACGGTGGCAGGACTGGCCACGAGCTGGTTACAAGGCCTCGATGGGCCGGGTTCGACCCGCAGGCCATAGTTTGCCAACCGCTAGTCTGGAGAAACTCTATTTCTCATTACTACTGCAAAAACATTTTTTTAGAAAGGAGACACTAGAAATTAGCAACACTAGTTGTGATGAGGGAGAGAGCGAGACAGAGGCCAATTTTGATGTGCCTTATGCTTTTAATATTTTTTTACAGATAAGAAAGGCATTGTTAACAGAGAGACAACCTGATTTTTCCCCTATAAGAACTAATCCTAAACTCATTGATTTAAAAGGAACTCCCAATGGTTTCAATGGAGCTGTCTTCAAAGTACCATCAACAGCAAATATTTACATTCCTTTTAAGAATGCAAATTATCTCAAAGACATATGAATGCAAGAGGAAAATAATTACCATTCTGAAGCAGACTTGAGATTCATTTACTCCAGCAATTTTCCTTCAATGGCTAGTTAACAGAGTTGTCATGTTCATTTCGAGCCCTTCCTCTGAGCTTTTAAAATCAGCCTGGCACGCACAAATTCATTTCTAACTTTTTTTCTAGATTTGTCCTATCACTGTATCCCCGTTTATATAAAAATGTCATTTATATTACCCTTTGCTTGCTAGTAGAGGTAGATCAGACAACTATGGCTTACATTTGATTGGATCAAAAATAAAATGAGGCACTTTCTTTAAAAACTTAGAAACTTCTTTTTCATCTTATTCAACCTGGCCAAACCACATACATTCCAGCCATCCCCTGTCAGTTTTAATCCCAGTAACCAGGTCTTACTGGAAATCATGCTCTGCTAGAGAAAAGTAGCTCCAGAGAGAGAGAAAGATTGAGAGAAAGAGTAGGAAGTGATTGAATAGGCTGATTTGGTATGCATTACAGAGACTTGGGTAGATGGGCTTTGTGGTACTGACTTTATCCACTTGGACACTTAGTGCAGCATCAGCCCAGGGTGGGGGGAGGGCAGGAAATAAATTGCTGTCATCCATAAAGATTTTATTACTCTCACAAGGAAGACATTCTAACACTGACTTTCTAACATTCACAGTCTAACACTCACTTTGAAGGTTTGTATCTTGTGTTGGGCCAGAGGCAGAATGGGGATACTGCTGGCATACGACTCATTCTGCTGCCCATGAGCCTCTCTGATTGAGCTGGTGGAGTGGTCTTGGAGATGGTGTTGGAGAATCCCAGGAGTGAAGTTCTGGAAAATTTCAACATATATGCTAAGGCTGTCCTGATAGGACCTTCTCTGGACTTCATGCCTACCATAATAACCATGGAACTGCTTCAGTACTTCATTGGTTTGATACATGTGGCAGAACATACCTTAGATTTAGTTTTTGCTACTGGACAGATAAAGGATGATCTGCTTTTGGGAGGATGTCTATAATAATCCTGTTGTCATGGTCAGATCACTTGCTTGTGAAGTTTAGTTTGGCAGTAGCAGACCTTCCCTGTAAGGGTGAGGGACAGATGAAGATAGTCCACCTCCAAAGGCTTATGGAAGCTGAAGGATTCCTGAATGCTCTGAAGGATTTCCAGCTAAGCAGGACTGACAATTCTGGTGAGATTTGGTCCCACTATGATATGGTGAGATGGAAAGAGGCATTCGTGTAACTGCTCCTAAGCACCAAGTCCACTGCTGTGGAGCCTGTAATTCACCTTGGTTTACCAAAGATTTAGAGGCTATGAAATAGGCTAGATGAAAACTAGATGGCAGGTGTATTCGGTCACAAAATGAATATGGCCCAAAATTAGCAGAGACCTTTTCTTGGAGGCAGTGATATTAGTAAAAAGAACTTATTATGCCTCAGCTATTCTATCTTCAGCACACCATCCAGCAAAACCTTTCTGAGCTATGAAGAACCTATTGAGATAAAGCTCAGGGAGGCCAGGATTAGAACCCTCAGTTGCCTGCTATTGTAAATTTGCCAGGTACTTTGAAAATAGCTCACATTTGCTCAGAACTTGATGGCACACTTATTGGAGAGTCAGGAGAGTCCAGTTGTCAACTGGTCCATTTTATTGGGATCAGTTTCAGTTCTTGTAGTCTAATTATGTGGATGAGATGACTGAATCAATCCATCCCACCACATGTTGTCTTGATTCTTGTCCATATTGGTTTCTAAGATATAGCAGACATGGACTATTTATGTGGGTCTGAGGGGTGGTAAATGCCTCATTATGTCAGGGGAAGGTGCCAATAAATTGAACCTGAATCTGAGTAAGATGGAGGCTCTGTGGATTAGTGGTTCTCAGGTCCAGGAGTTGGGCAGGCTACCTGCCCTAGATGGGGTTGCTGTATGAAGGATGATGTAGTATACCTTCTTCTGAAAAGAACCTCCCTGGACCTAGAAGTATAAGACAACTTGTGTCTTATCACTAATATACCATATTTGGCCAAGATGCTTGAATGTATAGTGAATGGGCAGCTAATAATAATAATAATAATAATAATAATAATAATAATAATAATAACTTTTATTTATAGCCTGCCCCTCTGCTCAGCAATTGGGGCGGGTTACAGCATATTAAAACATACAAAGTTAAAAGCATTCCCTCATCTCGCAATCTAACCCTCCCATCCCATTAAAACAAGATTAAACTATATGCTGGGGCTGTGAAGATGCTGGAGCAGTGCCAGGATGCTGTAATGGGGTGGAGGGCAAATAAACTGAATCTGAATCTGAATAAGATGGAGGCTCTGTGGATTAGTGGTTCTCAGGTCCAGGAATTGGGTAGGCTACCTGCTCCAGTTGGGGTGCACTCCTCCTGAAGGAGCAGGTGTGTAGTCTGGGAATACTCCTAGATCCATCTTTGTCAATGGGGGCTCAGACAGAGTGGACAAGAGTGCATGAGGCCAGCTTCAACTGGTTCACCCACTACAGCCTTTCCTGGACAGGGATAACTTAGCCACAGCAGTATCTGCACAATATGACTACTCCAATGCATTCTACATGGGCCTGTCCTTGAAAATGACTCAGAAATTGCAGATAGCACAAAATGCAGCATCTGGACTACCCACTGGAATTCCATTCAGATGCTATAGTACCAGTTTTGAAGGAATTGCTCTGGCTGCCACTGCATTTCCAGTCTGAGTTCAAGATGTTGGTGATAACATTTAAAGCTCTAAACAGATTGAAACCTTGATACTTAAGGGAACAGCTCTCTCTCTCTCTATTGATCTACTGGGGAGGACCTCCTCTGTGTCCTACCAGTAGGGGAAATGAATTGTGGGAAGACATAAGAGAGATCCATCTGTGTGGTGTACCTTGGTTGTGGAATCCCCTCCCACTGATTGGCAACAATTTTGGGATAATTTCAGTACCAAGTCAAAACTTGACTTTTAAATAAAGCCTTTGGGCCTAACTGATTTTTATTCAGGTTGCCCTTGTCTTATGGTTGTACTATTTAAAATTGTTTTAATCAGTTTTTAATTGCCCAGTTTTAATTGATAAACTATGTAATTTAGTTTTAATCTTTTTAAACCATTGTTATTATTTATTGTTTAAAATTGATTATTATTGTAAGCCATCCTGAGATCTTTGGATATAGGGTGGGTTGTAGGTATTTAATAAATATATTTCTAATAAGTTTTGTCTGGCTAAACACTGGTTAAATTTCATAAACAAATTGGTTTGATTCAAGCATGTCTGAAGCTGGTTGACAAAAGGCTCCATGCTAGGGATATTTGGTACTGTCTGAAGTTACGAAGATGCTCCAGATCCAGGAGTGGTTCTTTAGGAATGGTCTTACAACTACCTTTTTAATGATGGTCCAGCGTGTGATGGGTCATAACCTCTCTGAAATCTCCACTGATTGTCATAAAAGGGGATGCAATGGAGACAGAAAATATTTCTTTGCTTTAGCACTTTCACTGCTACTTACAAGACTGAGACATAAACATGTAGAAGTGTTCAAATATATATGCTCAACTCTATGAGCCTTTCTCCATATGCCAGGGGTAGGCAACCTTTCCCCTTTAAGGGCCGAGGGACTTCAGCTCCCAGAAGCCTCAGCCATGTTGGCCAATAGTCCCATGTTGGCCAATAGCTCCTGGGATTCTGGGAGCTGAAGTCCCTTGGCCCTTAAAGGGGAAAGGTTGCCTACCCCTGCCATATGCACTCAAGATATCTCTCAGCCTACTACATTGGTCTGAGCTCTTGGAAATAGCATGTGACTTTCCAAACTGCTACACTAGAGAGAATGATCAGGAGAAATCAGATAAACTGCCCAAATAATCTCTGCATTACACAGATACAACTAGAGTATTGACAGCAGAACTAGCTCTATCACTTGAGAGGAAGGGAAGCCTAGAAATGTGGAAACCATATAGATCCTATCTTAATGGCTCTCACAATTCATACAGAGGGAAATGCACTGTAAATCTAAATTACAACAGGTGATCTGACTATGACCAAATATTTAGACACAGACTAAATGTTGCCTCTTTCAGATCACACTCTTCCAGTCCAGCAGAGATAACCAATCGAAAGACACTCCCCAAGTGTTTTGATGCCCCAAGAAGTCCCAGTATGAATTCTGTTATTAATAACTTTGGGGGTCTCAACACTATGTGTAAGATTACTTGCATCAACTAGGGAAACTCCTGGACAGCATAATTGATATGCATCATATCAATATCTAATCTGTTCTGCTGGTACAAGATATAGACATCTAGATTGATATATGGACAGAGAGCCTGAAGAAAGAGATAGGCTTCCTATGGATTACAGTAATTGCCTCACCACAAATTGCTAATCCTTGAGCCTTAACTGATGTTGGACAAAGTAGTAGCAATTTGGCTGCTTTATCCATGTTCATGGATAGAGAGACCTTATTACTGGTCAATTGCCAATAACCTGGCATTCAGAAGAAGCATCTGGATAACCAAAGTTTACCTTACAGCACAACTCAAGACTTCGACAAATCAAAGAGTTTGTTTGGGATGTAGTCCCTGCACCTATCTTCCCAGTGCTGTTCTTTTCCCCACATCTGTAATTACTCAGTTTTGTTCTCTGTCCATAGCTATCCCCTGACTTGGGACAATGTCTTCCCAAATAGGCAGAGGTTTGGAAGCATATATATGCATTAACACATAAATATGAAATTCAGATTACTTGCCAAAAATGCAGTATATTTCTGGTTCTAGTATGTTACATTCTATTCTGAAATAAAATATTTGCCTAGTGATGAGATAAGAGTAGGAAAGTGAATATTTTCCTCCATTTCCTCCATTTCCTCCATTTAAAATCCAAAATTGAATATACGGGAAGCTCAGATATTCTTTGAAGAGCAGAAAAAACACAATAGTCAATATAATCACTGCTTCCTGTAACAACTTCCAAATGTCTTATAATTTAAATAAACTACAAATGAATGTGCCTATGTACACTTATACAGAAGTAAATCCTACTTAATTCTTCTGCACTGACATGAATTGCTAAATAATGTTAGAAATTGTAGTGTTAGAAATAAGCAGAGTTTGCACCTGCAATTTGTTTGGTTTTTAAAAAATATTTTTATATTTTTGTAAGTCAATGGCACATAAATGGATGATGCTTGATAGAACAGCATATTAGGAAAGGTTGTGTCAATTGTCATCCAAGTGGATGGATATTTCAGTGTCCTAAAGCCATGTTTTGCTACAGAATTCACACATAACTAGACCTAAACTGTAGACATTTTTCCTTATTGTCACCCCAAAGTGGTAAACAATGCCCCTAATTTCCAGGTTCCTGCCATCTACATAATTTCTTTGTATCATTTTTAAGACATAAATTATGTTGATTAAAACATGAGAGGAGGGAAGGAAGACTGGCAGCTACACGAAACAAATTCCACACGTCTGAACATATCTAGAGTATTGTGGAACACTTTGCTTCTTTGCTATAAGCACTCTCATGAACATGGTGGATTTTTGTACAATGCAATACACTGGAGTTCTCATAAAGATAAAAATATTCCCTATTAAGTTATTATTGCAAGGTTTTGTTTTTTTTTTTAAAAAATCTAGCTGGATAAAAATGATCTGTGAAAACTGTAATATATTTTCAAATTTAGATCAGGGGATTTTTTAAAAAAAATAACCATTTCCATCATGGTAAAATCCAGTTTTTGGAGACAACCCAACTTTACATGCTACCTGAACTTAATAAAACATTGAAAGCAATGCCTACACTGGCCTTATTTCCACTTACAAATAAATCAGTTTGCGATCTGAATCGATGGATCGGTTTGACAGTGGAGCATGGTTCACACTACATTTGCCCTGATTGCATTTTCTTGTTGTAAAATTACCTACTTGTCATTCACATTGACTAATGAAGTGAGTCAAAATGGACCTTCTTCAGCTGGCCGGCAAATTTAAAGGGCAAATTTAAACTGATTCTGATTGCATCCCGTTCACACTTGCACTGAATCGATTTATTGCAAAAGATGTGGAAAAATGAGCGTCAAAAAGATATGTGTTAAGTGGGTCTAATGTGTGTGTGTGTGTGGGGGGGGCTTGCCAAGCTGCTTCAGCGATTCGGCTCGAGTGTGAACCACTCATTTAAACTGCTTCAAACTGGTTAGTGAATTAGTTTATAATGTAGTGGGAATGAGGTCACTTTTACTCTCTTGAAACATTATTCCATGATCCACTATGAAAGCACACAGAGTTAAGGACTGCTTAATTCTAAAAGGATGAGTAAAATATTTGTGTTCTGAATTTAAAATTACAAATACAGATTAAGTCTTCCTTATCCAAAATGCTTAGGAACAGAAGTGTTTTTGATTTCAATGTTATTTATTATTATTATTATTATTATTATTATTATTATTATTATTTTGGATTTTGAAATATTTACATATACTTAATTAGGTATCTTGGAGATGCGATCCAAGTCTAAACATGAATTTCATTTATGTTTCATATTTGTGTTTCATATATACATTCTGAAGGTAATTTTATATACAATATTTTAAATAAATATGTGCATGAAACAAAGTTTGTGTACATTGAACCATCAGAAATCAAAGGTGTCACTACCTCAGCCATTCATGGAAAATTCTGGATTTTTTTTAATATTTTGAACTATTGTAGATTTTGGAATTCTGGATAAGGGAGACTCAATCTGTATGGCACAACAGATCATTTGGTACAATGGGCTTGCTAATACAGGACTCACTTCATTTTTTGAAAACTTGGAGTCTGTGGTCTTGCCCATTCTCAGGCAAGAGGGACAGGATAAAAAAAATGGGGTGCACACAGGGGTGCACTGCCATTCAAGTCAATGTGGCTTGAATATTGGTGATCTTCCATTTTCATGGAGGGGGGCGGAATGGATCCTCCATGAAAATTGAGGGGTGACTGTACTAGCAAAGAAGTCATAAGTCAGCACTGACTTTGGAAAATACCTCCCATCTCCCTCTTTTATCACATCTGTGTGATCCAACCAAATTTATATCTTTTCCTATGGAAGAAAAAAAACATTCATCTTCCCTATAATTTTCAGTACATCATTCTGAAAAATTCCTGGTAATCGGTTTGCTGTAAGTTATCTTGATCACCATTTTTTGCACAGAGTCAGAGATAAATCCATACTTTGAAATATAATATATTTACTTATTTGTGGGTGGGTGTGACTATTTCTAGTTACTATTCTAGCAAGGATGCAATCAACAACAAACTCTGCACCCTAGTGAAGTTTAAGATAGTGAACGTGAAAAAGATGAATTTATTTAAATCAAGAGAAGATGAATTTATTTCAATCAAAGCGATGTATATTTTGTTTAGGGATGTTATGAAATTACATGCATAATTTTTCTCTGCTCCTTTTTCAGTTGGTGTTGGGATATTTTCTGAGGAGAAGCAATGCCAGGTCAGTTTGACAGTGGCATCCCTCCTACTATCAGCAGTAGCACATTTTTTAGAAAACATTCAGAAACCTCTTCACCACAATGCCACATTGTATTGAAGTGTTGAGATAGAAGGACAGTGTCTTTTTAAAAAAGATAGCTACCAAGCATCACAAGCAGTGCTATCACTGTTGAAAATAAGTGTCAGCAAAAACAGTTTGAGAATTTTTTTGTGTTATCTCCTGCTAAAACATCAGATTTCAACCAAAGTTATGACCCTTGAACTTCAAGTTCATCTTAATTTTATATGAAAATACTGGTAACCAATTTGCCTTCTTTTCTCTGTAGATGTGCAAGGATACTGAAAAGAACAACTTGTTGTAGGCCCAGCATTTTCAGAAACATAAACAGTTACTGGGGAGATAAAATGTTTTTCTACATGGCATAAGGTATAAATATAATTGGTAGTCATAAATAATTTTTTATTTTGACAACTAGCAAGCTAGAAAGGCTCAGGTATTTGAGAGGCCATAAAGCTGGAGTGCAAGATTACTCATTAGGTCTCAGTGGATTATTATACTGGTATAAAGGAAGCCATCAGTTAGAATAAGCATTAGATCCCAATTACTTTAAGGCAATCCAAAGTAACTTTTGTGTATGTGTGTGTGTGTGTGTATATATATATATATATATATACACACACACACACACACACCGTATTTTCCAGCGTATAAGACGACCCAGCGTATAAGACGACTCCCCATTTTTCCAGTCAAAATATAGAGTTTTAGCACCTCCATCCTCCTTATCCTTATACCCGGCGTATAAGACGACCCCCCCACTTTAACCACAGATTTTGCAGGTTAAAAAGTAGTCTTATACGCAGGAAAATAAGGTATATCATTTAAAGAATAATATACTATATTCTGGATAACATACAGGTCCATTTAGCAATAAATCAAAAGGCCTAACCATTATATTAAGCAATTCCTATGCACCCTTTCTAAAATTGCAGTTGAGACATTCAATTTGTCTTTGTTTTGTTTGTGCTGGACTTCTTATTTTCTCTTTTGACCTTTATGTCAAAACTAGTTGGTTTTGGTTCTATTATACAGCATTAAAATTATCCCACTAGTACTATCACCAGACTGAAGACAATTTGATCCTGTTTTGATATCTTCTTTTAACTTGAATTGCTGTAGCAATTGGTTAAACATATACATGTAGATTGTTTGTATCTTGACCAAGAAGCACAGCAAAGAAACAATTGGTGCATAGCCTGTTTGTTAATTAATGTTGCATCTGCACCTTAATAATCCATATTGACACTTTAACTGCCATGGCTCAATGCTATGGAATTATGGGATTTGTAGTTTTGTAAGATAATTAGCTTCCCTGTCAGTGAGTTCTGGTGCCACAACAAACTAACAACAAAACCCAGAATTCCATAGCATTGAGCCATAGCAGTTAAAATGCTGCATTATTTCTGTAGTGTGGATACAACCTAAACCTCTTGCAACTATGGTAGGTGTGCTAAGGCTCCCAAGATTTAAGATTCATGTCTGACATACATATGTAGCAAATGAATTAACAGAATCTTTAGAAAAGACTTAAGAATTTGCCTCTGCAGATGACAACAAGCATCTTTCAACACTGGTCCTGCTGCTCAAACTGATGGAAGCTGCTGTCCAACAACAAATGGAGAACCACATGATTCCCACCCTACTCTGGTACAACTGGATAACTTTGAGTAAATGTTTCATTAATGCCTCAGGAAATTGTACATGGACCATAAGCAGGTTTTGACCACTGCTTGGACTGACAGTCCCCTCCTCAGCATCTAAATCTCTCTACGTAAGGTTTGTGTTATTGTTTTTTTAATACAGAGACATTAAACTATGTGAGCCACTACTGTACAGATACAGCTAATAATGTAAGAACTTGGACACAGCGTAAGCTTTTAAAGTGATTTCCTCTAGAATTGTCCTACCTGATTTTATTAAGAAATATTCTTGATTATCTTTGATTCAAACATGTAATCTCAGAACAACAGGGAGGAATGCTACATCTATAGGCCAGTTCACACAATATATTTTAATCTGCTTGGTAATGCCTGGCTCCTTGGCAT
>CM034708.1:115610419-115633665 GCA_020142125.1 Phrynosoma platyrhinos
GAGAGGAAGGCCACATGCCAAATGGATGGACTCTATGAAGGAGGCCACGGGTATTGAGGGGTTGCAGGAATTAAGCAGAGCAGTAAAAGACAGAGGGTCTTGGAGATGTCTCATACATAGGGCCACCATGGGTTGAGATCAACTCGAGGGCAGTTAACAAAACAAAAACTCATTAAATTACAACTCCCACAAATTCCTCACATGGAGGCAGTGAGATCAAGTGGGGTCAATCCTGAGTCTTTTGGCAGTGCAGAAGCAGCCTAAATTGGCAGCAAAATAGCAACCCTAGGAAAAAAAAATATTGTCCCAGGTCCAAAACATACTGCAGAAATAATCCAGTTTGAGACCGCTTTAACTTCCCTGACTCAGTATTAGGGTACACTGGAAATTGTAGGTTATTGTGGCATCAGAACTCTCCAACAGAGAAGGCTAAATCTCTTACAAAACTACAGTTCCCAGAATTTCTTAGCATGAGCCACGGCAGTTAAAGGAGTCTCACACTGGATTCTTTCTGCAGTTTAAGGTAACCTAAATTGGCAGCAAAAAAAACAACTGGAAAAAAAGTCTTGGTTAATGGAAGGAGAGAAGATGCTAGTCTGCCTCAAAGGGAGGCCAGACCAATACCAAAGGTCCAAAACACACTGCAGAAATAATCCAGTTTGAGACCACTCCAACTGCCTTGCTCAATGCTAGGGAATTCTGGGAACTGTACTTTTGTGGGACATTTAGCCTTCTCTGTCAGAGAGCTCTGGGACCATAATCAACTACAATTCCTAGGATTCTCTAGCACTGAGCCAGGTCAGTTAAAGTGATCTCAAACTGGATTATTTCTGCAGTGTGTTTTGGACCAGAGTGGAAGGTCCAGGTGACTGAAACATAGAGGGAACATCTGCTCAGATCTTCCCCCAGGGACTCTGGGTATGAGACTCCCATCCTTCAGACATCTGCGCCTCTCCATCTGCTCATCCAATGGATCCGATGCACACTCTGTTATCCTCATACTCTAAATTGCAGCATCATTGTGGTGTTGTCATCCTCGCTCACTTGGCATCACAGGAGAAGTAAAAGGACAAGAAGGTCATAGTAAAGGGGACAGGGGCTTCCATACCTGCAAAGATTATTCTAAGTGTCTTTCCTGAAACTTTAGGGTTTGGCTTCAGGACCACCTTGAAGCATTTGGGCTCAGGAGTGCAAAAGCACTGACATTAAATAAATAAATAAATAAAGTTACTCAGGCCAACTTTTAATCATTGGATGTTATTTACTGACATGAGTGTGGGATCAGAGGTTTTGCACATCCGAGAAGGCTTTGGGTTTTGCTTCTCAACAAACCCACCAGTACACATACACACCTTCTTCATTTTGGCTGATAAACACTTTTTGAAATAGTGGTCCAAAACACATTGCAGAAATAATCCAGTTAAAGACCACTTTGACCACCCTGGATTAGTGCTAGAGAATTCTGAGAACTGTACTTTTGTGAGACATTGAGCCTTCTTAGTCAGAGAGCTCTGGTGCCCAAATACACTACAATTCCCAGGATTCCCTAGCATTGAGCTAGGGTAGTTAAGGGGTCTCAAACTGGATTATTTCTGCAGTGTGTTTTGGACCTGTGTGCGCAGCATTGGAAAGCAGCTTGAAAGGTTTCAGGAATCTGTTGTTCAAGGAGAACAGTCATATATCAGAATAGATATGCCCATCTATTGGGGGCTTAAAGTAACTCCTTGTATCTTGGTCTAAGTTACAATAAACATAATACTTTATCAAGGCTATGAATTTTATGCAAGACTTGTTTGTGCAGGGGAGGTTTCACATACTTTAACTTTTTTGAAAATATATTTATTGCGAAAATTTGTCTCTGCAGGGGTTGGCATCACAGATTAGTAAAGAGTTAACTAATGAGATATATGGCTTGGGTCTTATAGTAAACCAGGATGGGAAGCTGACCTTGGAGCACTAATTTCAGATATGAATTGGATAGGAAATTTGGTCATCATTGCCATACAAATCACAATTATTTGTGAGTAAAACTATTTTTATGGTCTTTTAAAAGAAAGACTGCATTTGATTCCTTTTACTGTGCTGATACGTTCATGTGGGGTTGGCTGGTGGCTGGTCTTGCTATTTCCATGCTTCTGCTGCAGAAGGCTCTCTAAGGAGATACACCAAATCTCAATTGGGTCCTTTGCTTTTTTTTTATTAAAGCCTAACAGTCCTGCTGTGCTAAAAGCACTAAGGAGGTATCAGCGTAGTTATGAACAGCCCGTAAGTGTGGACTTTACTGACAGTTACCTAGGATTAACCATAGACTAGGGGATTTCTATGAGGAACAATGTAAATGAATCCACAGTAAATGGAAATCTGGGATGAATGTGATTTGAACTAGTAATCTCCTAAACCCACTCCCACCCAGCTAAAGGCCTCTGCCTTTCATTTCCTCTCTGCCTCCCTTTCCTATCAGCTGTCACTTCTCAGCTGTCATAGCATGCTTACTGTAATCCCACCTGCCTATTTGCCCTTAAATTCCATTCTCCAGCAAGGGATAATAATAATAATAATAATAATAATAATAATAATAATAATAATAATAATAATACGGTTTATTTATATACCGCCCCTCTGGCAAGCCAATCTAGGCGGTGAACAGCAATAATGTGTTACAACAAACTAAACAATATCATTCCCTCCTCCCCAAACATCAAACAAATAACATTAAGGTCCCATCCCTTGTTCCTACCCCCCACCCCCAAAACAAATTAACAAACAAATTAAAAAACAATTATTAAAATATACAATACATTATAAAAATACAGTGTACAAATAAGGATGCATAATTGGGATTATAAACTCTCCCCAGTCTCTCCAATCTCCATAGCACAGGACCTGAGTCCAACATATCTCCCAAGATCCAACCCACAATGCCTCAAAATGAAGGAGTGTTATTAAATCTCCGGTTCCCAAAAATTATATGAGCAGAGAACACAGGAGTTGCTACATTGCCAAGTTGTAATCAACCCACAAAAAATGTGGTGGAGAAAAAAGTGATAACAGTGGGTTCGAAGTCAACTGAAGTCCTGCTCTGTCGTGGGGCCACGCCCCCAATGCCGCCGGTGCTCCCAGGTGGCAAGAGAGAGAGGGAGCCAGGTGTTCCGAGGGCTAACACCCCTCTCCGAGAAAGAAAGAAAGGATCTTCTTTCTTTCCTCCCAATTCCAGACCATACATCAATCACTATGCCATAACACATTTGTGGATCTTTCAGGTGCCACAAGGCACTGTTGGTTTTACTCATGAAGAAGAAATTTTTCAGCCCTGTTTTACAGCCTGTAATATTGCATCAGTACACAAAATATACTCAACTGTATGTAACAATATTGGGGGAGGGGGGAAGAACCCCTCCTAGATCTGGAAAGAAAAGGATTTGTGTTCAGCATTCAGCTGTGATGCATGAGTGAAAAACACATGCATGTTACATTAGAAGTATGTTTAACAAACAAATCTGCATGTTGTTAAGTATGGTCCAAAACACACTGCAGAAATAATCCAGTTTGAAACTGCTTTAGCTGCCCTGGCTCTGTGCTAGGGAATCTTGGAAATTTCAGTTTATTGTAGCACCAGAGCTCTCTGACAGAGAAGGCTAAATGTCTCACAAAACTACAGTTCCCAGAATTCCCTAGCACAGAGTCAAGGCAGTTAAAGCAGTCTCAAACTGGATTATTGTTTTGGAACTATGTGAAGTTTCTACAACTCCAGTTCCAATAGTGAATTACATTATTTAAGAGCCAACAGCACAACAGATACTAATAGGATTAGACACCTACAAACCTAAGCTACTTATATGGTAGTTTTCCAAGTATTTACTCTGAAGTAGGAAAGTATAAAAAGACATTGGATACAATACACAGAATTATACAAAAATGATGAAAAAATGAATGATACATGGAATAAAGAACCATATGAAGATGAACCCAAAATTCTGAAAAGTGGTGTGGAAGCCACAATAAGAGAAAATGGGAAAAATAAATCACAAGGAACAGATGATATTCCAATTGAACTGTTACAATGCACACAGACAGAATCAACTCTATATGCTAACAAATGTGGAAAACAAAATGGTGATCAACAGACTGAAAACAATATACATTGCAATTCATAAAAATATAAACACAAAATATTGCAGCATAGCACTAATCTCTCATACTAGCAAAATTGTGCTCAAATTTCTGCAGCATAGACTTCAATAATACATGGAGAGAGAAATTCTAGAGGTACAAGCAGGGTTCAGGAAAAATAGTTACACTAGGGACCATATTGCAAACATACAATAGCTTATGGGACATACAAAGGAATTCCAGAAAAAAATCACCATGTGCTTCACAAACTACAGCAAAGCATTTGACTGCATAGATCATGAAAAGCTATGGATGGCTCTTGATGGCTCTATGGATGGTCATGATGAGAAATCTGTATTCAGAACGTGAGACAATTCTCAGAACAGTTATGTTAGAATAGAATTCATTGAAACAAAATATCAACAAGCTTATGACACCTTACTACTAGTGGAAAACATCACCGACTCAGAACAAATACTAAGGAAGGTCAAAGATGAAAATGCAAAGATATCCTTAGTGCTGAACGTAAAGAAAACAAAAATAATGACCACAGAAGAAATACATAAATTCTACCTAGACAATGAAGAAATCGAAATAGTGAAACAATTCCCATACCTAGAATTAAATATGGATCAGAAAGGGACTGCAGTCAAGAAATCAGAAGAAGACTAGGAATCAGAAGGGCAGCTATGCAAGAACTAGACAAGATCAAAAAGAGTAGAGATATGCAAATGAACACTAAAGTTAGAATCATCCAAGCCATTGTATTCCCCACACCATGTATGGTTGCAAAAGCTGGACAGTGAAGAAAGCAGACAGGAAGAGTATCATCTCATTTGAGATGGAGAGGACTGCTGTGGATATTATGGACAGCCAAAAGAAGAAATAAATGGGTCCTTAAACAGATCAAGTGTGAAATCTCCTTGGAAGCCAAGATGATCAAATTGAGGCTCTCATACTTTGGCCACAGAATGAGAAGGCATGAGTCATTAGAAAGACAATGATGCTAGGAAAGGTAGAGGGATGTAGCAGGAGAGGAAGACCACACATCAGATGGATAGACTCAATCAGAGAGGTCACAGGCATGGATTTGCAGGACCTAAGCAGAGCAGTGGAGGATGGGGGGCTTGGAAAAATCTCTTCCACAGGGTTGCCATGAGTCGGGGTAGACTCAAGGGCAGTTAACAACAACAAAAGGAAAGCACAGAGCTCCTTAATTAATTACATCAAATAAATTAATAATCTAAATTTGCACATTAATAAAACCTCAGTTTGGGTGCTTTTTGAAAAACTGAAAAATTGCCATCTCACTACTGATGTCTCATCTCTTCTGACTGACCTCCAGCAGCTCTCTCTCAGTCTAATGGTAGGACAAACACTGATGGGTCTATAGCATACAATCTTCTTATATTTAATGTTTCTAGACTCCAATCCCCCTTTTCTGATTTTAGCTGGCATGGCTTTATACCTATAGCAAAAGCTGTTTAATAAAGGTTGGATGATTAATGTTTGATGCTTAATCATAACATACCACAGGATGGGGGGGGGAAGAGAATATAAGTAACAGCAGTTTTATGTTTTATGGATAGAAAATAAGAAAGAAGATTCATTCAATTACTCTTTTGGTTTTCTATACAGCTTCTTCAACTACAGCAGCTGCTGCAACAACAACAACAACCAATAATGCAATACTAAGGGCCTTTGCAGACTGCCAGAAATAGTGTAAATTGAGTCCACTTTAACTGTCCTGTCTCAGTGCTAGGGAATCATGGAACTGTAGTTTATTGTGTTACCAGAGCTCTCTGACAGAGAAGGCTCAATGTCTCAGAAAAAAATACAATTCCCATGATTCCCTAGCACTGAGCCAGGACAGTTAAAGTGGACTCAATTTGCACTATTTCTAGCAGTCTGCAAAGGCCCTAAGTTAATAATGGACTCAATCTTATACCCACTTTCCTGGGAATAAGCCTCCTTAACTCCATTATGCTTACTTCTGAATAGTCATGCATAGGATTGTATTATGAGCTCCTTTTATCTTTGCTGCTAAGATTCAAGAACTTCTAAAGCTACAGCCATATGCATATTTACTTGGGAGTAGCCTTTGAAGTTAGTGGGTCTGTTCCTCAAGTAAATATTTATAAGTTCAGACTAGAAATATTGACCTTTCTTTCAAATTTAACTTGGAATTTTTCCAGAGCCACTGATCATGTCTTAAGATTTTCAAAGCTCAGTTGTTTAGTTTGGGGGACAAAAAGGGTCCAATTTAAGTGGTGAAAATAAGCAGAAAGTTAGAAACTACTACTATATTAGCAGGCACAGCTAGTGAAATATCACATTATTGACCAGTGTATTGACATTTGCTGTTTTAGTAAATACTGAAAATTGCTTAAAATGCTGGTGGGGGGGCAGTATAATCCATTTCTTTTGGTATTTGTTGGTTCTCAAGATGTGATGGTAATGTCAGAACCAATTAAGTCAAGCAATTTGTTTTCAGTACTTGTGCGCAGACCATGGTATATGGCCTTTGCCAGAAAATGATGGAAATAAGGATAAAATCCTACCTTTCTTGAGGAGATTATTTTCGAGTGTTATATTACAAGTATATCTCTTTTAGGTTTTCTTTGTTTTGTTTTGTTTTTGGATTTTGGGCATTTCTCAAACCAAATATAAATGTCAGACTTCACTGGTAAATTATGGAAACAATAGTGAGAAGGAAATAATGAAAAAGTTTTAGAAGAAGGAAAGCTGCTATACAACTTAATTCAACTACAGAATTCCTATATACCTAATCTATGGGGCAGAATGATAGCAGCATCAAGAAGCAAGGACAGAAACATCAAGAGTACTAAAGTAAGGATTCCAAATAATATTTGCTTCCCTGCTTCGGGTAACTTTTCTTGTGGAGATGATTAGGGACATGAAAGAGACATTTTCTATTGAGGAGCAATTCCAATTAATCTGTATTAAGACTGCATATTTATCCCTTTTCTATTTAATGAGGCTAGAGGGAACAGACAGGTAGAAAACAGAATTTGTTCAAATTGAGAAACTCTAAAGTGTATATATCTCCATGTATTGTCTGAAAATATTTTTTTTACTCTTATCACAATCCTATAGTGCAAAGTGCAATTTTATATGCAGGAGTATACTTTACTAAATTCAAGAGGACTTCTGTGTAGACATATACAAAAATGCCCAATTCTAGTAACAAGAGTTGCTGTATGAATAGTCTTCTGAAGACTGTATTAGGCTTATCACCAGTAAACTAGGACCCTTGTCTATTGGTACTATGAAGACAGATTACATTTTTATTTAATTAATTAATTTAATTAATTTCTATCCTGCTTTTCTCCCAAAATTGGGACCCAAAGCAGCTTACAGTCTAAAAACTTACAATTAAAAACTTACAAAAATACAATTAAAATAGAATTAAACTGTTGCAAAATTAAAATAGATCAATTGTTTAAAAATAGAATACAATTAAAAAGAAAAAGCTCTTAAAAATTATACACATTATAATAATACACCACCTCCAGCATGTTGTTTAAAACATTTTTAAAGATAACTAAAAGTCTAGCATGGTTCTAGAGATAAAATAGAACTAGCCCCTTAGGAGGTCAGCTATCAATATGTTAAAGTGGTGGTAGCATGTAACTTTTCAGTTATGGATGGAAAACCATAATTAATAATCCTCTAGAAGAAAACTACAGTCAATTTTTAGTCTGTCTTTGAAAGCTAAAGAGGACATTTTGGTTGTCCAGGGAGCACAATACACCTTACCATAAGAACAGGTGTTCTAAAATCAGATTTTAAATGTGTTTTGCAAATATTGGAGACACTGATGTTTTGGCTCAAATGTCTCTAAAAAGTGAATAAAGTGAGATGTTGTTAGATGACTCTCCTTATAAGAAATGGTTCTTCTCTTTTCTTTAATGCTGGTAATTATTACAAATGCTAGGGTGAGGTAGGGGTGGATCCTAGCTTGGTACATTTCTTGAAGGTGCCCTTCTGAAGTTCTTTGATGGAATTGGGAGTTATCACAAAGGGGTTATTTTTAATTGAGTAATCCCTCCCCCATGGCCCTAGTGCCCAATTAGCATAGCCATTTCCGTATTTTGAGGACACATTTAAGTATATTTCAGATAGTCTGAATTAGAGCAAACTAACACAGTTGTGTAATACTTACAATATTGCTTAATATTATTAATATAGTATATTACTACTAGAAAAGTATTTTATATTTTATTAATGTCCTCTGGTCTACTAATGTATTTTTATTCAATGTATATTTATTTATAGAACAACCCTATATATGTCTGCTCAAAGGTAAGCCTTCTCACATTGGGTTCAGTAGGTCTTATTCCAGGTAAGAGGCTATAGATTTGCATCCTCAGCAAAACACACATTGATGTTTCTTAGCAAGATTTATTCACCCACTCTTTGACTTTGGGCAAGTCATACCCTCTCAGCCTCAGAGGAAGGCAACAACAAACCCCCTCTGAACAAAACTTGCCAAGAAAACTCCATGTTAGGGTTGCCCTAGGGTTGCCATAAGTCAGAAACAACTTGAAGATATACAACAACAACAACAACAGCAGCAACAACAACAACAAGAAGTCCAGAGTTACTGTACAAGTCTCGAATCACTACTGCATACTGGCTCCATCTGAACAATAGTGTGGCAAATAAAACTTGTGTAACAACTGAGAACAGTTCCTCAAACTGAATCCAGAAGAAGGGAAAGTTCTCAAATATGTGACACAGGCTTTTCCAAGTGGACTGTTTCAGATATTTGCCTATTTGTTCTCAGTCTACTTTTTTCCCCCCTAAAGGTGAACATCTTTAGCAATTGACTGGCTTTCTTAGCAGGAGGAAAGAGAAGTGCTCCATTTGCCATAGTATAAGACTATTCTGAGCTTATATGGATAATTCATTAAAAGAGTGGTGTCATTCAGTGAACTACCTCTTCCCACTGCTAACTTTAGACAATAACTTCATATTTTTTTTTAAAAAAAGGAGAACTTGGGAGGAAAGGAGACCATGAGAATCATAGAATCATAGAGCTGGAAGAGACCACCAGTGCCATCCAGTCCCACCTCCTGCCATGCAGGATGACACAACGAAAGCACCCCCAACAGATGGCCATCCAGCCTCTCTTTAAAAACCTCCAAAGAAGGAGACTCCACCACATTCTGAGGGAGTGTGTTCCACTGTCGAACAGCTCTTACCATCAGGACGTTCTTCTAATGTTTAGGTGGAATCTCTTTTCTTGTAGTCTGAATCCATTGCTCCATGTCCTAGTCTCTGGAGCAGCAGAAAACAAGCTTGCTCCATCCTCAATATGGCATCCCTTCAAATATTCAAACATGGCTATCATGTCACCTCTTAACTAAATTAAACATACCCAGCTTCCTAAGCCACTCCTTATAGGGTGTGACTTCCAGATCTTTCATCATTTTGGTTGCCCTCCTCTGGACATACTCCAGCTTGTCCACATCCTCCTTGAATTTGGTGCCCAGAACTGGACACATTATTCCAGATGGGGTCTGACCAAAGCAGAATATAGTGGTACTATTATTTCACATAGGGGGGAAGCAGACGGGCAGCCATGGGCCGCCCCGGGAAGCTGCGCCACGGGGCTGAGGTATCCCCACACCTCGGCCCCTCAGCGCAGCTTCGCCACCCCTGGAAGGAGTGCTAAATTGGCGCTCCTTTCACAAGTCGCCGAAGGTGCACTGCAAAAGCTGGCGGCACACCTTCAGCGACTCTTCCGCTGCAGCGTGTATGGACACTGCAGCGGGAGGTCCTCCTTGGAGCGCTGGCCTTGTGGAGGGCCGGCTGCTCTGAGGACAACCTGGGGAAGGGGTTGGGGTGCCCACCGTGTGGCTGCCCCTCCCCTTCCCTGCCCCCAAAACGGCTCTTTAAGCCATCTGCTTCCCCCCATAGTCAATACACTACACACTTATTGATGCAGCCTAGAATTGCATTGGCTTTTTAGCTGCTGTGTCCCTCTGTTGATTCATCTTCAGCATGTTCAATAAAAAAAAACCTAGGAGAAGGTAGATGGCATTCTGCAGCAAACTCACAATTATAATGATTTGCTGTGACCATAGCAGGAACATTAGCTGCTTCAGGGAGACATGTGAAAGATTGGGGAAATAGTTCAGGGAGAGGAATTAAATGCCATCTTCTTAAGTACCACAGAGTGAATCTGGTTGAAAGCCATAGGTGGCCATTTTTAAAATAAAATAAAGGCATTGATGCCCTCCCCTATTTATCATTTAAAAACAATACACACAATATTCTTTAGATTCTGTTTGTCCTCATGTATGTACTTCTACTTATGACAGTGGGAAAGTGTTATCAACCAAGACAAGCAGCTACCAAGGCTACAAGGGTAATGCCGATAAAGTTAAAAGCCTAGGAGTTACAATAAAGTGGATCATAGTTTCTTTCCCAGCTGTGATAACCACAATATCATGTCTCATTAACATACAAGGTGTGTTTCTCATTTATTGGGGTTCAGGGTTTTACCCATAGCTACATGCTGGGAAAAATGTACATCAGCCTTACTGAACAGAGGCTTAGTATCCAGATTATTTATTCAGAAAGTTGCTATGCATGGCGTAAATCTTATAATGTAGGTGTCTTATCAATAATGTATAAGGTCCAATCTTATAAAAAAAGCCTTATCCTTTATAGTACTAATCTTAAAAGCTGTTTTGCCATTAGTCTATTAAATTATTATTTCAGGGGATTTCTCTCTAATCTAAACACACACAAAAACTTTCTCCCCATCCCCCACATTTTTATTAAGACAAAGTAGAAGAAAACAAATCCACTACAGAAAAGTTATTCAGATTTTTTATTTTGTTATATTGTGATTTTATTGATTGGCTTGATGGTTCATTGGTTTACATTTTTGTAAGCTCTCTCAATAACCCTGGAAAAATCCTGCTGATTCATGACAAAAGCCCATTTAGGGGGGTTGCAGACTGCTAGAAATAGTGCAAATTGAGTCCACTTTTAGGGTTAGTGTTAGTGTTAGGGAATCATGGGAATTGTTTTTTTTTCTGAGACATTGAACCTTCTCTGTCAGAGAACTCTGGTGCCACAATAAAATACAGTTCCCATGATTCCCTAGCACTAACCCTAACCCTAAAAGTGGACTCAATTTGCACTATTTCTGGCAGTCTGCAACCCCCCTCAGTGCACCATCTTGTTTCCTAGAGTACTCCACCCTATCAGATTCCTCTGGGTACCCCTTAACCAGGAAACAAAAGCAATAGACCTCTCCTATTATTGTACTCTAACAATGTAAGTAGATATCCTAATATGCTGGGCATAAATTTGTAAACTAGTAAAATAGCTTAGGTATGTCAAACTTTCAACACTGTATATGTTTAACAATCACACTGAACTTGTGAAGGTACAAAGGATAAAATTGCAGCATTGAAAGGAAGCATCAGAACATGGAAAGGTCATTCTTATATCCCATACTCGTTTCAGATTATTAGTTTGCATTTTAAATTCCCTACCAATTGTCTTGGTTTAGCTCTCAAGCCTTTCCAAGCACATTGCAAAGACCAAATAAAAAATAAAGTATGTGTAGAAACCTTGCATATATTCCTTTAATATGCACTATGCATTATTTAGGATATCTTAAGACAGGTAAAGGCCACTAGCAATTGACTATGGTCTGCCAGGTACTTGAAGTCATGCACCTAAATCCTATTAGTCATCCCAGCTTTCAACCATTGGATTTATGGGATTTACCTATGTGTTGACTCACCATTTATTAATTGATTTAATGGCTCTATTCCACTAACTAACCAAGAGGATTCCAGTCTCCAGAAAGATGATCTTTCTTAAGTCCCTTTTTTAGTGGGTTACCTTATTGCATGTGTATCAAGTGAAACTTCATGTGGTTTGGTGGTCAACAGCTTGTTCAGTCCTGATTTAGCAAGATTTGATGAACTATCAAGCATTTTCAGTCTTTGCAGACCCCCATCCCTCACACAGCCAAAATCAAGCCAATGTACTCCCCACCCCACCCCAAAGAGCTCCTGTGCCTCTACAAAGTCCATGGGAATCAGACTTTTTAGCAGATGGGAGTTATTCCTGAGAAGCAGATGCAGTGATAGAATGGAATCTTTGCTGATGGCACAGGTGTTAGAGCTTATAAAGCCCTATAAGAAGAGGAAAGAAAGTGTGACTGCACCTCTGTTCTTAGGGATCTATATTAGAAAGCACTAGTTTCCATGTCTTTTCGGGGGGGGGGGGGGAGATGCTGTGGCACTTCAATGCCTAACAAATTTCATGGATTATAACCCACTTCAGGTGCATGGAATTATCCAGGATGTTAATTATACATTTAGTGGTTAGAGCATTGGACTATTACTCTGGAGACCAGGTTTTGGATCCCAGCTCAGCTGTGGATGACTTTGGGTTCACACTCTCACAGCCTCCGAGGATGGCAGTGGCAAACCCTTTCTGATGAAACTTGCCAAGAAACCCCTGTGATAGGATCACCGTAAGTTGGAAACAACTTGAAAGCACGCAACACAATACACAATTAGGAATTCACCTCCTAACAATAACATCAAAAAGAAGTTAGATGCAGAAATTACCAGCAGTGAAAAATACATTGATAACACTGAACATTAAAACAAACAAGCAAACAAACAAACAAAAACAAACCCAAAAAACTGTTGCTGGCAACACAAAGATTCTGACACTAGAAAAACCAAATAATATCTGTGATGCAATAATAAACCATTATACTGATTCAAATCGCTGGTGATGTACTAGAACTTCCTAGTGAACTGTAACTCAGCAGCCTATTTCCGTAATCTCCTTTGGAGTTTCTCTGCTGCACAAATGCTACATTAAGGTCAATGACAGAGACTCCTATGAGATTGAAATGTCCTCCCACTGCTTTTTGAATATTGCTCTTTCTAATGCCATTTTTGTGTCTATTTATGCTTTTGGAAAGAGACTGCCTAATGTCAAATGCAGAAAAGCATTGTTGACAGCAGATAGTATATGTCACTTTGTTTGATGAGCAAGTGAATGAAACCCTGCAGGTAATATTGTTAGGTTGGGTAATGGTATGGTCAGAATAGATATGAAGATAGAGTTGGCATCTTGATTTGTAACATGAAGCTGCCAAAGAACTAGAACAGAGAATGTAAAACCTGTAGATTAGATGCAGATAGTGGCCAGTCAGATGCCTCTGAAAAGTTCAAAGGTAGGGAATGAAGCGGAGGGAACCAACACTCCTGTTAACATCTGATGCTCAGATTAAGTTCTTAAAAGTGGCCATGAACTGTAACTTTTTCATTCTTTTGTAGAGTGTTTGGAATGATTCAATCATTCTAATATACATTTCTTTACTTCCTTCTGGCACTAGATGAGTAAACAGGACACCTTTTTAAATGGCCTATAGCTTATTAAATGATATGATCTATGCTTCTTAGCATGCATTGAGAGAAGGCTTTAAAAGGATTGTTTGACATCATCCACTGCCCTAGACAGTGGTGTTATGAAACTCTAGTGCTCTCGCTCCTTGGGTCAAGGGATTTGTTAATCCACGTGCCTAATATGTCACATGGCTGGCTGCCATCACAATTCCATGGGCTGAATGTACTGCTTACTCAATTGAAAACAAATGATTTTGGAACCTCACAGTGATCATAACATACACAATCATTTTCAATCATGTCCTGTTTGTGCCTTCTACTCAGAATGAAATGGGAGAGAGAAAAAACTATGATTTTAACAGGGAGTGACTACTGGTGACTTGAGAGCTCAATTCAAATTTCCCATCTTGCTTTCAGCAGTAGTTCCCAAATCAGAAGACACCCCATGTGCCATCATCATGAGCCTCACTACTTTCTTCTACAGAAGGCATGGTGTGGGAAATATAAGTGACCCACTAAGCAGAACCACTAAACAGAATACTAGTAGAGCCTCTATTGCACTTTTAATTTTCTGTTCATCTGTTGAAAAGGTATTTGCTTCATGTCTGAGAAATACCAAGGGAGATAATAACTCAAAAACTTAAGCCGCATCTACACTGCAGAAATAATGGAGTTTGATACCACTGTAATTGCCATGGCTCAATGCTATGGGATCCTGGGATTTGTAGTTTGTTGTAGGATAAGCTCTTTGGCAGAGGCAGCTAAAATCATTGTAGTCACAAAACTACAAATCCCAGAATACCATAGCATGAAGCCATGGCAGTTAAAGAAACATCAGCCTGCATTATTTCTGCAGTGCAGATGCAGGATCATTCAAAGGCAAAGCCTCTGCAGCTTCTTCCATGGAAGACAAAAGGGTTAATTAACCTTATATCCATTTCTCAGCTCCTGAGGGTGTCAGCCATTGGTCTGTTGCTGGTAACTTAGTTGTTACTCAAAAAAAGACCTTTGTTAAAAGCAGGAACAAAATATTACTCTACTTAGCAGACTGACTAGGTCAAGGGTAGGCAGCCTTTCCCCTTTAAGGGCCGAGGGACTTCAGCTCCCAGAAGCCTCAGCCATGTTGGCCAATAGTCCCATGTTGGCCAATAGCTCCTGGGATTCTGGGAGCTGAAGTCCCTCAGCCCTTAAAGGGGAAAGGTTGCCTACCCCTGGACTAGGTGAAAAGGAGGATATTTTAATTGTGTTAATGACAGTGTCTTCTGTTCTGGAGTAAACATGAAAATGTTGTGGTCCTACAGGTGTTGTCAGATTATAATGCCCAGCAACCCCAATCACAAATAGCCAATAGTAAGGAATGCTGGGAGTTATAGTCCAACATCATCTGGAGAGGTGTATAATTCCTATCCTTGAGGGATAAAAGACCTGTCTTCCTACTTCTTGCCATGCAGCAACCTTTATTTGTATGATTCACATTTCTTCCAAATTAGCAAAATTAAACCTCCTGTTCAAAGTAAGGTTTAAGATCCAATCCCAATCCTAGACTAAGGGGGGAAGCAGACGGCTTAAAGAGCCATTTTGGGGGCAGGGAAGGGGAGAGGCAGCTGCACGGTGGGCACCCCAACCCCTTCCCCAGGTCGTCCTTGGAGCAGCTGGCCCTCTGCACGGCCGGCGCTCCAAGGAGGACCTCCCGCTGCAGCATCCATATACACTGCAGTAGAAGAGTCGCCGAAGGTGCGTCGCCAGCTTTTGCTGTGCACCTTTGGTGACTTGTGAAAGGAGCACCAATTTAGCACTCCTTCCAGGGGTGGCGAAGCTGTGCCATGGGGCTGAGGTGTGGAGATACCTCCGCCCCGCTGCACAGCTTCCCGGGGCAGCCCACGGCCGCCTGTCTGCTTAGTCCCATAGACAGTAATTGCAATAGACCTCAGTGTAATTTTTATATGTGTAGTTAAGTATAGGAATGCCTTGTTGATCATACACTAACATAGCCTTTCCCAACCTGGTGTCCTCTAGATGTTTTGTACTATAGATTCCATCATCTCCAGTCACTGAGAGGGCATTATGTTTGTGAAGGCTGGAATAACAAGCAGTTCTAGGACACTGAGCTATATTCTTCTCTAGATTGAATTGTTTAGACTGACTTCACCCCAACAGAATCCAATTAGCTCCTTAAAGCTTATATTGACAGAAAGACAGAAGCCTACTTCTGTTCAGCATTTTGTTACATTGAAGCTTTTTCTTTTTCTTTCTTGTACTTTTACTAGTTTTCTTGTGGCTGGGAATGCTTGAGAATGGAAGGTTCAATTTCAAACTTCACAAATGAGGCCTATTTCAGTGAACTCTTTAATACTGCAACATGAAAATGAAAGGGCATAGGTCCATTCAAGGAGATAATATTATTTCCAAAAATAGTAATGAAGGGTATCCATGTATTATGATGGCATATAGTACTTTTAAAGAACCTCGTCTACATCTCTTATATTGATTAAAGTAGATATATAGTGTCACGGATCCCATATGTTAACAGGCAGAGCTGCTGTCCAGAGAGATATATTCCTGGCTGTACTTCAAGGCTTCTTTTTTCTGCTTTTAGACAGCCCAGATAGTCTGAAGATACTTTGGATCTTAGCCAGCATATCTCAGCCATCATTATGAATGAGGCACAAAACTACATTTACTTGTGATCTAATCCCATTTAAATCTTGGTCCCAATGAGATAGCAAACAAATATATGCTGGGTTTCAGAGTGTAGGCTGCAGAGAATGTTCCTATATAAACTCCCCCCAAAACAACTTAGTAACCACCAAAGGAAGTACATGAGAGGTTTCTAGTCTTAGGCTTGTGCCTGATGCTAGTTTTCTGCATACAAGAGTTTGTGAAACCTGCCTACTCCTTTGTGGTGAGGGAAGAGAACTTTTGTTTTCTGCACATTTTAGTATCCTTATCTGCTATGAATAGACAGTTTTTACGATGCTACCCATCATAGGTGTAGCACCATCCACAGCATGATAAACTATGTATTCAAAAGCATTGACTGTTTCCTGGAGAATGTAATTTAGTTCTCAGAAATTGTTACTTCTCACAAAGACAGATGGATTAATTGTGTATCATCTTGTGGGAAAGTGAATATTCTAAAATGTGTTTCCCTGTTTCAGGCATTAGCTCACAATAAATATGTAGTTTTCCACAGGAAGTAGAAAATCTGTGTGATTTACTGTTTCCTCAAATAGTATGATAAATACAATATCCTGAATATTCTGCACAATATTCTGAATAGTGAGAACTGAAAAATCTAACACTTGTTTCCCCAGATACTTTCAAATACACTCTAGTCTAGAAGGTGTTGCAGTTGAAAATTTCAGGCTGAGATTGCTGGATATAGGCTCGAATTAATGTTGTTTTTAAAATAATACTGAATTAGATGTAAATCTATAGTATTTGCTTGATGAGAACATTTGTATATAAATTATATTATATTGAATATAAATTAAATTATAGGAACAAATTGACTTAGGATCCTTACAAACTCATTGATACACTAAAAATCAAGGAAAGTTGAAGCTCTTACCTTAACTTCTATGCCATTTAAGCAATAAACATGTGAAATCTCATATGTTGTTTCTGCTTACCATGTATCTAAACAGTATTATCAAAATGCTTCACATGATACAGCTAAACTTAAATTCTATCCCAGACATAATGACTTAACCTCTGTACATTACTTACCATGGTGAAAAGTTTACAAATTAAAACATTATTACTATAATTCAGAGAACATCTAACTGTAAAGGATAACAAACTATTTAAGCATATTATTGCATCAATAAACAACTTACCCAATGAGGCATAATGTGTAGGCATTATTAAAGAGTGTGACAGAAAAGGAATCCCAAACATGACAGAATATAGTACATATCAGAATGCGTAATTCTAGGTTTATGCCTTAGTTCCATTTAACTGAACTGGATAATAACTTGATTATCAAGGAACACAGAGACATTTATTTGTACAATTGTGTAACTAATGCTACAGTATTTTAATTAAAAATAACCAATTATATCCTGAATCCTTAGAATTCATTAACTAATAGGTAAGCCTGTCATGTCAATACTTTACTCAAAATGTTAGTCATGCAAAAAAATCATTTTATAAAGGGAAAGAAAAGGTCAGCCTGAATAACTATGATTTTATAAAACAGTAGTGCATACCTTAAACTGCAGCAATCCTTGTAGTATCTGCTTTACTAGTCATGGCTGTGGCATATAGAGTGAGAATTGCAGAGTAAAGAGGTTATGTCAGTGACATATTGGGCTCTCTAATCTCTTCATCTCCTTCCTCGAATGAGTGAGTGCTTTGTCTAGCTCTTAAAACCAAGCATATATGTGACATCAGTGATCCCTAATCAAGACAGAGGCACAGAGAGAAAAATATATGATGTAATCTAACAATGATTAAAAGGATACCACCTTACATAAGAACTCCCTGTGATTTAAGCCATTTTTTACTGGCTGTTATTTTTATGCAGTAGTCTTATGCATAATGCAAAATACAGATCCAATGCAATAAATGTTCAGGGAAAATATCAAGATCAAAAACATGCCAAAGTACCATAGTACGTGGTCAAAATGTACTTAGGAAAAATGGTCTTTTGAAATGTGACTTATTACAGTGCAATCCTATACATGTCTACTAGAAGTAAGTAATCATTTCAATGGAACATGCTTCCTACCCAAATTGGACAGGATTGCAGGCAAAGGCTACAATTCTTTGCAAATTTCCTAAGGAGAAAGGCCCATGAATAGGATTCCACAATTAATGACACATGTCCTGTGTTTCTTTGCCATTCCAGTAAGCATGGGTTCACACTGTGCACAGTGAACATGGCACAGTTTTCTCCACCTTGCTCATTCAAAGGACATTCATTAATTTATTAGTTTTGTTAGTCCCTTCTTTCCTCCAGTGTGCTCAAGGTAGCATATATAGCTCTTCTCTTCTCCGCTATATCATAACACAACCCTCTATTGTAGGTAATCACTGTTAAGATTATAGTCCAATGTGTACCTGCAAGTGCTGGTTGATATAGTTATGCCCATGTCTGAGTGAGATGTATAGGACTGTGCTGCATAACCTTGTTTTAACCCAGGGGTAGGCAACCTTTCCCCTAAGGGCCGAGGGACTTCAGCTCCCAGAATCCCAGGAGCTATTGGCCAACATGGGACTACTGGCCAACATGGCTGAGACTTCTGGGAGCTGAAGTCCCTCTGCCCTTAAAGGGGAAAGGTTGCCTACCCCTGTTTTAACCTATAATTTCCAGAAGTTAAATTAACATGATACCATATAAATGTTGCTACTCAAATAGTCTCTACAGAATAGACCATCCATGTAATGTTGGAGGGTATGTATATGTGCATGGTTAGTGTTGGTTCCTGGGCATGGTCTACTTTTGAAAAGACAAATATTGACTTTTGCTAATTAAATTGCAATTGGACACCTACAGCCACCATTACAACCCAGAATCAAGGGAGATAAATTGCGGTCTACATTTTGTTGCCAGTTCATTCAGCACTCTTATGAGTGAAAAACTGGTGCCTTGGAACCAGGAAGTTCTCTGGCCTGTGCTATCTGTTCTGCATGGCCACTACTACTGGTACTGCTGCTACTACTACTACAACACACACACTCCTTACAAATATAGTTGCATGGCCAGTGCCTTTTACTGCAGTCCTATTTGTACCTTTTATTGTTGTTGCCAACTTATGGCAATCCTAAGGTGAACCTTTAAGTACCACTTTAAGTGACACAAAGAACTTGAATATGTAGCTTTCCCTAAAATAATGGCTAAGTTAATGTTAAACCAAAAACAACATAGAACAGGCCCTTGTTTCATAGATTCCACACATCCCTCATGATTTAGTGCAATGCTGTATCAAGCAAGATCTAGTTAATCACCTAAAGTTAAAAGCAAAAGAAAAGAGGCAAAAAAAGAGTTAGTATAGTAAGCCCATTTCCCATTCTATAGCCAGGAGTGTAGTTTCACTGGGACTTTGGGTATCAGTCTCCATAAAAAAAAGGTTCCTGTGAATTTTTTCCCTAAATAATGACAAAAGCCTCAATTAATGCATTTTAATTAAAAAGTTCTTTGCAACACTTCAAAAAACCAAAAACAAAACAAAACAACCCTCAACAACATCAGTTTAAAATACAATTATTTTCCTAATGCTACTAAAGTGAAAACTGGAGATGTCTACTGCCTCTTTAATGGCCATGTAGAACAAGGAATTTCAGCAGGGATTGCTCATCACACAACCAGATAACAGCCACATTTGCTGAAGCTCCCTCATCTACAAAATCATTAAAAGGCCAGGAGGCATTTCTTTGGGTCCTTTACTGCACATTCATAGTTTGTGGGAAGTCTAGATGATGAGCGCTTCTATTTGTAGACTTCCCATGTCTTTCCATAATTTCTTTCATCTTGTTTCCTTACAAGAGAAAATGTGTTAAGGAAAAAGGAAAGCAGTAAAATGCTTTAGAGTTTGGAGCAGTAATCACCAACCATCTAGAACAGGGGTAGGCAACCTTTCCCCTTTAAGGGCCAAGGGACTTCAGCTCCAAGAATCCCAGGAGCTATTGGCCAACATGGCTGAGGCTTCTGGGAGCTGAAGTCCCTCGGCCCTTAAAGGGGAAAGGTTGCCTACCCCTGATCTAGAAGCTCCTTTCTTCTCCCATAGAGAGTTGTCAGTTTTTAGAAAATCCCCTTTAGAACCTGAGTGGCTGACAGAAATGACACAGCCATCATTATTCCCAACAGGGAGAGGAAAAGATGGGGAAGGATGTAGCTGTTACACTGTTGGAAGGTTTCATGGATGTTTTATAAGGGCATAGATGGCCTTCTGGAAGACCAGAAGCAAATCTTTCCATTAAATGAAATTTATCGTTGCTTCATCCTTTCTTCCACATAGTCCTTCTATTACTGGTTGGTTTCCTGCATCTTTCCCCCACCTGTCAGTACCTAATATGTAGAGAGATTTTCACAAGCCTCCCTCCACCCTTTCCCATATGATATCAAATCCAGGTTAGGTGAAAGGGCCCTGGCTTTCCTCTCTTCACTCATGCCATCCTGCTCACCCTCCCAAGCATTCCAGGTCTACTGTCTCTGCCTAGATTTGCCTCTCCTTCCATTACTTATCAATAGGTTGCCAAGCAAAATACAAGACATAAAACTTTGTGCATGCAGAACACCATGAAGAAGGATAAAGGCAAGACTATTTCAAGCAGACTATTAAAGTGTTGCTTTCTACATGGGAAAGAGTGTCATTAAGGGTCTTCTGCACTGTAGAAATAATGCAGTCTGACAACACTTTAAGAGATATAGCACCATCCTGTGGCATCCTGGGATTTGTATCCTGCCACAGAGTACAGGGATTTGTATCCTGCCTCACAAAAGTACAAATCACAGGATTCTGTAGGATGGAGCCATGGCAGTTAAAGTGGTATGAAACAATATTATTTCTTCAGTATAGATACACCCTAAGTCTAACTCAGATCAAATTACTTGAGCCATCACTCGTGGGGAAAGCACGGATGTGATTTTTCTTATGCACTAATTCAGGGATGGCCAAGGTGTGTTCTCAGTTCCCTCATGTATTATTGTTGTTGTGTGCCTTCAAGTGATTTCTGACTTATGGCAGCCCTAAGGCAAACCTATAATGGGTCTTTCTTGGCAAATTTCTGTAGAAGGGGTTTGCCATTGCCATCTTCTGAGGCAAAGAGAGTGTGACTTACCCAAGGTCACTCAGTGGGTTTTCATAGCTGAGCTCAATGCTCAAACCACTACATCATGCTGGCTCCCGCTTATGTATTTACATTCTCAGAGGTAATATTATTCATCTGCAATTCAGTGGGTCTTACTAATGAGCCAATATGTTTTTAAAAATGATGTTTTAAACTTTGTTTCTCTGTACTAGTTAGTAAATGTCTTAAAACTGGTTTGCAACATTATGAAGACCTGCATGTATGAACAGATAATAAATCATCAATAAAATCTATTTGAAATTTATAAATTATGTTTATTCAGCAATCCATTCTTGAAGTTGAAATATGATTTTATCTTGAAATTCTTTCAGTTATTATTTTGTTTTTTTATTATAATGTGGTGCTTTTCAATTGTGTGTTTTGCATTTTTTTTTACATTCAGCAATGGTATCAATTATACAGCTATGAAACAGTTAAACCAACTGATTTATATGCACATGTGAATGAACAGAAAAGACCCTTAGTCAAATGAATGCACTAACCTTCAATATGAAGTTAGCAGCAGCAGCAGCAGTGTTTCTTTGAAGTTTAATCAGGCATAGAAGAGTAATAAGAATTTTTTACCATTTTGTAGGACATTACAGATAGCCAGCTTTTCACCTGGTAAATAGTTATCTGTATACAACCATAATAAGTGCTGATGTTACTGCACACTGATGTATGAAGTAATCAGACCAGTGGGCTGCTAGTATGCTAGTACTATCTACTGTAGCTGGCAGGGATTTTCTAGCCTAGCTACCTTAAGATCTCTTTTTTAAAGACAGGTGTGAGCAATTTAGGCAAACTGATATATGAAAAGCATGTGCCTTTCCCAATAGCAGTGGTCTTTCCCAGTATAAGTGAAATAAATTGGCTATCAGCTTGAGCTATTCCTCAAGCTTCCTTTAAAAAATCTGTTTATTTCATTTTATACAAATAAAGACTTGTTAAAAGAATTTACTAACACTCATGTATCTGTATCTATAATTACAAACAATGTAAACACTTGACAAAAAAGACATGCAAGCTTCCTTTTTAGCTGGAGATACAATGGATTGAACCTGGGACCTTCCACTGAGCTATAACACCTAAGTAGTAGTTTAGCTCGTTAGTTAGCTGAACCCCACGTATGTTTCTCTGAGTCATCCTTCCTCAGAATATGGCACTTTGGGAAAGATAATCACAGAGGTCCTCTGTGCCACAGGCATTGAGCTCCCATATGTTGAAGGACTACAAAAGTCTAAACATTATCCAATCTACTGCCTTCACAGTTTTTCTGTTCATATACAGTATAACATATAACATATACAGTATAACAGAGGAATCTGTACTCAGGACAAGTGGCTACTGTCAGGACAGAACAATTCACAAAGGGGTCAGACAAGGCTGCATCCTTTCTCCCTATCTGTTCAACTTGTAGGCAGAACATATAAGAAAACAGGCTTGGATACAGAAGAAGGAGGAGTAAAAATAGGAGGAAGGAATATCTGTTAGAGTGGTTACACAACGCATGATGATCCACGTCAACGTGCAGCACCAGTGTCACCACCTTCTCAGATGTAAGAAGTATCTTGTGAGCTGAAGGAGTACCTCTCCCTTTCCAGAAAGAGTAAAGAGACTCTACAGAGAGACATCTCTCAGATGACACTTTAATCTTGGTTCCTTTATGTACAAGGCTACCCACAGCAACAATTCCCAACTGTTGATCTACAGTAACCCATCCAACAACCAACACATGTGTCTAGAGGCAACTCCCTTATATACCCAGGGTTCCATGTGGCTTTCTGGCCCTGCCTCTTCCTTTGGACACCTGTCACTCAACCATGGTGACTAGGCAGTTTTTCAGCCTTTTCTGTGCTTTCCAGCACCTTGTGACTACCAGCCGATGTCACTTCCTATGACACAGCACCTGGTGGAAAG
>CM034708.1:115635635-115645922 GCA_020142125.1 Phrynosoma platyrhinos
TTCCTGAAAGCCTGGGGAACCAAAACATTGGCATGCTGCCCAAACACCTTCAGGTAGCTAAGGTTGGGTGGCCTCCCATACAGCATGAAGTAGGGTGTTTGCTTGACTGCAGAGTTCCACACCTGGTTGGTGATGTGGCAGTCAGTCAGGATTGCCTCCTCCCCAAAGACCCTCTGGGGCCCCTGCATTAAGCAGTATACAGCCCTTGGCCTGCTTTAGCACTCCAATTTTTCTCTCCACCAAACTGCGAGGTGGCTGGGTTGGTAGTATCATCTGCTTTAACCAATTGCTCAAGGTTGCAGATAAGAACTAGCCCCCACGGTCTGTCACCAGAGTATCAACTCTGTACTCAAATTCCCTTTAGACTATTTCCACCCAGTTCTTAAATATGGCAGTAGCCTCATTCTTTTTCTTTAGCGTGTAGGCATAGGTGTATCTGGTGTGTCTATCATCATCTGATACATACTATTGCCTACTGATTTGACAAAAGGCTCAGCCAAATCTGCGTGCACCACATGGAATGGCCTCTGGGTGGCGCACTTGCTTCTCTTTGCAACAGGAAAAGCCCTTAGCTTTATCTTGCTGCACACAGAGCATTTCAAGTGGTTCTTACAATCATCCAATTTTAACCCAGGGCACACACTTCTCAGCTTCTTTAAGCTTTTAAAACCCATATGTCCCAACACCCTATGGAGGTAGTGTGCACAATTCGAGTGCAATGGCACATTGCTAACTGTGGCACACTCTGCATGGGTGTCTAGATAGTACAAACTGTTGAGCTTTCAGGCTTTTGCACAAACCTGCCCCCCTTTTGTGATAACATAGTCATCCCCCTCAAAGTGTAGGGCATACCCATCTGTAGTCAATGAGGACACACTGACCAGACAATTTTGTATTTGCGGAACACACAGCACATTTTCAAAGTCTTTGCCAAACCTTAGGAAATGCACAATCCCCATGTCCCTTATTTGGCTTGAACCCCCATCAGCCAAGCCCACTGAGTCAACACAGGAAGGCTTCCTGTCCTTCAGCAAGGACCTCTGGTTCACCAAGTGGTGAGTTGCACAACAGTAGGTCATCCACAGATATCTAGCTGCAACAGCGAGATGGGCTTGACAGTCACTGTCCTTCACTGCCGACACAACTCCCTTCCTGTTCCCAGTTTACCAGTGCTGTTCCTTCCTTCTGGCAATGGGTGGTTTCTTGCAGTTCCTTTTGAGATGACCTGGCTGACCGCAATAAAAACATCTTCTAACTTTGCAGACAGCTGCACTCTCAGTCTTTCGAACTGCCTCCGGTGGTGTATTTGATCTTGGCTTTGCATGTTGCTATCTCTGAATGCCATTCTCAAAACACCTAGAGCTCTTCCCTCACTAGGATTGCCTTGGCATACACTGCCCACTGGGAGTAGTTCTGATCATTCAGCCTTGGGAACTTCACAAAATCCATGCTGGCAGACTTCCGAGCTCTCACTATCTTCTGGAGTTAAGGAGCACGGCAAGCAGCTCGGTTTCTTAAATCTCTGCCTTCCAGCACTGAGACAGCAAAAACTACTCTTCTGGAGAACTGCACACACACAGCTACTCACATGATCATCTAGGTGGATCTGCTGATGCAGACTGGGCCCATAACCCTTGTTAGCATGGTTACGCAGCGCATGATGATCCACGTCAACCTGCAGCACCAGTATCACCACCTTCTCAGATGCAGGAAGTAGCTTGTGAGCTGAAGGAGCACCTCTCCCTTTCTAGAAAGAGTAAAGAGACTCTACAGACAGACATCTCTCAGATAAGGCTTTAATCTTGGTTCCTCTATGTATGAGGCTATATACACAATCCACAGTGACAACTCTCAACTGTCAACCAACATCAACCCATCCAACAACCAACACATGTGTCCAGAGGCAACTCCCTTATATATCCAGGGTTCCATGTGGCCTTCTGGCCCTGCCTCTTCCTTTGGACACCTGTCACTCAACCATGGTGACTAGGCAGTTTTTCAGCCTTTTCTGTGCTTTCCAGCATCTTGTGACCATCAGCCGGTGTCACTTCCTATGACACAGCACCTGGTGGAAAGTGCTGTGTCATTATGGCTACCAGTGACCCTTTCATGCCTGGTTACTTGTGTATTATCCCACACTGGACTTTTTCCTTGAGACACTGTCTCCACAGTATCAACAATCTAAGATATGCAGATGGCACCACTAGCAGAAAATTTCACAGACCTGGAACACCTACTAAGGAAGATCAAAGAAGAAAGTACAAAGGTAGGCTTAATGTTGAATGTAAAGAAGACAGAAAGAATGACCACTGAAGACCTTCATAAGTTCAACCTAGACATTGAAGAAATAGAAATAGTAAAAGAATTCCTATACCTGGGATCAAACATTGATAGAAATGGGGACTGCAATCAGGAAATCAGAAGAAAGCTAAGAATGGGGAGGGTGGCTATGAAAGAACTAGAAAAGATTCTAAAATAATAATAATAATAATAATAAGTTTTATTTCTAACCCGCCCCTCTGCGTCGCAATCGGGGCGGCTTACAACAGTTAAAATAGTACAATAAAAACAATCCAATGTCCCAATCCCTCCTCCCACATCCCTCCCATACCCCTTAAAACAGAATTAAACTTAAGAATATATTAAAACACACTATATAACAATAAAATACAAAGAAATACAACAACAACAAACAGCAAGAGCTTTGAGGGGAGGAGAAATCAGTAGTCGTCCTCTGAGGAGGGTTATTCCGGGAAGGCCTGCCGGAAGAGATCCGTCTTAACTGCAAAGATATACAACTCAGCACAAAAGTTAGAATTGTAACTAGCCATTGTATCCCCTACTAGCATGTATGGATGTGAGAGCTGGACAGTTAAGAAAGATGATAGGAAGAAAATAAATTCATTTGAGATGTGGTGCTGTAGAAGAGTGCTGAGGATCCCATGGACAGCTAAAAGGACAAACAAGTGGGTCCTAAAGCAGATCACACTGGAAACCTCCCTGGAAGCCAAGATAACCAAACTGAGGCTGTCATACTTCATGAGAAGAGAGGACTCTTTGGAAAAAGCAATAATGCTGGGGAAGGTGGAGAGAAGTAATAGGAGAGGAAGGCCACATGCTAGATGGATGGACTCTATTAAGGAGGTCACGGGTACTGAGGGGTTGCAAGAATTAAGCGGAGCAGTGGAGGACAGAGGGTCTTGGATCTCATCCATAGGGTTGCCATGGGTCGAGATTGACTCAAGGGCAGTTAACAACAAACAGTATAGCATGGGAGGAAGGGACTTTTCCTCATGCACAATCACAGTTCCATTCAATTACTGTAATCATAAAGAGAGACAGAGAGAAGTAAACCTCTGGAAGTTGTCTCCTATTTCTATGTTACCCTGCTCCAAGACCTCCCCCCACAATATGAGCAAGGAAGTAGACATAGATTTCAGCTTCGAGGCAGTATGGAATGAGCAAAGAAAAAAGGCAGCAGAAGTACACATTATAAAATGAGATTTAGCCTTTTCACACTGAGTTACTTTGAAAGGTCATACTCATTTTGCAGAATTAATCCCACTGTGGTCTTTTAAAATGCATAGGTTAAGTTACTAGAGAAGAAGCAATTACAAAAACAAGAACAGTACAAATGAAGAAAAATGATATGGAAGATACTGAACCCCAAATAGGTTATTTAACTAGAACAGGGGTAGGCAACCTTTCCCCTTTAAGGACCAGCTCCCAGAAGCCTCAGCCATGATGGCCAATAGTCCCATGTTGGCCAATAGCTCCTGGGATTCTGGGAGCTGAAGTCCCTTGGCCCTTAAAGGGGAAAGGTTGCCTACCCCTGACCTAGAACATGAGGAGCTCATTCAATTTCAGTAAAGTTGGACAAAGTGATGATCACATGATATATTTTTGTTGTAGCACTGGTTTCCTTCATTCAAAAACAAAACAAAAATAAGCAGAGTGTACATGGGTTTTGCAACATACTTTAAAGGCAGACTCAGAGCTGAATGTTACTGTTAAAGAATGTTACTTTTAAAAAGGAAGTAACTACTTTACTCACTTCTCTGGTTATTCAATGGATCACTTGCTTTACCATGATTGTTACTATTATGTCGTTAGAAAATATAGAAAAAATGCTTTCTAGTTTTCTCAAACAGCCAATTCAGATATTACAGCATGAAAATTGTAAGAAAAATGGAGAAAATTATACATAACTGGCTGCAGCTACAAAGGATGTTTTCTTATTCATCAACCTAGTCAAGAGTTTTGATTCCTGTTGTCCCCGTTCTACCATTTCCATCCTGCCATTTTCATAAACACAACTTGATTACCTCCTTCCTGACTCACAGTTGCAAAACTAGTGAACTATGTAATAACTGTAATAATTAATGATTTGAAGGTAATAGGACAGCTATCTATTGTACTATTTGCATGCTTTACATAGGACAAGATTTTTTTGAAAGAATCTTATGATAAATTTTATTTTTAAGAATTAACAATGCTGAGAAAATTAGTCTTGTGATATGAAATGAAGATATACAAAATTGTATAGGATTGCCATATTTTTTCTAGCCATCCAAAGAATTAGGTGTAAATATATTTTCAAAATTTTAGTTCAATGCACAGAAGCCATTTATGTTAAATCATAGTATTATGAAACATACTATTATAAACAGACTCTATAGTTCATTTCTGTAGATGACTTATTTATTGTCTGCAACCTTTTCCCACATTTGTTAAAAAAAAACCATTCATAGAAAATGGAAATATGATGACATGGACAATATTAATTTTAATTTTCATTGATATATCTTGACATATCAATATCTTGTCTAGCTTCTTCATAGCTACTCTTCTAGTCTTCTTCTGATTTCTTGACTGCTTAAAGAGCAATCCATAGTTTTTCATGATCTACACCAGGGGTAGGCAACCTTTCCCCTTTAAGGGCCAAGGGACTTCAGCTCCCAGAATCCCAGGAGCTATTGGCCAACATGGAATTATTGGCCAACATGGCTGAGGCTTCTGGGAGCTGAAGTCCCTTGGCCTTTAAAGGGGAAAGGTTGCCTACACCTGATCTACACAATCAAAGGATTTGCTATTATCTATAAAGCACAGGCTGATTTTCTTTTGAAATTTGCTGATGCACACTATTATGAAACATAAATTTGCAATATGAGCTCTAATGCCTCTTGCTTTCCTGAGCCCTGTTTGGACATGTGCCATTTCATGCTCCATATATGGTAAAAGTCTTTGTTGTAGCATTTTAAACATCACCTCGCTTGCATGGGAGATAATACTAAGGTCTTGTGGTTACTGCAATCCCTGGTGCCCCTTTCTTGGGGATCAGAATGTATATTAAGCATTTTCAGTCTGTGGGCTACTGTTTTGTTTTCCTTTTGTGTTGGTAGATTTCAGTTTGGACTAGAGCAGATTCGATTGATGTACCACCTGTTTCTTGGATTTATTCCTTCCAAGTGCTCTGAGTGCAGCTTCTACTTCATTTTCTAAAACTGGAAGTTTATCTTCAAATGGTTCATCCTTGAATGAATCTGTCAATCTTTCATCTCTTTTATTTAGTTCTTCCATGCATTGTTTCCATTGTCTTTTTATTTCTACTTGGTCATGTTTGCATTCCTTTGCTGGTTGTAGAACATCATTCTTGGTTTAAATTTCCCTTTGATTTCTTGGACCTTATGGAAGAGCTCTCTTGTTCCTCCTTTTTTATTGTCATCTTCTATTTGTCTGCATTGGCTATTATGGTGGTTCTCCTTGTCCCTGTGCACAAGTTGCTGAAAAGTTGCATTCAGGGCTTTGACTCTATTTCTGTTCCCTTTTATTTTTGCTTCTCATCTGTCCTTAACTGCTTGCAGAGTTTTATCTGTCACCCACTGAGACTTCTCTGCCCTTTTGTCTGCAGATAGTGACTTTTTGTATCTCTCTCTGACAATGTACCTGGTTTCATTACAGATTACTTTTGGCTCTTGGTCAATTAAGCTTAATAATGCAAATCTATTTTTTTACATTATATTTAAATTCTATGGGGAATTTCTTTAGCTTGTATTTTGGCCCAATGGTTGGTTTAGTGTTCTTCACTTTATTCTGATTTTTATATTAGCAATTCATGATCCGTGCCATAATCTGCTTCTGGTGTTATTTTAGCAGAGGGAATGGAGCTTCTCCATCTTCTGATTCCAATTATATACACCTTTTGATTTTTGTATTGGCCATAAGGTGATGTCCATGTTTACAGTCACTTTGTGGATTGCTTGATTAATGTTTTTGTAATGAAGAAACTGTTGGCCTTGCAAAATTCATTCACTTTTTCTCTTTCATTTAATGATCCTAGGCCATTTTCCCTACTGTCTTTGATTCTGCTGTTTCCTATTTTTGCATTCTAGTTACCTATGCAAGAAGATGTATTTCATCTTGCACTCCAGCACAGAATCTTTCAATGTCTTCTTCTTCGGTCTTTATAGCTGGAGTTTAGCTTGGATTAAGGTTATATTGATGGATTTTCCCTGAGGTCTTATTAATAGTATTTGGTCAGACTTTGCACTTCTTTTGCTACATTCCTTCTCATTCTTAATGCCATCTCATTTTTTCTTAGATTTTCATTTCAATTCTGAGGGAAAAGCAGGATGATAATGATGATGATAATTCCCTGAGTAAAACATTGTGTATTTATCTGAACCAAAATGCCCCATTCATTCCTGTCGACTTCAGTTCACTCAGCCCAAGTATTGCAATGTTTACACAATTTCTTCTTTTCCCATGACTAGCATCCCCCGATTCATGTTTCTCACATTTCATGTTACCAAAATATGTACTGTACAGCTTCAGACTTTCCTTTCACCTCTGAGCACATCAACAGCTGAATGGTCTTTTGGCTTGAGTCCAGCTGTGGTCATTAGTCACAGCACTACTTGTAGTTGTCTTCTGCCTTACCGCAGTAGCTTCTTGAGTGCCATCCAATCAAGGAGTCTAATCTTCTGGCATTATCTCTTGTTTCAGTTTGGATTGTCTTATTATAGTTTTAATGGTAAATGATATTTGAGAGGGGTTTACCATGCCTCTTTCTATGCAGTACTAACAAGTGTTAGCTATGGTGTCACTGCCATTGTCTTTGAGAGATCCTCCACCAGTGTCAATTCCATTATTAATGCTGCCCAGCAGCTGTTTAGCACATTTAGCCTGTGTGACATAGGAGACCCTACTAACAGCACTGTTGCTGTCAGCATAGCCTTTGTCTCACAGGAGTATGTAATCAGACCACAGCAGAAAGTTAATACCATTGGTGGGCATTAATTTAATAGCAATCTTTAAAAACCTGAAGGGAAATCATGTAGAAAATTGAGTAAATTTCTTTTCTATTGCTCTGTAGGATCCAAACCAATGGATTCAAATGATAAGAAAGAAGATTCAGACTAAATCTTAGGGAAAATTTTCTTATGATAAGAGCTGCTTAACAGGGAATAGACTACTGTGGAAGATTGTGTACTCTCTTTCATTTGAACTTTTATTTGAACAGAACTTTGATGTCCACTTCTCATGAGCACTTTAGCAGTGAATTCCTGCACTGAATACTTCAAAGTCAGAGGATACTTGGAGACTTTGCCACTAGATCAGAATTTTCATGATCCTCAAATATTGTCTTCTTCTTTTTGGCTTTCCAGAGACACACCCATTATTTGGAATAGAGGAAGAGATGGTGGATAGGCAGACAGATGTATGGTCCTTGGTTATTTCTGTTAGTGCAATGTGCATAAGATTAAGAGAGCAATTTCCTCCCAACGATAATTTGGCTTTCTAAATTTCAGTATACTGGAGCACAGGCTCTTTTGGATCAATGTCAGCCATCGGTAATAAATTTGACTCACTGCAGAAAGAAGTGCAAATGACTTGGCAGTAAAACTCTCTTAACAGGAACTTTCAGCTTTGGAATACATGGGAAACAAGTAAACATTGTAAAGGGGGGGGGAGAAAACAAAGCTGAAGCACACAATATGTGCATAGGTGCACATGCAGTGGCAGATGGTTCAAACAGTTTACTGGTGATATGAGGAACATGCAGCCATCCAGAGATTGTTGGACTGCAACTCCCAATAATTCTAATCACCATAACCAAACCAACACATTATTATTATTATTAACATACATTCCCCACCCTTAGTATATATTACTAACACTGAAGAATTCCTGTTGATCTTAGTAATCGGTAAGGTACAGCCGTGGAAACAGCACCATAATGGTATGTAATTGCTGACTGACTTAGGGCCGCTGCAGATGAACCCTTTGTGGCATGTTGGAGGCAAGGAAGGGGAGGGGCAGCCAGACGCTGGGTGCCCCATCCCCTTTCTGAGGATGTCATCAGAGCGACAGCCAGTCCACACGACAGGTGCTACTATGACGTCCTTCTGCCTCAGTGTCCGCACACACTGAGCTGGAAGAGATGCCAAAGAGGCACACCACACCTTTTGTGGTGCCCCTTTCACAGCTTGCAGAAGGAGCACTATTTTAGTGTTCTTTTTGCAGGCTACAAAAGGGAGGATTGGGGCCGAGGTGTCCAGCAGCCTCAGCCTCAATCCTCTACTTCCCAGGGCAGCCCAGGGCCACCCGTCTGCATCCCCCCCAAGTAGCAGTTATCAGTAAAAAATGGGTCCTTTGTAACACTGGATTCTGTTAAACAGTCAGTAGCTATACCAGGGCTGGGCAACTGTTTACCCTCCAGATGTTTGGACTACAAGTAAGACAGCCACATATCATTTGGCATGCTGGCTGGGGCTTCTGGTAGTTTAAGTCTTACTCTGAAACACTTGGAGAGCCAAAGGCTCTCAGTCTGTGCTCTACAGCTTGCCTTCTTCTGGTGGTTGCTAAAAGGATATGTGCTTAGCCCAGGGGTAGGCAAACAGTCCCCTTTAAGGGCTAAGGGACTCCAGTTCCCAGAATCCCTGACTATTGCCCAACATGGCTGAGACTTCTGGGAGCTGAAGTCCAAAATCCCTAAGAGGGCCGAGTTTGCCTGTGTCATTGACAGACACATTTCTTGGAATGAACATGTACTTTCAACATTTTCCCTCAGACTGCCCACAGAATATTATTCTTGGAAAATGTAGCAATACATTAAACATCTCATACATTACAATTAATGAGGATTTCATCTCAAATAAGATTAATAATTTTTTAAAAGAACCAACAACACTTATGAAGCTTATGGAAGCAGAGGCATGGCTACATCATACTGAAGAATATTCACTGACGCCCAGTTAAATTCCCTGTTCTGGCTGAGTGTTGGAGAGTGCATAGACCAACGGGGAGCACAGGACAAAAACATGGCTAGTGCATGGCATTTGGTTTGATGCATTAGAAGCTATTCAAAACTAAGCTAGAGTTTTGGGTTTGGCTGGATGGTGAAAAGCCAATTACAAACAGTCAAGTCAGCTACTTTTATTTTATCCACTCCCCAAATATGTTGTGAAGGAAAAAACCACTGCATTTGATGTTTTGGGGGGAATGGTGATCAGAAATGTAATAAGTAAAGAAAAGTATTGTGTCTACATGAATCTCAGCTATCGTAGTGCCTATTTCTTTGTTCGGTGATTCATGTTTTTAAATGGTGAAGAACAAAAGAAAGGTTCATCTCAGCCATATGTTCTTTCCTGCCATATGGAAATTTGTGAACAATGTCCAAAAAAGCCATGAGCAGCTGTTTCACAAGGGGGAACGTCAGTGGTTGACAAAAGACATTATGACCCAAGGAATACCTTTTTAGGTGTGTAACTTAACTACTTCAGCTTGAACTAAGCCATTTGGGGAATGCGTTCAGTAGTTATTCTACCACTCTGCTATTGCAGCCACAGCAGCTTCAGAGCAGAAGTTATAAAAGCCCTCAAGTACTATGATCTATATTTAGCTGTCTCCTGTGAGTAGCTGACACAGAGGAAGATTTAATAAAATGTGTCAGCCGGTGGAGGTAAGGGGGGGTGTCTTAATTTTACATTTAGTAGGTCAGCATATGAAATTAGTAGTATTCAGTAAGATTCTTTAAATTCTTATATTTTGGAATTGCTGCTCTACTTAATTTCTACTACATAACAACTTCTGTACATACTATTATGTCTGTTACAAGAAGTACATTATCTATTGGTATAATACATCTTAAAATTACAGACATAGGACATATTTTCTTTTTTATTATTAAAGTATACAAATGCACATACAAACATAAACACATACATACATATGCAAACATATATACCTATATATACACATAAACACAAACTATCACCAACAATC
>CM034708.1:115646022-115664592 GCA_020142125.1 Phrynosoma platyrhinos
TCTACAACACTTGTTTCTTTTATCTTTACAGGTAATACACCTGTTTTTGAATTAAAGTTTTACACCATAAATTGAAATATTTTTCAACTTTTTTTTCTTCCTAGTAATTCGAGTTCTTTCCATTCATCCTCTGAATCTTTGTTTTTTAGTTTTGCGGTGAGTTTGTCCATAGCAACTGTTTCCAATAATTTAAGAAGCCATTCTTCCTCTGTAGGTGTATGTTTTTGTTTCCAGTTTTGTGCATATGCAATCCTGGCCATAGTGTCCATGTATAAAAGTTTTTTTTGTATGTGTCTTTCTTATCATTTTATCTGTATCTGTTATCATATTCAATAAGAAAAATTTAGGATCACGGTCTATTTGTATCTTTAGCATTTCTTCTATCTTGTAGCTATCATATTCCAGTATTTTTTAGCTTCCTGGCATTTCCACCATATGTGGATAAACTTCGCTTCAGGACATTGGCATTTCCAACATTTGGTATTGCCTGTTCTATAAATTTTATGAAATTTTGCAGGTGTTATATACCATTGATGATACATTTTGAGGTAATTTTCTTTAAGACTTTGACAAAGCATAAAATTGTTAGTAGCCTTCCAAGATTTTTTCCCATGTTTCAACATTGATAGATTCCCCGATATCTCACGCCCATTTTATCATAGCATCTTTAATTGTTTCATTTTCCAAATCTCTAAATTTTAAGAGTTTGTAATATCTAGATATGTGCTTGTCTTGTTCTTTATAAATAATTTTGTCTATTTCATTTGTATCTTTTCCTAATCCTGGTGATAGAATCTTCTATAAATTTAGCTTTAAGTTGGTTATATAAAAACCAATTAATTGTTATATCCTTTTGTTGCAAAGTTTCCATTGTTCTAACTTGATATGCTTTCTTTTGGTCTACATTTATGATATCCCTATATAATATCCATTTTTCATCTTTATTTTTTGTCCTGTTATAGAAAGCTTCTTGTACAGAGACCCATATTGGTATTTTTGTGTAAAATTGTTTTTTTTTATTTTATTCCACACATTTAACAATGCTCTTCTAAATATGTGTTAATTAAAATCCTTATTGACCATAATTTTATTGTACCAAAGGTACGCATGAAAACCGTACCTCATATTGCTGCTTTCAAGTCTCAATAATTTGTCATCTTGCAATGTAATCCAATCTTCTATCCATATCATGCTGCAAGCATAGTAGTATAATTTAAGATTGGGTAGTCCAATTCCTCCTTTCATTTTGTCTTCTGTCAGAATTTTCCACCTAGTTCTAGGTTTTTTCCCTCCCCAAAGGAACGTAGAAAGTTCTCTTTGCCAGGTGTTAAAGCATTTTTCTTTTGTAATTATTGGTAAGTTTTCAAATAAAAACATGAATCTAGGTAGAATATTCATTTTTATGATTGCTGCTTTTCCTGATAATGATAGTCTTAACCTGGGCCATCTTTCCATGTCTTTTTTAACATTATTCCACATTTTTTTCATAATTATTGTGGTAAAGATTAATATTTCTTTTTGATAGTGTAATACCTAGTTACTTTACTTTATTTTGTATGTTTAATCCTGACATTTTTCTTTGAAGATGCCAGCCACAGATGCTGGCGAAATGTCAGAAAGAAACTCTTCTAGAACATGGCCACACAGCCTGAAAAACCCACAAAAAACTAATCCTGACATTCGTTTCAATTCTTCTTCTTCTACTCCTGTTATGTTTTTTGTTAAGATGGTAGTTTTATCTTCATTAATTTTAAATCCAGAGTACATACCAAATTCTTTTATTACTGAAATTAAACAGTTTAGACTTTCTTTTGAATCTTCTAAAATGCAAATCAGGTCATCTGCATATGACTTTAATTTGAATTGTGTGTTTCTAATCTTAACTCCTTTAATGTCCTCTTCTTCTCTTATCCTAGATGTTAATATTTCTAATATTAATATAAATAGCAGTGGTGACATGGGACATTCCTGTCTGGTACCTCTTTCAGTCTTAATGTAGTTTGTTTTCTCTTCATTTATCATGATTTGCACTTTTTGTTCCTTATATATAGCTTTTATCCATGAATTAAATCTTTCTCCGATATTTATTTTCTCTAAAACTTTAATAAAAAAATTCCAGTTTATTCTATCAAACACTTTTTCTGCATCTATCATTACTAATTCTAATTTCTTATCATTATTGTATTCGAAATGTTCTAAAATATTTATGACTGTTCTTATATTGTTTCTAATATATTGCTTGAGCAAAAATCCATTTTGATCATCATGAATTATTTCTGATAGAACACTTTTCAATCTTTCTGCCAAATTGTTAGTGAAGATTTTATAATCCGTATTAGTTAAAGTGATCGGTCTGTAATTTTTAGTATTTTTTGTGTCTCTTCCTTCTTTCAGGATTATCATTATTAAGGCCTCTTTCCACGTGTTAGATATTCCCTCTTCCTGTATAATATTAAAAAAGATTCAATAATGGCATTATTATTACTTTTTCCATTTTTTTTTATAATAAGCTACCAGGAATCCATCCGGTCCCAGGGCCTTTCCTATTTTTAAATGTTTTATAGCTTTAGAAATTTCTTCTATTGATATCTTTTGATTTAATCTTTCTTTTTGTATTGAATTTAAACATGGCATTTTCTGTCTTTCTAGGTATTCATTTATAAGGTTTTCCTTTTCATCTGTATCTTGGTCTTTTGTGTATAACTGTTCATAATATTTTTCAAATTTCCTTTTAATCTCATCCTGATTTGTAATATGTACATCATTTATTACCAATTCTTTTACCAACCTTTTTCATTCTCTTTCTTTAATTTGTAGGCTAATAACTTTCCAGCTTTGTTACCAAATTCAAATTCTTTTTGTTTGATGCTTTGTATTTTCCTTTGTAGTTCCTTAATAGTCATTAGTCTTAATTGCTGTTGTAAGATTTGAAGTTCAGTTTTTAATTTTTTTATCCCCTGTTTGCTTCCATTCTTTTTCTTTGAATCTTAGTGTATCTAATAATTCTGTTTTTCTCCTTATTTCTCTTTTTTCTTTTCTGCTTGTATTTTCATTATAACACCTCTTATTACAACTTTGCTAGCTTTCCATATTGTAATAGGTGATATTCTATCATCCGTATTTTCCTTAAAATAATATCTTAATTCCTTTTTTTTATTTCATTCATAGCTTCTGCTTCATTTAATAAATTCTCTGCCTTTCTCCATGAAAATTCTTTTTTCCTATCCTTAATCTTCAAAATTATCATATTATGGTCTGAAAGATCTTTTGGTTCTATGTCCATAGATTGAATTCTTGGCAATAACGTTTTTGTTGTTAAGAACAAGTCAGTTTGTGAAAATGATTGGTGTGTTCCTGAACAGAAAGTATATTCTCCTAATAAATCATATTTATATCGCCAAATGTCTGTTAGTTCACATTCTGATTGTAACTTAAAGAAAGTTTTGGGGAGTTTCCCCTGATTTTTTCTTATATTTTTCAATGTAGAAAATCTATCCAAGTCCGTTTGTATAATGCCATTAAAATCCCCTAGTAATATTATTTCATTATAGTCAGGTTTTTTTAATCTCTTTATGGACTGTCTCAAAAAATTGCTCCTTATTGTCTATTGGTGCATATATGCCCACTATCAAACATGTCAAATCTTTTATTGTTACTTTTATAGCAAGTAGTGAGCCATATTTATCTTTAAATATTTCTTTCGCTTTATATTTTTTCTTTACATATTTTGCAATGCCTTTCTTTTTACCTTCCGATAAGGAGTGATAACATTCTCCTAGCTTTGGGTTATTTAAGTATTTCACTTCATCTTTTTTGATTTTTATTTCTTGTATATATGTAATATCTCCATTTTATTTTTCTATCTGATGAAAAATTAGGCTTCGTTTGTATTTATTATTCATTCCTTTTACATTCCAAGATATTATGTTGAATGTCATGTTGCAATATCAAAATCTTATTTGTTAAGTGTGCGTAGGTTATAGTTGTAGTTGTAGTTATTAGTTATTATCCTCACTGTTGTAATTATTTTGTTGCTGCTGCTGCTGCTGTTGTTGTTGTTCCATCCCTTCCACCCCTGTGCTTTTATTTTATTTTATTTTAATTAATATCATGTAAATTAGGTATTATTCCAAGGACTTTTAATTCCTCTTCTTATTTCATTGACTCTTCTGGATCTGAGATCATATCTATATCCGTTCTGTCTTGACCTTCTAAATTACTTTGTAACTCAGTTCCTGTTGTCTGCTGCTCTCTTTTTCCTCTTTCATTTAAAGATTGTTAAAAGATAAAAAGGATAAGGGAAGAGAATCTGATGAAGAAAATATGGAAAGATTCCATTGAAGAAGAGAATGGAGAGCTAAAAGGAATAACGAAGAAGAAAAAGAAAAAGATAATAAGACCTATAAAGAAAATGATGAAAATGATTTTAAATTGTGTAGCCAATGTAGTAATTACTTGCTCAAGGGTGCTACTGATATTTGCTTTGAACTGAGAATGTGAATGGGATCTTTGAAAAGTTCCAAATCCTATACTCTTTTCCAGGGGTTTGAGAATGGGATGGGTCTTCTCTGCCCCTGCCAACTTTGAACTCCTGATTAATAACACTTTATTTTGCTCCTCTGTCAGTTCCTCCATATAGGGAAAGCAAGAAACAAACAAGAGGGTGGAGCTTTGTGGAGAGACCTCATCCTAAGGCCCCATGGGTTGGAGCTTCCTGAGCCTTGTTCTGTTCATTACAATAAAGTAATGGGCCTTTTTGCCCAAAGCATAAGACACGTCCTTGTTTATCACTGAGTGTACACACACCACCAAAGATGTTCCATCTGGTTTCAGAGGCTTTGCCTTTTACTTTTGCTAGGCACAACTTCCTGCTTTAGGAATAAATGAAGCAAGGATTACTAATTACTTGCTTTCATCTGAGAGGACTTGTCATGTCTACTTCAATTTTTGTTGAAGTTGGAAGTTGATTCTAGCTCAGGGAAAAAGCAAAGGCTCTGGTGTCATCAGGAAAGCCTGACTGATGTGAAAAAAGGGGAGACAGGGAATGGGAGAAATCTTGGCTTTGTAGGGATAGGGAGCTATTCTATGAGTCTTAGTCCTCTTGCTTGTCCTTCATATTTAATTGAAAGTAATTATTTTTTTAAAAATATATATTTAAGAAAGAGAGAGAGAAAGAGAGAAGGGGCGCTGCAACAGGAAAACTAACTCCTAGTACCCCTTTCTTAAGTCCTGGATTGCCACTCATGGTAAAGGAAGAGTATAAACTTCACATATTCAAACTTTAGACTCCAATAATTAGTCACTCAAGGCCATCCCTGAATGGCACAGGAGGTGTACTATTTGCAGAAAATGATCAGAGGATAAGAGAAAATATGGTCATAGTGTTAGAGGAAAACTGGAAGAGGGCATGGGCAAAGAAAAGAAAGCATGGCCAGAACCTAAGCGCAAAGATCAAACATTATATATACTGATTCAAAATAACTAGCCAAATCTCAGGTCTAAAGCTTCTAAGGTATATATGAGAGTAATCAGTCCTTGTCAAAAGCGTAACATAACAGTAGAGAAGGACATATTTCTTGTCCAAAAAATGCTCATTGCAGTTGGACATTTTCTTGTCCAAAAAATGCTCATTGCAGTTAAATGAGAGGTTTCCATTTGAACAAGAGCACATCTTTAGATAATTATAATTAACTAATAATACCATACAAAGGTTGTTTGTCTTTCAGAAAAGAGGGCACATATTTAAATGAGTGCCACAATACACTGGCAGCTGTGGTATTTAAAATATCAGTTCTGGAAGTTGAGTTACATTAGACAACATAACATAATGATGCAGCATCATAAGGTCCTCTCTACTTGACATATTTCCATATGTACTGGTCCCAGAGCCTTCTAGTAGCTTTCTTGTGGAAAGCCCAGTCTATATTGGAGCAGGGCAGCCTGGATTATTCTGGCCCCAGAGTTGTCTTGAACCTATTGCAAAGTTCTCAATTCCTAAACTGGGCAGCTGACTGCACAGAAATCCTGCTGAGCCACCTAGTGTACCCGCTGCTGCTGTTGTGGGATGCTTCACTCTGACAACAGAATGAGGCGACCACATGTCACATTCTGACCTCAGGGCAAGTGACTGGCAGCAGTGGTGGAAAGGACAGGTTGCTCAGTAGAACACATTTCAAAGAGCTGCCTGACATCAGAACAGATGTCTCTGGATCTTCAGGGAAGATCTGGAGCAAACAGGGACTTTTAAAAACCCATGCTAAGAGGTATAAACCCAGTTCTGGTGCTGACTGAGCTGGAGATTGTCTGGTTTTGCTCACACCAGAACTGGGGTTTGGGCCACGTGTTCTCTGGTCTCCCCACAGAGGGAAGCCATTGTATTTGGCCTATGTAGACATGTAACAGGTATTAGTAAACTAAAGAAGAATCTCTGAAATAACTTCATTTAATTGTCTGAAGTAAAAATATATCTCTGAGGACTTACAAAGAGCAAGAATAGCTTTAGCACCCTGCTTGTTGCTTGCTAGAGGCATCTGACTGGCTTGGACTGATCTATTGGGTGTCTATGTGTATGTATTACTTTAGATATCCAGAATTACATTCTCTGCCATGCTTATGACCCTACAGACAACCAGGGGCACTTGAAGTTATTATACAAAAAGTAATTTTGTGGCAGATCTCTGACTCAATCTCATTACTTTCATAAGAGAGGAATCCAATATTTATGACACACTTGAGGTATAGCACATGGACTTTGATGTGCTGTTGGATGATACAGTTAGAAAGATCACTGAGAAAACATTTGTTCTCCACATTTCTCCTCTTTGTTTTAAAATTCAGAAAGAGAGAAAATATGAGTCATTGCATTGGCAGTTTTGCAAATAATTGCTACCAAATTCCTATAAAACAAAAATTAAATTGTGAGCTGCTGCTCAAATTTTAAAAGAAACAAAGAATATTTTAAAACCAACTGCTTTATGATCACTAATTTTCACTTTCAGTTCTGAGAAAAGCCATTTCTTAACATGAAAGTACTCAGTTTCCTTTATGTCATTTTTGGGTGTATTTAGTGGTTACTTATACTGTGGTACAATAATTTCATTTCCATTATATTTTCAGTTTCATAGATTCTGTGTGCTTATTTCAGTGAACAAAGACATGGGTTTAAGGCTACTTCTCTGCTACTGACAGCCATCCAGTTCCAAGATCACAGTGGTTTTGTAACTTAGCATAGCATAGGATAGTAAAGGTAAAGGTATTCCCCATTGACAAGGTTGTCAAGTCATGTCTGACCATAGGAGGCATTGCTTATCTCTGTTACTAAGCCAAAGAGCCAGCATTGTCAGAGACTCCTCTATAATCATGTGGTCAGCATGATTGCACACAATGATGTTTACTTTCCCACTAAAGTAGTATGGTTTTATCTACTTGCATTTGCATGCTTTCAAACTGTTAGGTTGGCAGAAGCTGGGAGTAGTGACAGGAGCTCACCCCATCATGCAGCACCCAGTCTCCGGTAGCATAGGATACCACACTATATTGCCTTTATAAAACACTTTGTTAATGGTATAGCCTTTAATCACTTCATTTCCTGACATTTTGAAACATCCTAAACTGGATATATTTTATTAATTTGATTGTATTTTGATTGTATTTTGACCAAGCTGTGCCTATAATCAAGCAAAACTGAAATCAAAAATAGGGAAACTTGCAGCAAAGTGAATTAAGAAACATGAATATAAACACCATTGAGGAAAGTAAGAATCCATATACAATGTATCTTAGCCTGTTCATTTATTAAATGAAAAAGTAAGAAAATCTGATGAGGATAGCAAATGGAGTTCACAAGGAGAATCTAGGAAGTTTGTAATTTGTAATGTATTTTGTAATTAACTCCCCAAATATAACTACAAGTTGCCATTTTCATTGCATAACAACTACTTGCCTCATTTGTTGTATTAGTTACTTTTTTAATTCCTTAAAAGAAACCATCTAGGAAAGTAAGAAAATGACTTAAGATTTGAAAAATCTTACAAAATTCTCCCCTCAAAGACCCAACTCAATGAGGAAAGGGAATTAGTAAATGCATTTATTACATGGGGAAAGGAAACAATTTGTTACAAGGGGAAAGGAAAAAGTTTTCATGACCTGGCCAACTGAACATCACTATGTTCTCATTACCCCCTAAAGGCTGTTACTTGTAACATGTTAATTGGAGGCTCTTTTTATAACAACTATCCATTAAGGGAAGGATAGTTACTTTTTTACAGGAGCTCATGAAGGAAGAACTTAATATAATACTGCAAAAGTGCTTCTAGTTTTCTTCCCCAAAGAAGATGCACCAGATTCTTAGGAGGATAATCAATTGGTTATTCTGTATGTAAGCATATGAGAGGTGCAGGTCATTCATTTTTTTTTTAAGTACCACAAGCTACTCCTGTGATTTTTCCACATGGGCTTCTTCCTCTAAATGTTAATCCTCAGTTCACCTACTATACAGTTCTACCACACCTCTGTGATTCAGTACTAATATTAAGCTCAGAACTGAACAGGTACTTTCTTACCACCTCTACCACTCATTAAAAGTTCATGGCAGAGAGAGCTTTCACTCAGCTTTCACTCTCTTTAAAGCAGTAACCCTCTTCCTTGGATTCTCACAGTGGCATCTCAGTAGCAATAGCATGATGCTCAGCCCATGCTGTGATGAAATTTTCCCTTTCAGAAATTCACTTGGTTAAGTATACATTTGTTCTAGTTATTTTCAAAATGATACTCAGCAAAATTATCTTTTGTATGTTTTCTATCTAATTGCCATCTCTATTGCATGCCTATTTCAATATAATGTGATTAAAAATCTGTATGCATTTCTTTTAAATAAAATTGAAATAAAGCAAAAAAAAAAAAAAAGGGGGGGGTTCTAAATAAGGGACAGACTAGGTATAGTCCTGGGATGACATGTGGCATCCAAGGCTCACATCCATCCATCCCTATATTTGTACCCCACCTTTTTCCCATGCTGGGGCTCAAAGTGGCTCACAAAAGATATAAAATTACAATAAAAATAGAATTCAAAGCTCTACCCATGTTAATCTGTAGAATCAGTGTGTAGACAGATCTTGTAGCACCTTTGAGACTAACTGAAAGGAAGAAATTGGCAGCATGAGCTTTCATAGACTTCAATCTACTTCCTCAGATGCATTTAAATGCATTTTTAAATGCATCTGAGGAATTAGACTGAAGTCTACAAAAGCTCATGCTACAATAAAAACAATATAGTTCAAAAAATACAAAGATTGAAACTAAGAACAGGACTGAAATCTTTCAAAAATGTACGTTACATCAGAGATTGAGAGCAGTTTGTTGTTGTTGTTATTTAACTACACTCAAGTCATCCTTGACTCATGGTGATCCTATGGATGAGGCATCACCAAATACTCCTGTCCTCTACTGCTCTGCTTAGGTCTTGTAGATTCAGGCCCATGGTCTTCCTGATTGAGTTTAGCCATCTGGCATGTGGTCTGCCTCTCTTTCTACTACCTCCTGTTTTTCTAGCATTGTTGTCTTTCCTAATGATTCATGACTTCTCATCATGTAGTCAAAAGACAGCAGGCTGAATTTAGGGCCTGTGCAGACTGGCTGTAAATGCTGGCTTTGGGGAGTGTGGGGGCCACCCCCAAGCCAGTGTGACACTGCCCACCTGACTGCATGGTGGGTGGCATTACGGTACGTCTTTGGTGCAGTGTTCAGATGCTGCACACCAAAAGGAGTGCCAAAAAGTGCTGTGGCGGCAGCAAAGGTGCCCTTTTTCCACCCCCAAAAGGAGTGGCATTTTGCCATTTCTTTTTGGAGCCAAAAAATGCTGGATCAGGGCCATGGTGTGCAGTTGCCACTGCCCCGATCCAGTGCTCAAAGGAGCAGCATCAAGCCACTCTATTGGGGTGATCTTTTTAATTGCTAGTCATCCTGGCTTCCAGGGAGAGTTCAGGCTTGATCTGTTCTAGAACTTATTTGTTTGTCTTTTTGGCTGTGCATGTAAAGACTGCTTTTTCTAGACTGCCTTATTTCTGGCCCAGAAGTGTGGATTGCCTCTCCCACAAGCCTTCAGGTGCAATAATTCATTTTCCATTCAGGTTGCAGGGACCTCATCATATAAAAAAAAAAATGCCTATTTTTTCAAAACCAGTAGTGGATGTCCAGCCACATTCAGACTTTTATTCTGAACCATTTTGTTGTTGCTACATGGGATCCCAGAGGCAGCAATCCATACACCCCCAGACCAAAAACACTTAATTTTAAATTGTCTTGGCCTGTTATGGAGAATCAGGAGAATCAGCCTTTGCCATTAATAGAATCACATTCTAAATTAGGGCTTCTCAGATTTTTTCATCTCCCTTATAAGAACTGAGCACAAAATGGTCGTAGAGAGAGACAAAAATTTGCATTATCAATGGGAAATTACTGATATAATTTTAAATAATTTCATATTGATACATAACCCTCTTCGGAATATACCTCTTTGGGAGTTCCAAAATGAAGCTTTCATCAAGTGATGCACAAACATTGGCTCTGGAGGTATCATGCCTCATCCTGCCTATTTCAAGAAAAAAATGCTGATGTAAGTGAAGGACTTTTTTATTTTATATTCTTTTCCTCCCCCACCCAATGGCGTGCAAATAATTCCTACCCATGCCCTGTGATTTCCTTGCCCTTCCTCCTTTCACATGTAATTCATAACCTACAGTCTCTCTCATGGGATCTCATTCTGCAACTGTTGCTAGGCAACACAGTGAGCATATGTGCTGAGACACCTTATGACCTTCATTGCCTAAAATGGACTGAAAATTGACATTCTTCCAAAAATAAAATCAAAGTGACAATCGTATAACACTAGTACAGAGAAAGAACTAACCACTAGGCCTGTCCCTTGACCTGACACACACAAAAATCCCCAAAAGATGCACTTCAAAGAGAGAAATCAGCTGATAAAGTCTAATGCCAGAAAAGTCTATGGAGAAAAAGGAGTCCTGACAATACCTGTCAAACCCCACAAAGCTGCTGGGCAAACATCAAGCAATTTCTTAAACATTCTGCCTCAAACATCCTCACACATACCTTTCCTCCACTGTTAAATTTAGGTCAATCCATTGCACTGCTTTCTTAATATATGCTAGAGGAGAGGGATCCTCCAGAAGTTGTTTGACTGAAAGTTTCCACTTGTCCTAGCCAACATGCCTAATGATGCACAATGTTTTAAGTCCATAAACATCTAAAGGACCACCATTCCTCATCAAGTGCTCTCCCCCTCATTTCTGGTTAGCAAGGTGGAATGCAATTCATCTGATTCAGCCTCAATATAAGACCATAGTTTTATAATAACAAAAGCCCATAACTATACAGTTGGTGCTTTGTATCCATGGATCCTTTATGCATGGATTCAACCATCCATGGCTTCAAAATATTTTGAAAATATTGTTGAAAAGCATAGAATCATAAAATCCTAGAACCACACAGTTGGAAGAGACCCTAAGGGCCATCTAGTCCAACCCCCTGCCATGCAGGAACACAGCATCAAAGCATCCCAACAGATGGCCATCCAGCCTCTGTTTAGATATAAATTCCAAAAAGCAAGCCTTGATTTTGTCATAGCTTTTGTGGGTTTTTTGGGCTGTGTGGCCATGTTCTAGAAGAGTTTCTTTCTAATGTTTTCACCAGCAATGACATGGTTTTGTCATTTTATATAAGGGATGCCAGTTCACTACACCACTGTATATAATGGAACTTGAGCATTCAAGAATTTTGGTATCTACAGGGGGTTCTGGAACCAAACCCCTGCAGATACTGAGGGCCTACTTTTTACTTGCCAGAAATAGTGCAAATTGAGTCCACTTTTAGGGTTAGGGTTAGTGCTAGGGAATCATGGGAACTGTATTTTATTGTGGCACCAGAGCTCTCTGACAGAGAAGGCTCAATGTCTCAGAAAAAAAACAACAATTCCCATGATTCCCTAGCACTAACCCTAACCCTAAAAGTGGACTCAATTTGCACTATTTCTGGCAGTCTGCAACCCCCCTAACACAACGGTTTGAATCCTGAGATATTATGGACTGAAAAGAGATGAAAGCTGATAGCTGGGCACATAAGTCTTATCATTTCTGGCAATTGCGGCCACCAGGATGGGCACAGGGCCTACTGTATTGCTAAGGAAGGACCATCAGGGGAGATGTCTTTCTTCCATATTCTTCCCAAAAGGGAAAGGAGGGAGCAAGAGAAATATACCTTTCTTATAAAGGAATGCACCATTCTTAGGTCCAAAACACACTGCAGAAATAATCCCATCTCAGACCACTTTAACTGCCCTGGCTCAGTGCTAGGGAATCCTGGGAAATGTAGTTTGTTGTGGCACCAGAGCTTTCTGACAGAGAAGACTAAATGTCTCACAAAACTACAGTTCCCAGAATTCCCTAGCATTAAGCCAGGGCAGTTAAAGTTGTCTCAAACAGGATTGTTTCTGGAGTGTGTTTTGGATCTTCTGACAAAAGCATGTCGGAATGGTTGTGCACATGTACACACACAGAAACCCAGTGTAAAAGGCTATTGGGCATGCACATGAGTGACACATATGCAGTGCACACATAGAGCCAGTGTCTGGAAAGCCCCATAAGGCAGGGTTTATGATCATGACTCATTGGTATATTGTAATCATGTTCAGCTGATGTAGCTCACAAAGCCCTTTTTGGGTATGGATGCATTTTTCTCTCTTAAAATTTCAAGACTGTTCTTGAAATAAGAAATAAATAATTTCAACAACTTTCTTCCAGCTGCACAGCACAGTTTTTAAAGATGATTTGCTGTTTGAGAGTCATTCTGCATAAATTCCACATGTATTTTTGTGCAGAAAAAAACAAAACATTTCCTGCACAAGAAACAGCATTTATTGTGCAGAAAATGTTGTTTTCCAGATAGGGTATGCACTAGTGGAGCATTAATTTTGTGAAAAAAATTGGATGTGTGTTTGTTTTCTTTTGGTGTTTTCTGCACAGAAACAGTGTATGAATTTGGCACAGAAAAAGTTCTGAACCACACAAATTTTAATCAGTCCAGGATTCTTCTCATTGGTATTTTCCACCACTTGAGAAACACACATTTTTAAAGTATATTTGAAATGTTGTTGGATATTTTTTCCATTCATATTTTTCAGTTTTCTGCACTAAGCATATGAAGATCTAAATGGCAGCCAGATGTGGGACAGTAAAGATCATGGCTTACATTGATGCCCATACTCCTTCCATGCAGTGGCTGAGCCCTGTTAATATGAAGGGAAGTGCCTACTTATGTGAGTAGCATAATAAGGCCTTCTGAATGCATCATAACAAAAACAAAACAAAACAACACACAAACTCAGAGCCAAACTAGACAGTAAAGGAAATAACATGCCTTTCCTTCTAAAAATGCTTTTCCTCAGAATGAATGCCTCAGTAATCAGATCTGCAAATTAAGTCCTTGTTTACTTCCCAATGACCAATTACTAAACAAAGAACTTATCTTTGCAAGCTATGCAGCTGAAGAAAAGCATGTACTAGACAGATATCTTTCATCATCTAATGAAGCACCACTTCTAAATACAGGCTAAGCATATTCTGTAGTTGAAATGCAGGCTATGTTGCTGGGGTAATAAATGTGTTAGGGCTGTATTGCTTCAGATTGCAGATGGAGACCCATATGACTGAATGCTGCCCCATCAGAATCACCATTAGAACCAATTCCTATAGTCTGAAGTAGTACAGCCCAGTAAAAGGTTTGCTGCTTTAGAGAAAACTATGCTTGAGTATCTGTCTGAGATGTGAGGAGTTTGTTTCTTTTCCAATTTCATTTTTATTGAAGAACTAATCCACCCTGTCCAAATCAGCAGAATGAGCTTCATGAAAATTCAGGGACCCTAGTAAACCCCCAGAGTCATGCTACTAAGAGGTTCTGAATAAAACTGGTTAGCATGATATTTTTGGTGCTGTTTTATCCAAAAGCAGTGCTATTCATCCTCATGTGATGAATGAGACTGAGATCCTTAATCCACTTGATACTTCAAGAAAGAAAAAAGAAAGGATAAATTCTTTGCATACTGTTGCAGTCAGCTTAAGTAATTCGATGGCTCAGGAGGCCACAAAGTTAAATACTGAAATAGGTTTTTTTTAAGGAATGTACAATTAAATGCTGTGTTATTTCTTGCCTTGGCAAGAAATACTAGAAAAGCAAATTGCCCACAAACAGTTCTCACATCTATATGAAGGTTCAGCAACCCCAGGCTAACCCCATCTTTTTAAGATAAAAAAAAATGCAAATCTGTCATTGCAGATCTAGAGGCAAGAAAGGAATGTCTAAAGAATTGTGGTTATGTCAGAAGGTGTGGCCTTCTTGTAAAGGTAGTTGTTAACTAAAGAGCTATTGCAAAGGTGGGCAACTTTTGCAGGGCTTGGGGCCATATTGTTCTTCAAAGAAGCCAGATCAATTTGGTAGATTGGTGCTCAGCACCAAATTTACCACCAACATAATTGCTACCTATTTCTGGCAGCAAGTGGTTGTTTCTGGTGGCAACAGCACAGGAAAAGAGAGACAGGAAGTGAAGCACTAAGCCAGTGAAGACCATTCTGGTGGTAGAAAACATTTTGTTGAGGGAGTGGATGTTTTAGGGTGTTTTGTGTTGGTAGTGCCACCAGTGTTTACAGTACCATTCTTCACTTTGATGATGTGATTTGGTGTCAGCAAGAGCTGCAAAAAAGGCTTCAGGGGATACTGGTAATTCATGGACAATATGTTGTTCATCCCTGATCTTCCCCTAACTGTGCATCTAGGGTGAAGGGACCAAACAAGACTAAAATAAAGTAATTGTTGTGACATAATGTAATATTTTTTTTTAAAAAAATGAAAGTTGCATTCTATATAATTTCCTTTTGCTATGTAAGCATCTAGCAATCAACCAAACAACTGATTTTACACATAAACAATGAGTGCTGAAATGATAAGAGGGCATATGACAGCAGTATATGTTTAGTTTTTCTTTAAATGCAAACTTTTGGGCAACCCATAATTTTATAACCAATTGGATTTGAAGTTGACAACTGGATTGATTCAACTGGTCCCAACAAGCTGCTAAGCAACCATGAAGACATTTCCTGACTATACTGCTACTCTGGGATCAAACCCCCGATCACTCCGATCACTCCTCTCACATTTGATATCAATTTAATATAGAAAGGGACACTGAAGTGGATAGTCTAAGAGGCACCACACTGCAGAAAACTTAGCCAGACATATTTGGAAAACTGGTTGGCTCTAGAAAGGGGGAAACAAGAGCATCCACTATGATTAGGTCACCTAAGAATGACCTCAGCATAGTCCTTTCTCTGTTGAGAGTGACGATGGGCTTCTGACCTGAAGTGACAGTGCATATACAAACAAAAGGTAGTTCCTCAGTGGAAGAAGTTTTGGGATATTCATGCCAGTTGTCCAAACATCATCTCAGTCTCCCAACCATTCTTCTCCTCTGGGAAAACCATTTCTCAATTAGGTAGTCTATACATCCTGAGAATACTGTCCTGGGATGTGTTGAGTATAGGATTTTGAATATAAATGTCACTGCCTACACACGAGCAATTTGGTTTAGTTTGTCACCAGACAGATTCTGATTTCAGCTGGGCACCTCAATAGCTGGCCACCCCATGTTCTGTCAACAGCTACTGAGCCACTTCCTGAAATAGGCTGTCCCAAAATTGGAGTTACGCTTCAGGAAAGGTGTAGCATCACTCCTTAGCAACCTTCAAAGTCACTATTCCTCCTACCTCTATTTCCTTAGTTCTTTTGTGTATGTGTGACAGTGTGTTTATGTGCTTGTTGATTCCTACACTAATAAAAATTTTATTCAGAATTGCCTCTGGATTTGGAACAAAGGGTAAGATTCTAGGTTGAACCTTGCCCCAGCCAAGGTATAATTTTAATTGAGCTATATTAATTCCCCTATTAAATATTATTTGTGGGTACCCTTCCAGGACCACACTTTTTGCATAACAGAACACTATTTAATGCTATTCCTGGGCTATTAACACATACTTGCAGTAACACATGATTTATGTTTGTAGTCTACTCTCAATAATTGTAAATTTCTTGACCCAATGAAGGTTCAACCAACTGTACTGTCCATAAAAAAAAAAAATAGACTGTCACATTGAGTTGTTTGGCTGCCATAGCTCATTTGTATAAGATGAGCCAGGTACAGGCTTCACATTTTTCCATTTTAAGTAATAACGTTTTGCAGCTCTTGCCAAATGAGTTCATTGATGTGTTATTGCATCTTTTCCCTCTGAATGTTTTGCTAAAGCAAAAACCTTTGCTATGGCAATCATCTTATTCACTTAATAGACATCTTATAGATGACCATTTGATGGTCTATGAGAGTATAATCCTTTATCTAAGGCAGGGGTAGGCAACCTTTCCCCTTTAAGGGCCAAGGGACTTCAGCTCCCAGAATCCCAGGAGCTATTGGCCAACATGGGACTATTGACCAACATGGCTGAGGCTTCTGGGAGCTGAAGTCCCTCGGCCCTTAAAGGGGAAAGGTTGCCTATCCCTGATCTAAGGGTATGTCTAATCCAAGTACAGATATAATCTTAAAACAAGAGAACAGGGAGGTGCCCCAAAGTTTTCCATGAACATTACAGAATTATAGCACTATACTTACATAACCTGGCTTCATTCTGTGGAATCTTGTGGTTTGTAGTTTGGTGAGGCACTGGAGCTCTCTGGCTGATCATTCTAAGGCCCCTTCCCTAAAATGCAAATCTCAGGATTCCATAGGATGGAATCATGACAGTTAAAGTGGAATCATTATAATTATATAATGTGAAAGGGCACCAGAATAGTAGACTGAGCAAGCATACAGGTCAATTGATCACAGTCTTCATCACCATGACAAGAAGTGCTATATTTTTATATAAAGTGTAGAATACTGGAATGAAATGGAACACTGCAATGAAAAGGTCTTCAGCTTTCATTGCCTGGAAGGATAGCCAGGTAGGGCTTTAAATAGGCAAGAGCTAGGCTGCTTTCCGGATCATCAGTGTAATGTGTAGCCTGGCTGTTTGCCACTATGCTGCACCAGCTCTCTGATGAAGTGGCCACATGCCTTTGAAGGCTTGTATCATAATAACATGGTTGATACTATAATGAGCCAGAGAAATCTTTCTTGTAATTCCCCCCCCTTTTTTTTTCTAGAACAGACAATATATGTATTATTCTGGCATCTTTCCACAGTCACTAAAGTGAATACCCAGCTTGTTGGGGGCAATTAGCTTACAGTTGTAAACGGCGTACAGACTTTTTAGTGAGGTATGAAGCAGTTTATAAATGAAGCTGCTATTGCTATGCTATTCTCTATCCCTTAAAACAATAGCACAGCATACCACAAAGCCCATGACCAAGACAGATTAATAAAACAAGACAACATCAATAAATTGTCAACAGAAACTTTGATAATTAACAACAGATAATAAGCAATATCTCTTTCTGAGCTTGCTTCTTGGGTATGCAGTCAGTCCCAAAAATTCAGTGTTCATTTTTGCAGGGAAAGATTCAACTCTCCATGTTTTTGCTAAAGAATACAAGAAAACTCCATCTTCCCTGCTTTCTTCACAGCCCCTCCGGATGTTCCTCAGACATCAAAATGTTTTCAGGCTCCCCTTATATTGGGTTCTGCCAAGAACAAATATGACTCTTGAAAACAGAATTCTGCAGCTGATATAAGAATAAAGTGTTTGTGTAATGTAAGACATAGTGGGGGAGGCACACTAAGGAAACTAAGAAGGGAAGGTTCACCAGAGAGTATAAAAATTTTCTTGGGGAAAAAAGAACAGAATACATACGTCATACTTGGATGGATTTAGGCCAGACCCTTGTGGAGAAGAACTCCTCCAGATTCTGGTCTCTAGTGAATAAAGGTAGTAGAAAAACACAAGGGGTTATTACCAACCAAGTTACCTCCTTACAATGGCAAGATCATTTTTCTGGCCTTTTCTTCCTTTCCTATGCTGATACAACACAGAATCCCTGCTCTAGAACAGATTTACCTTTATTCTCTTGCTGCCCTTCCTGGGACCCAGTATCTATTGATGAAGTTAGCTCTCTGATTAGCTCCTTGCCTATTAATAAAACACCTGGAGAAGATTTGCTTCCCGGTGAATTATTTAGATCAAATCCAGATTGGTGGGCACCACCCCTTGCCTCTTTATTTACTTACATCAACCAGCATGGGAAAATTCCACAGAGGTGGATTGGAGTATAGTAATCCCTATTCATAAAAAAGGCTCCTTGGCTGATCATAAATTTTTTAGAACCATTAGTCTGCTGAATATCATCTCTAATCTTTATGCAACAAACCTTTTGGGCAGATTGGAGGTATGGGCTATGGAAAATAATATCTTTGCAGAAGAACAAGCCAGTTTTAGGAAGGACAAATCCACAATAGATCAATGTTTTGCCCTTCACCACATGATCCAAAAATACTCTCAAAAAGCTAGAAAAGAACTC
>CM034708.1:115685473-115720525 GCA_020142125.1 Phrynosoma platyrhinos
TCACAGGGGGAAAGCCCAGGACAGGAGGAGGAGCATGCACACATGCCCTTCCAAGCTGTTCCTGTCCTGGACTTTTTCCCTCTCATGCCAGGATGGGAAAAAAGCCCAGGATGGGAGGAAGAGGAGGAGCACACACTATTCCAGGCCATTTTGTCCCACTCTGAGTTCTGATCAAACAGGTTATAGAGGTTTTGAAACTATATAAAAAGTAGTGCTCATGAGGAATATACAAATTGCAACCCCATTCTGAAATTTTGTCCAGATCTTTGGAGAAAATGACACAAAAATGTTGCCTCTATTCAGAAGAAACATAGACATGTAATACTTAATGTTAAGCATGAGGTAGGATGTGTGTCCTTTTTAAAAGTTGGATTGTCCCTCCTAGAGGGTTTTATTGGAGGCAATTCAAATTGTTATAGCTTGAAAAGGTTGGTCACAGGGAGCTGGGCACCTAAAATACGATGTAGGCCACAATTTGCTCAATCCTAGATTAAATGAAAGGCAGGATTTCTACTTTTCAGCCTTTTAGCAAAGAGCGCATTAAAGCTAGTTCAGTTGCTCTCTAATGTCATTCAGCCAACACTTTTTGGCTTCTAAGAGGAAACTTTCTGAAGTCAAGCCTTAATGAGCATTAATACATATCTATTCATGTGACAAACAAGACACTACTGTATTCTCTCTCTCTCTCTTGCATATAATTCCATTTATATCAGAAGAAAAATGTCCCCCTATTAAAATGAAAGAACTTGCATCATGTAATACTACATACATTATAAAAGTCCTATGCATTTGTGGTTACTGTAGCTTCAGTAATAAATCTTTAATAAATTAAACATTATCTCAGTGGATTAGATGTTACAACTCCAGCTTCTAACACCTGCTTAGCTAAACAAACAAATATAGGTTGGCCCTATCTTCAAGACCAACTCAGAGATCACCAGAATGATCTCTTCCAAGCTAAACACACTGAAGTTGATTACAACAAAATCCAAAACCATAAAAGAGCAATATCTTTATTAGCCAACCAAAATACAGAAAATATATCATGCAAACTCTTAAAACTTAACTGGCTTCTTCGTTAGGCAAAGATGTTAAAAATCATGCAGGAAAAGAAAAGTGATGGTGTTAGAGCCACACACTTACATGTTGTCTCAGAGTTTACTTCTGTTGCCAGTTAAGGTGGTCTAGAGGGATATCAATGTAGGCAGTGGCCATTTGACTTCTTGGCTATGTGTAGATGGGGACAATGGGCAATAAAAGATGTAATGAAATTTCAAATCCATTAGTTGCAGCAAAGTAACTTTCATTGAGATCCAGGCTATCTCTGCCCGATGTATGACTAACTGTCCCTTTCATAGGCAGAAAATACTGAATTTTATAGGAAGTCCCTGTAGCAGCTGGAAAAAACATTTTGGTGTTGTATAGGTAAAACTGGAGAAGGTACAGTGATCAAAACCCCAGAGACTGACCACTCAGGAATTCCCAAGATTGATTTGTGCAACTTAAAACATCTTGGAAGAAGAAGAGCAGTAGGCTGAGGAGGTCCTTTTTGGACACTTCCTCCTAGATGAAACTGAAGAAAATGTTTCAAGTTACTTATTTGGTTTTGGGTCTTCCCTTTTCCCCAAAGGAAGAACCAGACCTGTTCATAGCACCATCTAGTGAATAGATGGTTGGCTACATTTCACTTTGTGGGCTGCAGTTTGCACTAACAAGCTGGATATTATGTAAATTGTATCTGAATGAACTTACCCATTTCCCTATCCTTTGAAATGAATTAACTACTGTTCTTGATTTATTCTATCTTAAATGTAATTTTTAAATTTACATCACACCTCCCCCACTAAAAATGAGTCATCCAAAACAACTAAAAAAACATACGATCAGACAGAAAAATAGAAATAGTTCATAATTAAAACAAGATTGCATCAGAAGAAGCAGCATAAAGATTTAGGTAAGATGATACAAGCAAAACTATGTTGTTATGTGCCTGTTTCTGACCTATGTCAACCCTAAGGCAAACCTATCATGGGGTTTTCTTAGCGAGTTTTGTCCTCCTTTGAGGCTGAGATATTGTGACTTACCCAAGGTCACCCAATGGGTTTTCATGGCTGAGCAGGGATTTAAACTCTAGTCCAACATTCAAACCGCTATCCACACTGGCTCGCTAAGTGAAAGTTGTTATTGTTGTTGTTGTTGTGTGCCTTCAAGTAATTTACAAGAGTGTATGACTCAGGGAATTTGCAGACAGGCAGCCATGGGCTGCCCTGGGAAGCAGAAGATTGGGGCCGAGGCTGCCCCACATCTTGGCCTCAATCCACCTTTTGGGAACCTGGGAAAGGAGCTCTATTTTAGCGCTATCAAGTCCCAGAAAGGGCACCGGGAGAGCCATTGCGCAGCTCTTCCATGGCTCTTCCAGCTCAGCCTGTGCAGAGGCTAGGCCAGGAGGACGTCAGGAAGGGGTTGGGGCAGCGGTGGCCAGCTGCTCCTCCCCTCCCCTGGCTCCAAGACAGTGCTTTGCACCATCTGCAGAGCCCCTCACTCAAGATTACCCAGTGGGTTTCCATGGCCAAGCAGGAATCAGATCCTGCTTTCTGGTCATGGTTCAGCTTTCAAACCACTATAGCACATGGTTCTTCTAAGCAAAGTTGCACAGTTACAACTCATATGTGAATTAAAGGGGGGGGGGACAGTCAAAAGCTTGTTAAAACAATCTTTACCATCACCAGGAGGATGCAGTTACAAATTTATTATCTTAAGGAATTCCACATCTGGGGCTGACACAAAGAAAACCTGCCTCTCAAGGTCCTCTGGATCCAGTCCATTATGTTTGCAGATATGATAGCTAAACTGGTTGCCACAGTATCATCTGTCATGATTTGTATCATTAACACAATGCCTGTATTATGCCTATTTTCATTTGCATACATTATCATTACATTTAGCTTGGAGAATTTTGACTAATACAGTCTGAAACAATTTTCAGGAGTTCCCCCCCTTCCTAAAACTTGAACTCCATGTTGAAGATATGCATGGGGAAGAAATATTTCACATTTCTAAAAGATAGCTGACAACATCCATTGATGACCTACCATAGAGTAATGAGACCAGACACAAAAGGTGGATAAGTGTCAGAATCATGCCTGTGTGAATGAGTTCTGCCAGTTGTTTGACTGGAGATGTTATAGATGTAGTTGTTTTTTTGGGGGGGATGGTAGGTGGAATAGTATTTGGGGAAGGTAGTTAACTTTAGCAGTTAGTTTTTATAGACAGTAGGCTGTTGGAGGTAGGGGATGGTAATAGTGTGGTATAGTGAGCTAGTTTTGAAAAAGTCAGGATTGTGGAATGCAAGGCCATGTGGGAGGGTGGTTGGTGCTGAGGTGAATGTTCAGCTGAAGGAGGGGGGTGATGAGTGAAAGTTTTGGCTGAAGAAAGATAGCTGGTATGAGAATAAGTAGAAAGGGGGGTTGATCGGGTGGGGAAGGAAGAGCTGTGGGAATCAGAGGTGGGTACTAGGTTTCATGTCAAAGTGGAGGAGTGGAGCTCATCAGTTTTGAGGGTTTAATCTGGCTTCTGGTGGAAGAGGGGACACTCCTGGCTTAAATGCTGACTGGTGAATTACTGACTGTGTGTTTTCAATAAACTCCTAATTAATCCAATTGGCTGGTTTAATGGCTACACAGAGTTACTGAATTTGCCAGGGCTGACAGTAAGCCAGAACTGCCTAGTATCCAGAGTGATGGAAATCCATTTGAGCCTGGACAATCCTACACCCTTAAAGGAGCAAGAAGAAGGAGCAAAGGTGGGGGCAGCAGAGCCTGAGGAGCCCGCCAAGCAGGTTGGCTTGTGAGCCTGTCCTAAGACACTGATGGCAGCAGGGGAGGACACCCCGGCTCGCCCGACAGAGGATGTGTGGTTCCAGCCATTGGCCATTGCCAAGGGGTAGGAACACGAGAGGCATTGAGCTGGCAGAGTATCAGCTTGTGATGTGGGGGTAGCTGACCCCATGGATGAGCTGTTGGATACAAAGATGGACCTCAAGGATGAGGTAGCCCAAGTCTGTGAGGAAGTGCAGGAGATTTGCGAAATGCTGGAGGATGCAAAACCTCAGAGGCTTGGTGATTAATCTCCTGGGGGAGCAGGCAGCAGCAGCACCCATAAGGGCAGCCCTGAGGGCTCATGTGGTGCTGGCGGAGCAGGCAGGAGTGCCTCCGCCTCAGCTGAACTCCCCACCATTAAGGCTTCAAGATCCAGTGGCTAGGAGATTGGCAATGAAGTTTGATGGTAGACCCCAGCTATTGCCTTGTTTCCTGTTCCAAGTGGCTGGACACATTTATGAGTGAGGGCCATCTTTTCCAGATGAGGCAGCCAAGGTGCGATGTGTTGCAATTCATCTAGAAGGGGAAGTAGCGGACTGAGTGGTGCAACTGTATGATAGTGGAGCAGCGGAGCTGCAGAATCTGCAGGCCTTCATGGTGGCACTGTGAGTGAGTTTTTAAGACCCTCTTAGGTCAGAGCGTGCTCAAACCCAGTTGTTGGAGCTGCATCAAGGAACACGCTCAGTGTCTGAGTATGCTTATGAATTTAGAAGCTTTGCAGTGATGGTTCCTGAGTGGCCAGAGGGCATCCAGGTCCAGTATTTTAAATATGGATTGCACCTAGAACTGCTAGAATGGGCACCAAACAGAGATAATCTGCCCACAGTTCGGGGTTGGATTAGACTGGCAGGTGAAATGGCAAAAGAGGTGATCAAGCTTTCACACCAGCACATGGCTTTAACTCAAAGGAAAAGTGAGGGCAAGAGTCAGTCCCCCTTGTCAGTGGGAAAGCATAAATCGGGGGGGGGGGAGACTGAGAAGCAGTGGCGGATAAGGCTAGGTCTCTGCTTGGAGTGTGGGAAGAAGGGGCACAGGATTGCAAACTGCCCTGATTGAGCAAAGAGTAGAGGTGATGCCAATGTGGGGCAGTGGCAACCAAGCCCAGCAATCAAAGGAGAAAACCATTGAGGTGGCAAGATTGGTGCGGGGGGAAGGACTGGCCAAGCTGCTAGCCATCCTGCAGAGGAGACAGCTAAGGTGTGGACTGATAGAGAGAAGGAGGCAAGCCCTGAGCCGTTGGGAAACTATCAAAGTCTGCCTTAGATTGCGACAAAGGGCAGGCTGAGCAACTGGATAACCACAAGTGCATGGTGAGTGGGGGAGTCCCCTTATGCATCCTAAAGGTCAGACTGTTTCATCCCTGCAAAGGCATTAGTGTGGAGCTAACGGCTGCATTAGACTCTGAATGTACTAGATCCCTGATTAGCCAAGAGGTGGTTAGGTACTTGGAAATTGAAACCAGACCACTCCACTAGCCCATTCTGTTCCATCAAATGGATGGAACAATCATGGGAGGGCAAGCCACCACCCAGCGAACAGTGATTGTGTGGATAGGGGTGGCAGAGCATTGGGAAAGGATATGGTTGGTTGTGGGGCTAACATACAGCTACCAAATGGTGCTGGGAATTGACTGGTTACATTTTTATAACCCCACCATTGACTGGAAACAGCTGATGCTGGTGTTTGCTGACCCAGTATGTAAAGAACATGTCAGAGTTGGTGCTGACAAGGTGACAGGAGAGGTGACAGTGACTTTGCTTGAGCCCTGTATGGGGGGGGGGGGAAGAGCATGGGGCAGGTATCTCCAGAGGTTCCTTGCCCTTATCTGGTGGAGTATCAGGATCTCAGTGAGGTATTTGAAGAAAAAGAAAGTGACCAGCTCCCCCCCCCCCCACACACAGAGAAACTGACGGTGCCATTGAAATAGAGCCGGGGCTGTGTTTCCAAAGCCCAAATTATATTCCATGACCCCTTTGGAGTTGAAAACCTTGAAAGAATTAATAGAAAAGAATTTGGCTAGGGGTTTAATAAGACCATCCACATCTACCTTTGCTGCTCCAGTGTTCTTTAGAGAAAAGAAGGATGGTTCCCTTCACCTAGTGACTGATTACAAAAGTTTAAATGCCATAAGAACCACCAAATACCCATTGCCACTAATGAAAGACATGTTGGGTCATCTTGCCACTGGCAAGATATTTACTAAATTGGATTTGAGGAATGCCTACTTTCAAATTTGCATTCACGAGGGGGATGAGTACAAAGCGGCATTCACCTACCCTTTGGGGGTTTATGAATATTTGGTTCTCCCTTTTGGGCTCTTGGGGGGCCCCAGATGCTTTATCAGGCAGGTGAATAAAGTGCTGCATGATTTATTGTTCGAATGGGTGCTGGTATACTTGGACAATATGTTGATTTACTCTGAAGATTTAGAGTCACAAATCAAAATGGTGAGGGAGGTACTGAAGAGGCTGCTGGATGATCAGTTGTATGCAAAACTGTCCAAGTGCCATTTCCACACAGACAGTTTAACTTCCTAGGATACCATGTGTCCACAAGGGGAATTGAAATGGATCCAGCAAAAGTACAAACTGTGATGGATTGGCTCTCACCACAAACTCGAAGACAAGTTTAAACATTTTTGGGGTTTGCTAATTTTTATAGGCAGTTCATTCCCCATTTTGCTCAGATTGCCTTGCTTATTACTGATCTGCTCAAAACAAAAGGTGGAGGAGCAAGACAGAAAGCTAATGCTGCTGAGGAGGTGGTGGCAAAACCTAAGCCTTCAGCAAAAGTTAACTGGACACCTAGATGCCAGGAGGCATTTGAACAGTTGTAAACTCTGTTTAGTTCTGAACCCATACTAAAACACCCAAATCTAGAAGCACCTTTTGTGGTTCAAGTTCATGCTTCTGACTTTGCAGTGGGAGCAGTTTTGAATAGAAGAGGGGGACCTTGTGTATATTTGTCCAGAAAATTTCAGAAAGGTGAGGTGGTGTGGCAAGTTTGGGAGAAAGAAGTGTTTGCCATTAAATGGGGGCCCACCAGAACTGGAGATAATTTTTAGAAGGGGCACCCTACCCATTTGAAGTATGGACTGACCATCATAATTTGGCAGCACTCCAAGCCCCCAGAAATTGATTCCTAAACAGCGTAGATAGGCAAAAGACTTCTACAAGTATAAATTCAAGCTCAAATTCATTCCTGGCCGAGAAAATGGTTTGGCTGATTCATTATGCAGACTCCCCCAATACCTGGGCAAAGAGACAGAACCACTCCGGGCCCTATTCACTCCAGTACAATTGGGGCTAGCAGTAACCACATGTAGCCAAGCTAAGGTAGAAAGAGAGGCAGAGTAGGGAAAAATGGATCTCATTCATGCAGAGATAAAACAACAAGCTGAGAGTGACAGCTGGCTGAAAAATCACCAGCAGGAACTAGAAAAAAAGATAATGAACGTTGGTATAGAGGTCAAAAGCTATATGTATCTAGAGACTTGAGACTGAAGGTACTACAAATGTGCCATGACTCTTGAGCTGCAGGACATTGGGGGTTTGTGAAAACCTTACATTTGCTCCGCAAACAGTTTTTGTGGGAGGGTGTGAGATCTGGCTTTGAAGAATATGTCAAAAATTGTTCTGTATGTGCCCGAGTTAAGCCATTGGTAGGTAAAACGAGCTGACTTTTACAACCTCTGGAGACCCCCTGGTGGGCCATGGAAGCATATTGCCATGGACTTCATCACTGACCTGCCCAAAAGCCATGGCAGAAATACAATCTGGGTGGTAACAGATTTATTCTCCAAGCAAGTGCAGTATGTGGGGTGCAAGGGTATCCCCACAGGTTCTGAACTAGTGGACTTGTTTATTCAACATGTGTATAGACTTCACAGTTTGTCCCTTAAAATTATTTCAGATAGGGAGTCCAATTTTACTTCTCAATTTTGTAAGATTTTACAATCCAAATTGGGGGTTGAATTGGCTTTTAGCACAACCAGATGCATGGTCAGTGTGAATGCACAAATGCTTCACTGGAAAGGCACATAAGGTGTTACACCAATCACCTGCAAGACAACTGGTACGAACTGTTACCTCATGCTGAGGTGGCCTTCAATGGGGCAGTAAGCCAAAGTACTGGACATACACCATTTGAAATTGTCTATGGATATGAGCTTAAGTTACTGCCCACTATGCAGAGTGAACCATCAGATCCCATCATTGTCACCCAATGGATTACAAAAATAAAAAAAGTTGGCCACTTATTGTGAATGCTTTAGAGCAGGAGTAGGCAACCTAAGGCTCTGGGGCTGGATGTGGCCCCCAGAGGCCTTTGGACCAGCCCCAGGCTGGTCCTGCTGCCACCACCCCCCGCTGCCACCTGCCATGATGATATTGATTATTGTTGTTATTACTTGTTCTTGGGGTTTTCTTGGCAAAATCTCCACAGGGGGTTTGCCATGGCTTTTCTGGGGCTGAGAGAGTGTGCATGCATATTTTTTTAATTTTTAATTTTAATATTTATTTATTTATTTATTTATTTATTTATTTTTGGTTCTTCAGCCCCCCAATTGTCTGAGGGACAGCAACCCAGTTAACTATAAAAAATATGCCGACAGACATAGAAAGAGAGAACCTAAAACCTGGGGACAAGGTCTACCTGTCCACCAAGCATTTAAAATCAAGACATCACACTAAAAAACTGGGTCCTAAATATGTGGGGGCTTTTAAGATTAAAAAACTTGTAAATAATGTGACTGCAGAATTAGATTTGCCAAAGGAATACAAACATTTGCACCCTGATTTTTATTTCAGCTTGCTGAAACCTGCTTTGATCAGTGAATGATGGAAAACTGAAACAAAATCCATCTTTGCCTCTGTTGGTGGATGGAGAACATCATTTTGAGATCTCTAAGATTCTGGACTCTAAACTTCATAAGGGGGGGACTATACTATTTGGTCAAATGGAAATACTTCCCCATAGACCATGCTGAATGGGTGAAAGCTAAGCATGTTAAGGAGCCTCAGCCATGTTGGCCAATAGTCCCATGTTGGTCAATAGCTCCTGGGATTCTGGGAGCTGAAGTCCCTTGGCCCTTAAAGGAGAAAGGTTGCCTACCCCTGAGATAGGCTTCCAACCTCTTTGAAAGCTGCAAGATACCTCACAATGGGGGTGTACCATTCTAAGCCAGTAGGCAGGTTTCCATTCAGTGGAGGGAGACAAGAAAATCAAGCACTGGTTGCTCTCAATCAATGAACTCATTTCTTTGTCAGTGGGGAGGGAAATGAGAGATTTTCCAGTTTGCACTGAAAGATGGACAAGGATGCAGGACAGCTTCAGTTCTACCTGTCCAATATGCTTTCTTAGTGATTTGTGCAGATTCTGGCAACATACAGTTTTCTTGTCCTATGTATCAAAGTCTAATATTCATATTTATTAAGCATAACATCTAACAAAGGAATAATAGAAACTTAAATTGGAAGGGATCCCAAAGGCCTTCATTCCCAACTCTTGCCTGTGATGAATCCATAGCTAAGAGGTGGCCATTCAAGCTTTGCTTGAAAACTTGAATCTGAACATATTATTCTACATGTGGTCACAGCATGGATCTGCATAAAAACACTATGATTTTGACAATTTGTTTCTGATTCCTTTTCTAATTATGCCCAACCTACAATCTGACTTTTTTTTAAAGCAGCTATGCATTGGGTTGAAAATTTCACAAATAATATCTATCATGAACCACAAATCCTTGGGTTATTTGCTGCCAACTCACATCCCATCACTATATATGTAAAGCTGGTGGGTGGATGGGAGAATTGCCCCAAATAATATTATCACTTCACACCTGTTTTCATTTACCATTTTAATGTCCATTCTCCCAGTTTAGAGAGTTGTTTTTTGTTCTCATCACATAAATAATTTATTTTCATCAGGAAATTCAGCATTTTAATCTAGGTTTACTCTCAGGAGATTCTTTAAATCTCAACCTTGGTAAGTATATATGCTTTATATTTTGCTTTTAGAGAATTTTGTGTGAAACCTACATCCTAACACAGTGATGGCAAACATTTTAGAGACCAAGTGCCCAAACTCAGTGGCATTCCCACACAGGGTGTCACCCCATGCCTGGGGCAAGGCTTCCGGGGGGATTTCCAGGGAGGCAGGACTTCTGCGTTCTGAGGCAGGCTTCCGGGGGTGGGACTTCCAGGAGGAAAACCCAAGGCACACTCTGTCAGCCTCAGGGTAGCAATAGCAAACCCTCCTCTGATGAAACTTGCCAAGAAAACTCCATGATAGTTTCACCTTAGGGTTTCCATAAGTCAGAAACGACTTGAAGGCACCACACAGACAAGTCATGCTGTTTCAGCCTCAAGGGATGGCAAGGGCAAATCCCCCTCCAGTCCTTCTCTCACTCTCCTGTGCCTTTAACTAGCTCCAGGAGCCAGTTGAAGGCATGGGATGGGGGGGGGGGGAAGGAGGAACAGACACATGCTTGTTCCTCATCTTCCCCTGCCCTCCCATCTCTTCAATTGTCTCTGGGACCAGTACCTTATTTGTGCCCTATTGTTACAATATTAGAAACTTTCTGTGGCTTGGCAGCCAATCATGGAATAGAAGTGCTCTGCAGAACAACATGGTATGTAGTACTGTGTAGGAGACCTTTCAGGCACCTTTTTCTTCACTTAAAAGGATCTTGCATATATTTCCGCCCTTTGCTTGATATATTAATGTTTTTCATTACATTTTATTTAGTTTTATAATTTTTCATTTATTCTTTTTCCATTGCTTTCATGGTAGTCAATTATTAACTATGGGGGGAAGCACACGAGTGCTTCCAGGACGCTGCCAGACGGAGCGCCGCGGGACTGCAGCCTCTGCACCACGGCGCTCCTGCGGCGTCCCTGAAAGGAGCGCCAAATTGGTGCTCCTTTTAGAAGACAGGGAAAGTGTGCCCTAAAAGAGTAGGGCACACTTTCCCTGCCTTTTCTGCTGCAGCGTGTGAGGATGCTGCGGCGGGAGGTTGCCTCTGGAGCGCCGGCTGTGCGGAGGGCCGGCAGCTCCGAGGGCAACCTCGGGAAGAGGAAGGGGCACCGCGCGTGCGGCTGCTCCTCCTCTTCCAGGCCTCGGAGATGACTTTATTAGTCATCTGCCAAGGCCCTAAGTCAGTTGTTGTACCATAACTGCTGTTGCTATTTTAATTCATTATGTGTTTTGTGTCAGGCTGGGATTGAACCTAATCATATTTTTGTTTCCACGCAGAAGCCATTTTAGCTGCATGAAAACACAATGTTTATAAGAAATAGCATTCAGTGACAACAGTAAATTGAGGAGCATTGCTTAGATCCAGGGCATTATAACTCTAATTTTGCCTTCTGAGTCTTTAGAAATGAATTGGATTTGAGTCAACCATCGCATATTGTACCATTTAGGAGCAACAGAAAAAAAAAAAGCAATTTTCTTTTAAATACATGTAATATGTGTGAATAGGTTTGTCATCTTAACAAACATTTTAAGTTGGTTGCTTTTAAATGCCAGCAATTTATTTTTGACTTCTGATGACCCTATGAATGAGGGACACCCAAGACACTCTGTCATCAGTCCCTCAAACTTTCTACATGTCAACTGTTAATCATCACTAACCAAAATAAATGTGATGACAGTGATTATAATATTGATCTTTCACATGACTTTTACCTACAAAGCCCCAGTTGGAAAAAATGGATACAGCTGCTTTTCCTTTGGCTGGGCTGTGGGTCAAAGGCAGACATAGTAGAAATGAAAAACAAAACAAAACTCTTATCCAGGAACGTTCACTGAGGTTCTTGAGAGAGTGAGAACTTTCAAAACCTAGTTGCTAGTTGCTTGCTCCCAACTCCAGTGTCAGACAACAGGCACCTGTTATCCAATATGGAATGACAATTTGTTTTCCTACTATCACATTCTGTGACCTCAGCAAATGGAGGTCTATCACATTATTGTACATGGGGGGGAGGGGAGGTAAAGCTATTCTATGCTACTAAAGCAACCTAATTGTAGAAAAGTAGACCATCTTGGAAATGTGCATAATGATATTTAGAAATCCCCAATGACATTTAAGTTTGGTTCATCAAAACGGAAAGAAGTTGCTTTGTTTCTCTACCACAAAAATGCTAATGTAGATAAAATCTAACCCTCTGTCAGCAATTTATAATCAAAGGCTACAAAAATGGATGTAGCCTTATATAAGGAAATAGATTTTCTCTTTAAAGTAAAATGACTTTCTTTTTGAAGAAAGTACCTAGAGGGAAATTTTGCTTTTCTCAAAGTGATCTGCATTCTTTATTACAAGGGCAAGTGCTAGGTTATATTGTATAAAATTACTTCTTTTTTTTTTTTAAAAAAAATATTACTGTACATATTGGTTAAGTCTTGATAACTCCAAATTGGTTGTCAATACTGGACAGTGCCAATTAGAATATTAGCCACCAAAATCACTGGGAACAAATACAATGGGTTGGATCCAGATTTGAGCATGTACAGTGGACCTGGTGTAGGAATATAGGCAAGCACAAAAAAACATAACTTCTCCACTTTATCCTTCCCATTTCAAGCACCCTACCTCTGCCCAGAATGTCAGAGACATTGATGAATGATGTAAACTGCTATGTGAGGTGATGAGAGGAAAAAGTCATCTTTGTAGACAACTGAAGGCACCTTTTATGAGTGGGGTATCTGCCCACTTTGGAAGATTGTCTTTCCCATGAGCTTCTACACCACAGTTTTACCAATCCAGCAGGATCCCCAAATATATGTGAAGACTTTCAAGAAGCTAGCGGGGCTGCAGTGGAGCAAATGGTGTAGAAAAGTTAACATGAACCATCTTCTAAAACTGGCTACAACTCAAAGTCATTTGTATAGCATGCTTTCACTTTTTTTCTTGAGATGGAAGTAAGTACACATACAGGCACACAAATGTTCCATGAATTATAATAAATAATACATCAACAGGGGTCTTAGGAGCCAGCAGAGAGCATCATGGTATTTGTACTGTGCCATGGTATCTGGCACAAATTGACCAGATTGAAAAATGGACCATATAACATACACATACATTAACAATGTACAATAACTTCCAAAATCCACACAACAGCAATACTTTTATTGGGCCAACCAAAGTGCACAAAATACACAATGCAAGCTTTTGAAGTTTCACTGGCTTCTTCATCAGGCAAAGGGGCATCATGTATTTTGTGCAGTTTGGTTCTCCCAATAAAAGGTATTGCTGTTTTGAGGATTTTGGATGTTATTGTACCTTGCTATATGACCAATACATCTACCCCTGGATGTATTTTATACATTAAAAATAGACTATTGCTCATTCTAGCTCAGTACTGTCTGCTGAGGCTAGTGATGGATCCCCAAGGTATACTGCAGGCACAATGCAGAAGACTTTTCTGATACCAGACAAAATATTTTAAATAGAGAAGCCAAGGACTGAAAGTGTGCTCTTGTAGATACAAACCATGTGCTCAGCCACTGGATTTTGATATCGAGCCCTCCTGCTTTTATTCATTGTGACTATTCTGAAAGAGTGTCCTTATGTCACCTGCATAGCTTCTCTGTAATGGTGGCAGATAGCCAACCTGGACTCTTGATTTGCATTCACTTTTCTGGGTTTACAACAGTAGTGCTGTGCAATTTTCACTTCATTTCTCATGACTGCTTTAAAGCATTTTCTGATGGAAGAATGAGCTTTGATCTGCTTTCTGGACATTTACATCTTTTTATAGGCTTTTATTGTACCATGACGAGTGCATTAAAAAGGAAGTTAACAAAGTGGTTAAAAATAACATTCATAGCAATAACAAAAAGACCATCTTTCTGACCCTGGCTATATCTGTTCTCTCTTGAACTCTCCTCCCTCGCCTTTTCAGAAATTGGCAAGCTAATATAATCGCCTTATATTTGCCCCTGAATTCTCATAGTAAGAGTGGGATGAAGCACAGTTTCTGCTTCCTTTGCTTTAAAGGAAAATAAGAAGACATCTTAATTGCATTTTTGTTGGTATCCTCTCCTGATCAAAATTGCATAGTGAACCAGCAGCAGAACAAACTGCATTACTGAGCTACACTATGCCATTATTATCAATGTATTGTTCTTATTAACTGCCCTTGAGTCAACCCTGACTCTTAGTGACCCTGTGGCTGAGACACATCCAAGACCCCCTGTCCCCCACTGCTCTGTTTATGTCCTGCAAATTCAGGCCCACAACCTCCATCCATCTAGCATCCAGTTTTCCCCTCTTTCTACTTCTCTCCACCTTTCCTAGCATTACTATCTTTTCTAATGAGCTGTGACTTTTCATTATGTAGCCAGTCTCAGTTTGATCATTTTTGCTTCCAGGGAAATTTCAGGCTTGAGCTGTTCAAGGGCCCATTGATTTGTCTTTTTGGCCATCCATGGTATCATCAGCATTCTTCTCCAGCACCACATCTCAAATGATTGATTTTCTTCTCAACCATTTTCTTCACTGTCCAGTTCTTATATCTGTACATGATGATTGAGAATATAATAGTTTGGATGATTCTAATTTTTGTGCTCAGTTGTATATCTTTATTCTTTAGGCTCTTTTCTACGTTCTTTTCTAGCTCTTTCATGGGTGCCCTTCCTATTCCTAGTTTTCTTCGATTTCTTCACTGCAGTCTCCATTCTGTTGGATGTTTGATCCAAGGTATGGAAACTCTTTTACTATCTTGATTTCCTCATTGTCTAGGTTGAATGTGTGTAGGTAATTACTTTTACTTTCTTTTAGCACTAAGCTTGCTTTTGCACTTTCTTCTTTGACTTTCTTTAATAGTTATTCCAATTGTGAGGTTTTCTGCAAGTAGTATAGATAAATAGAAGATTAGCATTTTGACTTTTGCCTATAGTGTTCTCTCTTAAATGAAGAAAGATAAATATAAAACTGAGATCATTAGACATGCAGATTCACCCCCTTTTAGAAGAATTTATTTCTAAGAGATCATTACCTACATAGACCATAATAATTGCAGTGATTAACTTATCCAACCTACTAATTAGCAAGATGACTAGAAGAGAAAACTGGGTTTATAGGCAGCCAGTGGGTTTCACTGCTTCCCCTCATTTTTTCTAATTGCGAACACTTTCTCATATTCACAGATGGAATGATTCAAAATAAATTATTCCAACCCTGAAACCCTGGAAATTACCACGATCTGAACAAAGTTAAGTACTCCTTCAAGTCAATCCTATACCAAACTACCTAGAGAAGAAATCAGTTGAGTTCAAATGAAGTTATTCACAAATTAGTGTACATGGATTAAGTCCCATTTAAAAGCTGAAATATGCTTATGAAATCCTGGAAATAAGCCTCATTCAAAACAGTAATTGAGGAAGGACAAGTATAAGATTATGTCATTAGTCTCTCCCACTGAAACTAAGGAAAGAATATTTTAACATTTTTTGATTCTGCATTTTCATTACAAAAAAAGGAGATTCTTCCACAATTGTATACACAATTCAACTTCTCTATATTGAGAGGTCATACATAATTATTTTAAACATTTTAAAAAGGATAGCGTTAAATATCTTTGAATATTTCACTGACTGTATGTATGTAAACTAGGATTTTGTACTGCTTTAGTAGTCACTTAAAATACTGTACACTTTTATTACTCTGGTTACACAAAGGAGTAGGGATGTGACTATTTAGCTATTTAATCCTCACAAAGGAGGCCAAATAACCTCCACATTTTTCTCCCTACTGCAGAGAAAACAAATATTTCTGCATCATTCTCAGCTAGTATTTTCACATGCTGAAGTGCTAATTATTCTGAGCAGAAATGCATGTGGCTTTTTTAAAGCACAAGGTTAGCATTTTTGTGTGTATATAAAAAGCATCTATCCTGGGCCAAAAACCCATGGCTATTTTTTTGTGCATGGAAGACTGTTGGATAGAGAAAGAATGTGAGAGAGAACAGCAAAACTCACCAGTTGTTCCCCCACCCCAGCACACGGCTCTCTGGAAACTGTGTTTTGTACAAAATTGTGCTTTTTCACAAAAACACATGATTTTTACACAAAGCACTCTATATATTTCTGGACAGAATACTTTCTAGAAACACTTTGGGATGTGTGAATAGGCAAAAGCTTTTTTAAATTCTCATCTCTGTGTCATTCTTCCCAATTGTGTTTCCCAAGTATCAGGAAGTCATTTCTTTCTTTTTTTCTTTTTAACCAGGAAATGTTTAACAGCAAAAATTCTTCCCATTGATACATGGGAGGCAAAAACTGTGGCTAACATTCACTTGCCAGTTTGGACACTTTAGTACGTGAATGAATCACCAGGACCTGGATATCCAAATGCCAACTATTTTTCATCAAAATCTAGTGCCATGGCTTTAAATTTGTTTCATTAGGTTTCTGTTACAAAGTAGCATGAATTAGAATACAAATTCTCAGTTCAATTTTGTTTCTGAACAAAATAAATGATAGACCTTTTTTCACTTTTAGAAAGTTGTATGTTATTGGTAGTAACACAGCAGTATTATTAGACACAGCTTCCCTTGTCCTTCTCACCGGACTTTTCTCTACCTTTCTTTGTTTTGTATGGACAACAGCTATAGCATTTATATTTACATCTCTTAAGTGACAATAACACTTAAGTGGATTTTAGAGGACTTAAAAGTTATACATGACAAGGCAATGGTTTTAAATGTTGGGACTGCATGTACCTGCCAGTCAAGGCAATGTTTATTTGTCTCATTGTTACTGCTGTTTTATCTCCTGAGTTGCCCTGTGAAGTGGATAGGCTCAGAGACAGGTATTGGCTTGACCAAGAATTTGAAGCAGGGTTTTGTAAATCCCAGTCCAATTACTACACCATGCTTGCTCTGTACATTGGTCAGCATGTTATTTTGATCTCAGCAAAGTTCAACCAGTTATGTAAGGATGATCCCAGCTTTTAGCTGTTGATGTTATGACAGACTTTTTGCATTTAACATAATTTCCCTTAAGCTTATGTTATACTCCTGCTATCTCTGAGGAGCTAATGCAGAGGTGGGTAAAGGGGGGGGACTATCCACCATTCATGAAAAGGTCTCCCCTTCTCTGATTTTTCCTTACTCCTATTCCTAGGCCATTTGGACTTCTCACAGATTAAATATCCCAGGATTATTTTGCTCTACTTCTCAATTATGTTTTGGTGGCACATTCTATGCCCACATCAGTGAAGCAATTCCTGGGAAGGAAATTGTCAAGCTTTCATAATTTCTCACCAAATCTGTGTGGAAAAAAAACAACACTTTGTTTTAACTGTTTAATTGTCCATATCTGTAGGGTTGATTAATTAATTTGGGAAAGTAAGACTTTTTAAAATCTAAAATACACCCTTGGGTGTGCAACTGATGAATATATCTTGGTATTTTTCCAGGGTGATCAAAACCTAAATGTGATTTTTTTGTAAAAGCTACACCTTGCCAGAAAATTATGATGTTGAAGAAATGGAGACACAAGGAGGCTTCTAGTGAACAAAATGAAAGCTCCCCCATAGAAATCAAGAGATCACGACTAAGGATAGAAAAGAAAATTGTTGGTTGTTGTTCCCTATGAAAATATTAAATTTTGCATGTGCTGGGAATATTAACTGGTTAAAGCACATCTTGCTTCAGAAACCCTTAGTTAAAAACACATGCATGTTCAAAAAAATGTGTATACATTGAAAAAAAAATACAGGCAAATATCTTAAATCTATGTGAAAAGTTCATATAGCAAAACATAATCTGGAAAAAATAAGTACTAAAATGCATATACATTGCATGCGGGAGGGGGAAGACTCACAACCCAATATAGATACATGTAGGAAACAAATACTGACTACTACAACAAAAATGAGATTGACAGATTTTCACAGTCTTCCTTGCCATTATCATTAAAGAAATAAATACAAGCAGTATTTATGGTAAATATATATATATAATTGTACAAGCAGTGAAGGAGTAATATATGAACTTACACACTGATTTATACACAGATGTTTATTATTTCAGATTTATGCTGCTACTGAGTCAATGGTAGTAGTCAGCTACATGCTTCATGAGTCATAGGGCTGCTGCTCAAAATCACTACTAACAAGAAAATAGAGGATAAAGGAAATGTTCTGTGGGGAGATACATCATGGCCTGAAGTAGGTATGTGATTTTTTTTTAAAAAAAATCCTTCCACAAATTTGCTCATGGCAGCCTACTATAAGAACTCCTCTGACAAGCTGTCATTCCTCTCAGGCTTGCAGTGGGAGGGGGGAGGAAAATCAGAAATGGAAAACATTTTGTAGGTTATCTACTTTCCAAAGTTTTTGCTCAGAACATAATTATTTGCTTATTTCATTCTCAAAGGAAGGAATGAAGAACTTTAGTAATTTTCCTTCCATTGTGAGAATATCTGTGTAGCTGGGCCATTTTCAAAGACTATTTGCAATTATGAGCTTATGTTATGCAAAATTTGTATGCTACTTTGTCTTCAGAAAACAGAATTCTCTGGGCAGAACATGGCATTTGTGTAGAAAATAATGAAAATGCTGATTCTTGCACAGAAAATGTGCAATATATATAGTGCACGCACACACACACACACACACACACACACTTAAAAAACTTTGCACAAAAATACAATTTTCTATATGTGTGTGTGTATTCTGTAGAAAATACACACACGTGAACTTTGCACAAAATAAGTCCCTAAATATAGTATTTTCTGTTGGGAAACAGCATTTTCTTTAAAGAAAATAGTATTTTTGTGCAAAAATATTACTTTTCCTAGTTTTTTTTTAAACTACTGATGAACTTAAATCTGCCTTCCTTTAAGCTCTCCTTAACCTTATTAAATCTAGCCATGCTCTTTTTCTACAGGATGCCCCACCAAGTATTCCTGTAACCCAATTACATTATGGTTAGTTATGTGTCAGAAAGATTGTGTGCAATGTGGTTTTCATATTAATTTCATTCTGGAATGTGTGTATATTATTTTTCTAATTCCAAAAAAAAAAAAAAAAAATAGATTGAGTCTCCCTTGTTCAAAATTCTAAAATCCGGAATACTCAAAAATCCAAAATTATCCATCCGTGGCTCAAATAGTCACATATTTGCTTTCTGATGGTTCTTTGTACACAAACTTTGTTTCATGCACTAAATTATTAATACTATTGTGTGTAGTATTACCTTCAGGTTATGTGCATAGGGTGTAAAGAGAACATAAATGAATATTGTGTTTAGACTTGGGTCCCATCTCCAAAATATCTCATCCAAAACAAGTATTTTGTTTAAGGGAGACTCAGCCTGTATGTGTGTGCATATATATATATATATATATATATATATATATATATATATATATATATGTTCTAGCACCATCGGGCCTAGAATAATAATAAGAGCCCTCCCTTCACTCCATCTGATGTAATCTGGGGGAGAGACACCAGGCTCAGCACCATCGGGCCTAGAATAAGAAGAACCCTTACTTCTTAAAGGACGGGTGGATTCGGGATTTTTATGTTCTGTTTAGATTGTATTAATATATATGTATGGAAATTTTAATGTTGTAAGCTGCCCCAATTGCTCTGCAGAGGGATGGGATATTATTACTATTATTGTATCTTACTTAATCAGAAATGCAAAATACTGAAAGCCAGAAGTTATTTGAGCAGGGGAACATATATGTCTAGTTTAGATTCACATCCAATGTTTTTTTCTTTATCTTTTTCTGTATTTTTTTTTCATTCCCTTCCCTCCATCCATTTGTCCTTTCTTTCATTTTTTTCTTTCTATCTCTTCTGCATTTCTGGTTTAGGAATCTAACATATTCTTTAAAAGCCAGAGGGATATTTTGGCAGGGAGAAATGTCATTTCTTTTAAGGGGATGTTGAAAGTGGTGAACTTTGCTCTGGGTTGTTGTTAACTGCCTTCAAGTCATGGCAACACTGTGGATGAGATACCTCCAAGACCCCCTGACCTCCCCTGTTCTGCTTAGGTCCTGCAAATTCAGGCCCATGACCTCTTTGATTGAGTATCTATCTGGTGTTCAGTCTTCTGCTCTTTCTACTACCATCTACTTTTACTAGCATTATTGTCTTTTCTAATAAGGCATGGCTTTTCAAGGCATGGCCAAAGTAAGACAGCCTCAACTTGATTATCTTGGCTTCTGTGGAGATTTCAGGCTTGATCTGTTCAAGGACCCAATTGTCTTGTTGTCTGTCCACGGTACCTTCAGTATTCTTCTCTAACACCACAAGATGCAAGAATGGTTCAGTAGTATAGCATCTGACTTTTTGAGGTGCCTACAAGTATTCTGCCTAGCCTTGAGTTCTGAATGGTAAGAATTTCTGAAACCCAGCATTTCCTGATTTGTGGTCTCTGGATGATAGAATGGAAGGATGAAGAAGGAAATGGATATTTGTTTTATAACATTTGCTTTCTTTACAAAATATATAAGGGGAGCACAAATGGAGATGAAGAACTGCACTTTAACTGGGGACCAGGTCTGCTATCTTGCATCTGAACCCCAGCTTACAGTTCTCATTTTGCTTTTGCTCTCTAAACCAACAAACCTCTATCCTATTTCATTGTACCCAGAGCCAGCAATTTCCTATTCTATCTCCCCCCCAAAATAAAGCCTTGTTTTCTCCTTGGCTCATGGAGTGAGGGATCTGTGACCAAGGCAAAGCATGAGAAGTGATGGGAAAACTTAGCCATGAGGCACTTTTCAACATTATTATCTGCTGCACAGAAATGTGTTTCCACTGATGTGCTTTTCAGAACAGGAAGCAATGTATACTTCTTATATAAGCTAGATGAAAAAAAAATATCCCAGAGGGCAAATGTGGTCTCAGAAAAGCTGCAAACTTTCCAGTATTTTTAAAAAGGTATTCTGAAGGCTCATGTATTCTGTAGGAATTTCCTGATTTCTCAAAGTTCTTTCTTAACCAGAAGTGTGATTTATTTATTCCTTGCAACCTTTTCAAAAATCTTTAACAGGAGCCCTGGTGGCGCAGTGGTTAAATGCCTGTACAGCAGCCACTCACTCATAAACCACAAGGTTGCGAGTTCAGTGGTATATAAATGAAGCTGCTTTGCTTTGCTTTGCTTTGCTTTACAGTTTGGTTCCATCTCAGCCTTTGTTCCTTTATTTCAAAATGCTGGATGATCACTCATTCTGAAACAGTGTTTTCTGAAATGCCATGTCTCAGTTCTATGTCCTAGTTCAATTCTCAGTTCTCCACCACCATTACTACCATAACAACTGAGCATGCTCCAGTGAGAAATCATTTTGCATAAACAAGTATAGCATTATGATCCTATTTTAACTGCCATGGCTGAATCCTATGTAAACCTGGATTTGCAATTTCATGAAGTATTTAGAATTCTCTCCCAGAGAGTCATCGTGTCTCACCAAAGAACAAATCCAGATTCCATAGGCTGCACCCATGACAGTTAAAGTGGAAACAAAGTGCTATTGTTGTGTGGTATGAATAGACTCAATGGCACATAAAAATATGGTGAGAACAGCAAAAAAAATAACAACAAACAGTTTCTTGTGCATATGAAAAGGTATGAAATGAATGTATCTTTTGCTTTGAGACAACAACACATTTCAGCATGACTGTTACACCCAGAAAGAATCTCCCATTAAAAGGTAATATTGAAACGGTTCTGTCCCAAAATAAAATAAAATGAAGTGGTCAAGAACTAGCACAAGAGATCCTGGTTATTTTGCAACTGACATTAAGGTCTATGCAAATAACTTTTGTCTCATTTGGATTTAGTAGGTTATGGAAAATTCATTTTCCAGTTTTGTCAGTAAATCTGTCCCTTACCAACTCCAAATCTAATTACCCTCCAAAGCATATGTGCCATTGTGCATGCTTGCAGCTGATCTTTATTCAATGGTCCAAGGAAACAGTAAAATACCTTGCTGTGCAGTCTGAATATTGTTCTCTTGACAAGAGAAATAAAACTCCATTTTTCTAATGAAATGCTGTGCCAGAACAGGGATGCAGCAAATGCCCTGTTATACTGACTGTCATCATTCCTGGTTTTCAAAAGATCAGTCTGTGCTCCTTCTCATTTCTATTTTCTTCAGTCTCTCTCAATATCTGCTTGATACATATAACAAACCACTAGATGTCATTTTATTTTTATTAGGTAAAATATACTTAAGGAAGCATGTTCTCTCCCCCCCCCCCCCAAAAAAAATCCAACACAGTAAATGGATACATTGCTTGTCTTTCAGTAGTTCTTTAATGGAATTGGGAGGGTTGTTGTTTTTTTTTTGCCACTGCTAACATGCCACCAAAATTCAGCAGTGGAAGAAGAGCAGGTCATGCAAAACTGATAAGAGCTGCCTTTGTTCCATGGGCTTACTTCTGATGGAATTACGACAATTGTAAAGCTCTTTTCTATTGACATTAAGGTGAGTGTCCAAATTAAAACAGCAAAGTGTTCTACACCTATATATCCACATCCATCTATACACAGATATTATTCTAGATAAATATTTTTTTAAATGGCATGGTTATTTGTTGCAATAAATACCTACCAAGCTAGCAAATGCACTGGTAACACTCTTAATTACTAGTTTATTTAATGAGAACAACTTGTAGGCAATGCTTTGTTTAAATCTTTTTCCATATATTGAACATTGGTCTTCTTGTGCTATAGGTGAACAAGGTTGTGACTTCCAGTATATGAGAGATGCTCTGAACAGTTGTGAGATGGTAGCCAAATTAAACTTGGATCCTAGCGTTCTTAGAAGGACATTGTAGAGGTCATAGGACATTTCAGTTCTCCCCTTGAGAAAGAAGAAAGAGAGAAAAATTTGTCTGGGATGACTGTCTGAACTTGAAGAGCCTCTGATGTCAGGATGGGGAAGAGGGGGGTTTTCTGGATGTGCTGAAGTGAGGAGAGAGGACTGGGAGAAGTCTTGTATCCATAGTATCCAGATACTTTCCATTCTCTTGTCAGGCCTCCAGGCTGGCAGCAAATCTGCATCATCCCATTTTAAGCAGAAGTTGAAAATGGAATGGAATGAGAAGATTCTGAGTAAGAAGGATATAATTTCTCAAGACAGTAAAATTGACAGATTCTAGAATATATATTTAAGAAGTGGTAGCTTCAGAGCAGGCTGAAACTGCTTCATTATGCAGCCTTCTGGCCAGACCTGCAAGTATGGCAAGTGCCTATTTATTTATTTATTAGTCTACATTAAGCAAATCATGGAATAATTCTGGACATGTCTGCTCAGAAATATGTCCCAAAGAAAGTCAGAGGTGATTCTGCTCAGGCCAGCTGGTGTACAAATGCAACCATAAGTGATCTCAACTGCAAAGCAATCCAGAGTAAAATGTTATGCTGCATTTAGGAAAAGAGAAGGTGGCAAGAGGAGTGAACAGTGGATTCTTTGCTGCTATAGCAGCAGTGCAACTCTCAGATTTACAGCCTCTCCTCTTGTATAGGAGCTGTCCAGGTGCTGGACTTATTTCCAATAGATAAACAACCCTGATGAGCTCCAGTAAAATCTGGCATAACTGTGGGAGAGTGGCCGTAAAACTGAATCTGGATTCTCGGTCCCTGGCCTGGAAGATTGAATTTAGGCTTCTGATTCCTGTTCAGCTTTTCTTTCCATTAGCACATGTCTCCCAGAGCTTGCCTACAAGCCAATTGCAGACTGCTACACAGTCCATCCAGGAACAATGCCTGCAAAATGTATTCGAGTTTACTCTCCCCTCATCTGGCCCAAGATGTTTTTGTGCCTGAGGTGGAGTAGCAAATCTACCACCACCACCAATCAAGGTGCACAATACAAAAAGCCAAGCAAGATATTTTAGCTGAAGAGGCTAAAAATGCCCAGATGCCACTCTCCCCTTGCTAGGCAGGGGACCCCCCCCCCAATAATAACAAAGTAAACAACAATTTGCAATCCCTTCAGGACATCCTAAAGCAGGTAGCTCACTCTGCATAATGACATGGTTAGTCCTTCCAGATCTAAGTACAAAAGCTTATTTATTTATACCCCTGGCTGGTTTCAAGTGTATATGATTTATGAATGTGTGTGTGTGTATATATATACAAACACATATATACATACACACACATGCATATATTCTTCTTTCCTTGCACAAAGAAATCCTATTGTCAACTGTTCTTCCATGAGAGAGAAGAATGCAGTCTCCTTAAGAGAGAGAGAGAGAGGAAAGAAAGAAAGAAATGGACCAATTTTCAGGTTCCATTAAGTGTAAGGAAGGTTGCTAATCACTCAGATCAGGGGTAGGCAACCTTTCCCCTTTAAGGGTCGAGGGACTTTAGCTCTCAGAAGCCTCAGCCATGTTGTCCAATACTCCCATTTTGGCCAATAGCTCCTGGGATTCTGGGAGCTGAAGTCCCTCGGCCCTTAAAGGAGAAAGGTTGCCTACCCCTGACTCAGATAATATCCTGGGTAAATTCCCAATGTATTTAATATAGATATTTTTCTCTATCCTCTGTTAAAACAGTGGTGCTCTATCCTGATTGCAAGGCCCCCCATTATTGTTGATGGTGACATTTTCAAATACAGTAATATGATCTGGAAGATGGAAAGTCATATCTACACTAGTGTGCAGTCATTAAGAGAGAATAAATATAGAAACTTATAATGTCACTGCTGGTGAATCACATTTCTTTCATTTAAAATGGAAGGTTCAGAGGAAAATCAAGGTCTGTGGAGGTATTATTTAATAGCTGGAATCCTATTGATGGCACATGCATGGGGAAATCACAGTTCCATGCATGTATGTCTGATTTTGGGTGGTACTCAAGGAGCTAGTAAACAGTCCTTTGTGCACTCAATCCATCTGCTTTCAATCCACAATGGGGTACTGATTTGGTGACTTAGGGCTTTTGCAGACTGCCAGAAATAGTGCACATTAAATTGAGGCACTGCCCTGGTCAGTGCTAGGGAATCATGGAAACTGTAATTTATTGTGGCACCAGAGCTATCTGACAGAGAAGGCTCAATGTCTCAGAAAAAAATACAATTCCCATGACTCCCTAGCACTCAGCCAGGGCAGTGCCTCAATTTAATGTGCACTATTTCTGGCAGTCTGCAAAGGCCTTTAGTGGTTAGAGGAGGAAGAGGGGCAGAGGAAGGCACCCAATCACCAGAGAATGCAACTTTTCTTAGCTACATTTCTACCATCCAGAGGAAGGAAAGCTAGGTCACTTTCCATCCAGCATGTATGCAAATTTAGGGTTGCCAGAATGAAAACTGGAGAGGGCCCTTTGACCTTTAATAGTTATGTAAAAGTAGGAATTTCATCAGATGCTGCTTGCCACATAACCAGGTAACAAGCAAAATCTGTTGAAATTCCTTCCCTCTTTCACACAACTCTCAAAGGTACAGGAGACTTTATCAGTTTTCACTCCAACAATCCTAGGGCTGTGTGAAGCATTACTCTCTATATCAGAGGTGGCGAATTTATGGCACGCATGTCAGAAGGGGCACTCAGAGCCATCTCTGTGGGCATGTGCTACGAAACCCCAGCACAGAGTTCACTAGAGTTTGTTACTAGAAAGGCAGAGGGATGCAGCACTTTGCGATAACTAAGTAGGCTTTAGATTGCAGTTTGGGGCATAGTGTCTCTAAAAGTTCACCATCACTGACTGGTCTATGTGCCTGATACGGGATCGCAGATGTTGTCTGAGAACTTCTGTGAAACTAAATTCAGATCTTCTTCGCCAGTGCTTCAAGGTGAAGCATGGGCAATATCTGGTGGTTCAGGCACCATTTTTGCCCTCCCTTGGAACATCAGATATTATGCTAGACCTCAGCAGGAAACTCCTCAAGCTGTTATGGGAGAGTAAAATAACATCAAAAATCAACAAACCAATGATACCTTTATTGTCCAACCAAAATGCACATAATGCTTGCTGCAAGCTTTCAAAGCCCAACTGGCTTCTTCATCAAGCAAAGATGTTAAAAATCATACAAGAGAAATATATATATATATATATATATATATATATATATATATATGGCAATGTTAGTTACAAGCCTGCATTTTGTCTAAAGTTTGCTGTTCTCAGTTCAGGTGTTTTTGGAGGGACATTAATTTAGGCAGGCCATTCCTCCTTCTGGCCATGTGGGTAATCCAGGGGAAAAAAGTTCTACTAGCAAGACAAAAAGAGATGCTTCTATTGAGATCCATGTTTCCTCAGTCCTTATGGGAGAGATTTGGCTGAAAAAATGACAAGAAGAAATAGCATTTCTAGAAGCCTTGGAAGTATGTGATTTACCATTTAAATGTTATTTTCTTCTTCTCTTCTATTTCAGGATAGAAAAGGCATATTTTACAAACCAGAAATGACCATATAATTACTTAAGATTTTTTTTAAAACTAGATATTTTCATCCTCAGAATGGCTCAGTGGTGGGGCAAAAAAGCCCCTTAATAGTAAATTGTGCACCCTTGTCTTCTGAAAATGCTATTTTGGGCTCCTTTTTTTTATCAGGGGCAAGCTAAATGTGGCCTAAGTTGCAAACTTTGTTTACTGATGCCTTAAGACTTTGCATGTGATTGCTGGAGAAAAGCCTTTTATAATATGTTTGTAATATTATTATGAAACCTATGATAATATGATAGTGGAAATCATCATCTGAAATTTAAATTAGGTTTAATGAGTCTGTTTGCAGGTGATTAATAGCATCTCTTTCATAAACAACTTATTTTTTTCATTAAGGACTGATTAGGATTTAGCTTGCTAACACTAAAAGCATTGACCTAACTTCTTGGTACCTGAAAGAAACAAAACACTAAAATCAACAGAAAAACTAACTTCTCATATTTGGTTCATAACAAGCAGCCCAATTCTTATGTTTTGGGTTTTTTTCTTTTTGTTTCCTTCTTTTTGTCACTTATCATAATAGAAATTCCTAAGCTGATCAGGTTCATCATACAAACTCAATTTACATTTTTAAATATATATATAGCAGGATTTTATTACATTTTTTTAAAAAAAGATCTTTTAGCAGCATTCATGTAACACACTGAATGAAGTCTTATTAAAATAAACATAAAAACACAAACATCACCATGAATTAGTAAACACCATTTAATTCACCAGATAAATTGGCAGTGAGGACATGCATGCAAACTTTACTGACAGTTCAAAGATATAGCTGTGTTAATCAATGTCTCTGAAAAAAAATTCCTATGCTTCCCTAGCACTAACCCTAACCCTTAAAGTGGACTCAATTTGCACTATTTCTGGCAGTCTGCAAACGCCCTAAACAAAGAAGTTGGCAGTATGAGCTTTTGTAGACTTCCAAATTTCCAAATGCATCTGAAGAAGTAGACTTAAGTTTATGAAAGCTCATGCTGCCAACTTCTTTCTTTCAATTAGTCTCAAAGGTGCTGTAAGATCTCTTCACAGACTATATTCACTGTATATGCAGATGACTCTACTAAGAGCCTGTACACATGGGCCAAAAGGCAGATGATGTAGGTCATTAGCCCTGGGCTAGAATCAGGCAGCACCAATGCATATCCTGTGAATCTGGGCCAATTCTGGCCCAAAGGGGCTGAACCAGCTGTTTGCCATGGAGTTTCTAGGAAGCTTTGTGGTGAAACCCTGCAGACGAGACAGCCCAATGCACTCTGCACTTGTCTCTGCTGTCATGTCTGCTGAGAAGACCCTATTGCAGCCTGTGATATCAGACAGGATGCATGGTCTTGGGAGTGTAACCAGGCACTCATTTCTGCTCTTACGGGCCTCAATGGGTATAGTCTCAGCAGATGCGATGGCAGTGGAAGGTATGGAGTGCACGGTGATCGTATATCCATGGCATGGTGGCAGGTGGGTAGATGTGTAAACACTTGCCCATTGCTATGCTAGCTCAGGGACTGACCTGGGTTAGGACCCAAGGCAGGATAGCACAGTGCTATCCTGCCCATCTGCTTAGGGCTTAAAAGCCACTGCACAATTGTTTTTATTATCTATTGTGATTATCTAAGCACAGTTGCCAGTTCTGTATCAACTAGAAGTCTCATAATGCATTGGTGGCAGAGGTTGGGTAGGATGTTAATTTCAAGTGGAGGTCTGATAGTAAGTGAAATAGCCCCAATAGGAGGTCAAAGGATAATTAAAATATTCAAAAAGAAAAAAGTTCAAAAACTATTTCTTGAGTGTTGGGAAACCCTGAGGAGGATTGACAAGAATCTTCACAGTTTATAATTTATTTCATGCAAAATTTGTATGTGGTATTTCTCTATAGCAAATAGCATTTTCTCCATAGGAAAAAACATTTTGTGTGCAGCGATATTATTTTCAGTGGAGAAAAGACTGTGTACTGTGCAAAAATACCACATGTAAATACCACTGTGTACTTTCTCACTGTGGAAAAATTGCTTTAAAATATCCATTGCTTCTTTCAGGAACAACATTAACAAAGAATTACATCCTTAAAGTGAAGTTACTAAAATCTGGAGGAGCATAATCTGGGATTGTTGTCCTCAACATGACATAGCACCTAGATGAGGGCTGGATTCAATTTTCTACTGATGCACTCTAAAAAGTTTTCCACCTTCAAATAGCTTGGATGAATGTAATTTTTCATGTTGTTCAATGTTTCAAGAAAGGAACTTTCTAGGATGTTAGACAAAAAAAGATTTCCTTCCAAAGTTAAAAAAAAAAGATCCTTGCTAAGGAAATACCATCATGGGAGGAAAGCATTGTAGAAGCTGTTTTGTGAACTATTGTTATAAAGACACGGGCAACTAAAAGAGAATTTTTAACACTGTATTAAGGAAAAATAAATAACTAAATGAATATATATTTTTAAAGGAACTTTTCTGCTGTGGGCTGGTGGGATGAACTTAAGTCAATTTATCTTTTTTGAAGTGTTTCCAGAATCAATACTAGCTAAGATGTTTTAAATCTTTCCTTTTTCAAAGTTAGGTCCTATGAAGCCTGTCTTGTTCACAAAATAAAAGAGAAGCTTATAACTGATGAAGGCACAGAAGGAAAGGGCATGCATTAATTTTCTACTAGAGGAGATACCTATTTCCAGCCAAAGTTAAAAGTGAAGCAACAGAACAGATGGTGGATTTGATTCGTTTGAGCCACAGATCTTTTCACTGACTTCTGATCAACAGAGATTTTCTCTTTCTCCACTTTCTCTCAGACAAAAAGAGTGATACAAGTTGCTCTGGAGGTTGAATTATATATATTAAGTTCTTAAGAAATGTATCTCTTTCAAAGAAGATCAAAATGAGGAGACTTCTGGCCAGCAAGCAGAGGTGTGGGGAGTGGCTTCGCAGAGCTTCATGGAAAAACACTCCTCAAGTGAGTACTTTTTGTCCTTTTCTTGAGAGAGAAACCTTGGAGACAGTTCCTTTTGGCATAAGGGATACTAGGGACCCCACAGAGACTCTAGACTCTTACAAGCCAGTTTTGGAGGAGAAGAGGGGAGAGAAATTGGGTGTGTGAGAGTCAGAGAGTCGTGGGGAAGCCAAGTTACCTCTTTTTTTTACAACTGGGGGGGGAGCTAATTGCTCTTTTGGTGTGGGGAGGAAGAAGAGAAGGAAGAAAAAGAGAGAGAAAGAGAAAGAGAAGAGAAGAGAAAAGAAGAGAAGAGAAGAGAAGAGAAGGATCTCTTGGGGTGCAATACCATTTTAAAACTGTGTGGCTTATACACTGTGGGATCTCCACAAAATTATGGAGGTAAACTCCTACGGATTAAGGAACCTAGAGACTCAAGTGGTGGAAAATAATTATGTTTCACCTATCTACTCAGGCCAGCATTTTGACAGTTTTTGTTTTATTTTATCTTTTAAAAATTAAAATAAAAGAGTAAAAGAACCAAAATAAACAAATGGAGCTGGAAATAAACTGCTGGTTCTCTGGGATAAAATATATCAGCAGCTACAACCCTTCAGACAGATAAGAAAATTTATGGTAAGAAGAAATATCTCAGTCTTTTTCTTTTCTTTTTTGGGGATATATATTGAAATGCCTTAGTTTAAAAGAAGAAATAACAAGAAAAATATGACTTTGGTGGGTGGAAAAAAGAGAAAAGGAGAGGAGAAGAGGAGACTATATAAATCCATTATTGGACTACAAAAAATGGAAGTTTAGAGGGAAAAAAAAGAGACTTGCGAGATTTGTTATCTGTGAAATCCACCACCTGATAAACCTACCCACTAAAATGTTCATTAGAGAGGAGAACTGGGTCATTGAATTGTGATGGAAGACCTCCTCTCTTACCTTACTCTGGTTTATCTTCAGATCATATAAATCTTTCACCTGTTAATTATTCTGATACTTATAAAGAAAAATTTGAGATCTCACTATTGTTTTCACTGCAAACTAGCAGAACTCCTTCCTCAGGTGTGTTATATTTCTAATTACCAGTAATCATTACCCTACTAAGAACTTTGAGTTACTAAATTAAGAAAGAACAATGGCAACTTCTGCTAAGAAAATATCTACTATGCAATCTCCTGGACCTCCCTAGAGGAGATAGTCTATAAAGATGCCTTTCATTCTGGAAGAAACAAGGAAAATGAATGAAAAAATGAAGTTGGATTTGGAAAATAATATGAAAAAAGAAATAAAAAACTTTGAGAGCAGATATCAAACAGGATATAAAGGTGGAGCTAAGAGACATAAAACACTCACTGGAGTACATAATGAAAGATATGAGCAAAGCAAAGGAAAAAATAGGAAAATTGGAAGAAAAAACAATTAATTTGGAAGAAAGTCTCACAAATTTAAAAAAGAAGAGGAAATGAAAAGAGAAAAAAACTAGATGAAAAAGCATAGGAAGATCTAAAAGCAAGAGAAATTTGTCTAAAAATCCATGGTATAAGTAGAAAATTTGTATATTTGGCCCACATATTAACAGACTTTATGGAAACCACAACTAAAGAACTACAATGGGAAATAAATAAAATATTTTGAATAAGCTCTCAGGTGGCAAGAGAAAAAAATCTGGCAATGGGATATAGTAATTTATTTTCTGAGAAAAAAAAACCTAGAGATAAAATATTGGAACCAAGCTACAGGAAAACTCTAAAAATTTATGGATAAGAGACCAAAATTTATAAAGATATACATAACAGAATTCTGAGAAAAAGAGAGAGACAAATTTTTAACATCCTTCCTATCCAAAAAACTGCATACTTTACAAATGGGAGAAAATAGAAGGAATCTTAGCTTTTTATAAACAAAAATGGTATAAGCTAAATACGCTCCAGAAAGAAAAAAAAATCTGGAAAAAAGTCAGCAAAGACATAAGAAAGAATGCAGAAAGAGAAGGAAATCAATACTATAAGGAAAAACTGAGATCTGCAGTGAGCAATAATAAGATGAACAATGATAAAGCAGGAGAAGATCTAATTAATTCAGCTGCGAGGGAAGAAGAAGAACAAGAGGAGGAGGATGGAGAAATCAGTGAAGAAGAAGATACATATTTGAATGACAAAAAAGGAGGAACCTCCTCTGAGGAAGAAAATTAAATAGAATCTTTTAGAAAACTTTGTGATCTTTATATCTTACTGATCTTTGTAGTTCCTTTACTCTAAGAATGCTGTTGTTGCTGCTTGTTTTTTGAAATAAAAGTTAAAGTAAAGGATGAGTGTTAAGGACATAACTTTCTTTTCATGGAATGTCAAAGACTTAAATAATAAATCAAAAAGAAATGAAATATTTCATTTGATAAATCGAGAGAAATATGATGTGGTGATTCTTCACGAAACACACATAAGGACAAACCAAGACAGGGATGTCCTCTCTCTCCTCTTCTTTTTATTATGTCTTTAGAGATTTTTATGAGTAATATTTTAAAAAAATACAAATATAAGAGAAATGAAAATTAGAGGAGAAGATTTTGTAGCAAGGGCATTTGCAGATGATGTAGCTGTTACACTTTAAGACCCTTTAGAAAGCACCAAACAGCTAATGAAACATTTAGAAAATTTAGAACAGACCTCTGGTTTAAAAATAAACAAAGGAAAAACAAATGTCATAACAAAAAAGATGACAAAGATTGAGGAAGAAGAACTGAGCAAGATATCGGGATTTATCATAAATAATAAAGCAAAATATTTGGGCATAGAAATTACAAAAAAAAAATTCTGACTTATTTAAAAATAATTGCAACAAAACCTTGAATGAAGTTAAAAAAGACTTAACTAACTGGAAAGACATAAAATTAAATATGTTGGGAAAGATAGCTGCATTGAAAACTTCTCTTTGTTTTCCAGAACATACCTATAATTAAAAATGATAAAGTGTTTAAGGACTGGCAAAAACAACTATCTGAATTCATTTGGGCAGGCAAAAGACCAAGGATTAAATAGAAGTACATGCAAGACATAACTAAAAGAGGTGGTTTTGCAGTACCAAACTTGAAATTGTATTTTGAAAAAAGTACCTGTATATAGTTGGTTGAAAGATTGGTTGAAATTGGAAAATAGAAAATTACTTAATTTAGAGAGCTTGGAACTTAAATTTGAATTTCATGCTTTTTTATTTTATGACAAAATTTAAGCAAACAAAAATTTTGAAAATCATTATCTAAGATCAGTAATACTCAAAACCTGAAAAAATATATACATATAAAAAGAATTTGTCCAAAACATCTGTTGTGGGCATCTCCTCTGGAAGCATTGTTTCAATTTGACCTCTTCAGAAAAGAAAATTGGCTGAAATACCAAGATATATTAGAAAAGAACAATGGAAAATTAAGAATTAAAAAACTAGAACAGTTAAGGGTAGAAGGAGAAGAATGTGGATAGTTTTTATACCATTAGCTGAGAACAAGATATAATATTGATCTGAAAACAATAGGAATAACAGATTTAAAAAACCTACTTAGAAGAGACTATCTGGAATAAAAAAACCTGTGCTATTATCTAGAATTTATTAAAAAAAACTCTTAGAAATCTATATGGATGAAGAGCTGGCTAAAGAGAACATGATAGTTTGAGTGAGAAATTGTGGACACGAGATAGTGCTTAGCCAATGGGAAAAGTAATAGAAAACTAGCATAAAATATACACTAAGTCAAGAAATTAGAGAAAACTATTATAAAATAATATATACATGGCACTTATCACCAGACAGGATAGCCAAGATATATAATACTGGAAGAGATAAATGTTAGAAATGTGGGAAGGTAAAGGAAACATTTTTCCATCTTAGGTGGGAATGCATAGAAGCCAAAAACCTCTAGAAAATATTTAAAAAAAAACATTACTGAAATATTAGAAATGGAATTGGAAAGAAAACCAGAGACAGTTATTATGCATGTTAGATGAAAAGAATGAAAAAAAATATGGAATAATTTTATTTTATATGATTACTGCAGCCAGGTTAATTTATGTGAAATACTGGAAAATTAATAAAGAAATACAAATAGATTAATGGCTGATAAAACTTATGGACTTAATGGAAATGGATTTGCCATCAAGTGAAATGGAAGAAAACACAGTAGATAGACTAGCATAGTGGAAAAAAGTATATGATTACTTAAAAAAGAAATGGTGTGATATACTATATATAAAAAAGATGGAGATTTGACTACTAACAGAAGACTACGAGCCACCTGTAAGAAAGAAAAGAACTTCAGGAACCCATATAAGCCTTCCTCACAGAAAAGGTGGATTTTACAATCTTTGAAATTGTTCTATTCCAATTAAAATCTTATTTGGAAATGAATTGGCTACTTTCCAGCTTGGTATGTGGCTTGCATTGTCAAGAGAAGATCTTTTAGCAGAGCAAAGTTACTGTCAGCCAGAAATCATGAGGTCTTTGTTGATTATACTATCCAGAGAACTGAAAGAGTTGTTGGCATGCCAGACTTTAAGTTCCTAAAAGCTCTAGATGATTCCTAATACATCCCTGGTCAACATGATAGAGCAGCATTGTGACTGGGGTTAAAAGGTGCAGAAGCAAAATGCAAGAGGTTGTAAGGAAGGCCAGACCTCCATGGACAAACCTGTGAATTAACTCCTCTCTGGGATTTTGCCTCATAGAGTCTGTTTATTCCCTCATATTGAATGTACCAGTAAGAATCCCTTCATTCCAATACATGAACCAGGGATGGAGCAAACATAATCTGACAATGTGGGAAATTAGTTCCTCATGGGTCATCCACAGGAGTTATCTTTACTTCACCTTCAGTTTTTCTACCCAGGAGACTTCATACAATTTAATGTAGCGATGAGCAGAAATTACATCTGGATCTACTAGTAGATTGGAGAAAGAACAATAGCAATAGCAATAGCAAGTACATTTCTATACTGCTTACCAGTGAAATAATAATAATAATAATAATAATAATAATAATAATAATAATAATAATAATAATAATAATAATAATAAATTTATTATTTATAGCCGACCCAATCACAAGGAATCCGGGCGGATTACAGCAATAAAAGTGCATGGAATACAATAAAATTCAAGTGCATGGAATACAATAAAATACAAAAAAAATTAGTCCCTTCCCAACCCCCCCCCCACAAAGATTAAGGAAAAAAAACCAGGCATTCCCTAAATGGTTTACAATGTGTAAGCTAATTGCCCCCAACATGCTGAGTACTCATTTTAATGAACTATGGAAGGATGCAAGGTTGAGTGGGCTTTGGAGTCCCCAGGGCTCCCAAAGCATTTCTGATTTCCTATAGTTTTCCAAGAGTAACAATAACTTAATACCCTTCACACCATTCCTGAAAGTGTGTCTGTGTGTGTGTGTGTGTGTGTGTGTGTGTGTGTGTAAAGCTTGGGTAACCAAGAGTGCATTTTTATGTACTAGGACTGTGAGCCATTGAGTTCTAGTACTCAGAACAAATTCTGGGCCCCAGAATTGTATCTTTTCAAACATGTATCTTAGGTCAAGCCCTAACTGGTAGACCTTAGGGTAGTGGAAGAAAATCAGTGTAGATTCTGCATGCTTGAGATCTGCCCAGAATGGTTCCTTCACAGAAAGACAATAGAAGGTGGAATTGGCCATTGGCCTGTGGGGTCCCTCAGGGTTCTGTTGTGTCCCCCATGTTATTCAACATCTACATGAAACTGGGAGAAGTCATCCAGAATGTTGGAGTGTGGTGTCATCAATGTGCTAATGACACCCAACTCTATCTCTCCTTT
>CM034708.1:115730822-115747021 GCA_020142125.1 Phrynosoma platyrhinos
GCTGAAGTCCATCAGCCCATAAAGGGGAAAGGTTGCCTACCCCTGACATGTGATCTTCTTCATGGGATGCTTGCACCTAGCAAGGAGCCAAGATGCTAGCAACAAGGAAGAAAGTGGGAGAGAGAGCAGAAACACACTAGAGATTCAGTTTACCTGGAGGATTATTTTAATTTTTTTAACATTAAAAAATAACCTGCCTTTTCTGCCTTCCTCCATTCTGCCTGAATGAGGGAGACTGCTGCTACTTCTAGAAAGAAAGAGAGGCTCAGTATGCATGAATAGGGGTAAAACAGAGGATGCATGGGTGAAAAGACTCCTTTGTCAGTCTGGGTGCTCCAAGCAGTGATATGGTTTGCACACCATAGTTAAAACTCAACTTGGCACCTCATCACTTAACCCACAAGTTTTGTATTTCTATGGCTATTCATACAGTCTGGTTATAAAAGTCTTTCCTCGGCACTAGTGCACTACATACATCTGAGGAAGTAGACCAAATCTATAAAAACTTATGCTACAACTTCCTTTGAACAGTTAGGCTCAAAGGTGCTACAAGATCCCATTGCATATCATCTAGATAAGGCAGGTTATTTGCATCCAACACCTTAAAGGGCCATTTACAGGTTGTGATTCCTTTTACTGCCAATCATCACAATAGCAGCAACAATTTCAAAATGTTGATACCATTTCCAGTATTCATACAGCACTATTACTGTATCACCAATGATTTGGATTCTGTCCAAGAATCTAGGCATCAGTAAAGCATTGTCAGAAAATGTGGCATGTTCCAAGCAGTGTGGCTTTTTCCAATTGTCCTATTTTGATCCTATCTGTGGCAATATTCAGATGTTTTGTCAGTCCGTTTGAAATTCTTTGTAGAACACCCATTTTCCCAGAGGTGAATTTGAATTTGAAGGTCTTAATATTTCATACTTTCCTTCTATTGTCTTCAATTCTGTTCTCCACCAAGATTGTCTATCATCCATCCATCCATCCATCATGTCATCTTTTCCTCAGTTGGATTCAAAGTAACTTATAAAAATTAAAACTGACACAGCATTAAAAAATTACATCATACTAAAGCTAAGCATATTTTAAACTATCAATACAATTGAAAATAGTTACAAACATTACTATTAAAAACAAAACAAATATGTGTGTGTATGTGTGTGTTAAATACTGCATGTTATGAAAGGCCTCCTGAAACAATAAGGCCTTTACATAGCTATGCAAGGACAGCAAGTTGCAAGTCCATCCTCTCTAGGACTGCTGCCACACTGTAAAATTAATTTACTTGGACATTGCTTTAACTGTCAAGATTATATTCTATGGAATCCTGGAATTTGAAGTTTGTTGTGGCACCAAAGCTCTCTGTCAGAGAAGGCTAAATATTTCACAAAACTACAACCCCCCAAATGCCATGGCAGTTAAAGCAATGTTAAACTGCATTAATTCTGCAGTATAGATGCAACCTAGGACAGGGTTCAGTATTCATAGGAAATTTAACATATATATTTTAATGAGATACACATTTCATTTAAATAACAATGTAATTTGGGGTTAACATGTGTAAATGTAAATTCATATTTTTAAGATGTATAAACTCCTAGCCACTACATAGATTTAAAAACAAACAAAAAAACCAGCTAAATTCCAATTTTAGCATTAAAGCAAGTGCAGATCAGCTCATTTCAGATATTCACATACAGACTGTCTTATGTACCGTATTTTTGTGCATCATCTACTGCAGTGAGAAGGACTGATGAAGTCAGTGGGGAAATGTTACCTTGGGATCTTTCTTTCTTTTTTTGGTTTGCAGTTTCAATCACATTAGTGACTTGTGTTGCAGTATGTGCTTGCTGTACAGCCAAATTAGTTTTATAACAATCATACCTTTTGCCTCAAAATGTCCCAAACACCCTCTGTTATGTTTTTGGCCCCTACAGGCCACTTTAGGGTCAGAAAAGATCTCTTTTAACAAAAGGCCTCTGGTGGACCTAAAATGGCAGAGGGACCTTAAAACATGCTCCCTGAGCATCTAGGAGCAAAACAAGGTTTTGAATTTTTTATATGCATATAAATGTTTTTGAAGCACTGTGGTGTAATGAGAGCCACAACTCACAAGGACACACTTGCCCATTCCTGATTGAAAATATTGTATTGTTTTATTGTTGTCTGGCTTTGGAAACAGCACAAAGCAGTGACAGACTTAAAACAAAAATGAAAAAGAAAGATGAATGTCAAAGAACAGATTTTTTTTCCCAGTTTGGTTTACCAGAACAAAAAAATAAGTAGAAACTGAATTTTTAATGTTGTTATTTCAGGACAGGTATCGTGTTATTAGGAAGCAGCTGGTAGAGAAATAAACCCATTGAAACACTTTTGATGATGTCTACTCCATTCCTGTCTATCTCTCCTGAAGTGCATGAATTGGCAAAAGTCAAGAGATTACTGACACCCCACCCACCTAGGGCCTTTACAGACTACCAGAAATAATGCAGCTTGAGACCACTTTACCTGTCCTGGCTCAATGTTAGGGAGTTATGGGAATGTACAAGAGAGAAGGCACAATGTCTCTTTTTCTGAGACATTGTGCCTTCTCTATCAGAGAGGTCTCATGTCACAATAAACTACAGTTCCCATTATTCCCTAGTATTGAGCCAGGGCAGTTAAAGTGGTCTCAAGCTGCATTATTCCTGGCAGTCTGTAAAGGCCCTTAGTCAACTCATCAGTCATTGTTTTCCACAACAGGTCTAACTAGTTATCCACATAAGCATGAAGCCTTACCAGCCTTCTTAAGATCCTCATGAAGCATTGATGTATTTATATTGCCAACTGTAATTAATGGGACCATATATGAATATGATTTATCCATAGTGGCTTACGGGAGTGGCAATTTTACTTGGAACTTTAAGGGGGATGTCCAAGGTGCTGAGACAATTGGCTTGAATAGTTCACTTAAGGATTAGATTAGATCCCAAGCAGATCCACTGCCTCATTGTCACAGATGTCACCAACTGACACAAACATTATGTGATGGTCCTACCCTCAAATTCACTTAAGTACCTTATTAGGCACTTTGGTACAGTGCTATGGAATTGATACTTACCAGGACCAAACACTGATCAGAATGGAGACTGCAGTCAAGAGATGAGAAGAAGACTAGGAATCAGAAGAGTAGCAATGAAAGAACTAGACAAGATCTTTAAAGTTAAAGCTATACAATTGAGTACTAAAGTTAGAATTATCAGCCATGGTATTTCCCATCACTATGTGAGGATGTGAGGGCTGTACAATGAAGAAAGCAGAGAGGAAGCAAATCAACTCATTTGGTGCTGGGGAAGAATGCTGAGGATACCATGGACTGCGAAAAGACAAACAAATGGGTCTTTGAACAGGTCATGCCCTAAATATCCCTAGAAGCCAAGATGATCAAGCTAGAGCTCTTGGACTTTGGCCACATAATGAGAAGGCAAAACTAATTACAAAAGGCAATAATGCTAGGCAAGGTAGAGGGTAGTAGAAAGAGAGAAAGATGGCACACCAGATAGCTGGACTCAATTAGGGAGGTCATGGGCATGAATCTACAAGACTTAAGCAGAGCAGTGGAAGACATGAGGTTGTGAAGATGTCTCATCAACAGGTTCACCATGAGTTCAAGTCACCTTGAGGGTAGTTAATAACAACAAGAAGAACTTTTTCAGGTGCAGCACTAGAATTTTTTTCTGGATGAACTTCATTCCTGCAACTGCTGGACCAGCTGTTAGTGAGCTATACCAGAAACAGAGTGGGATGAGAATTCAGGCATTTATGGATTAGAATTTACTAGCATTTGAAAAATTCAAATGTGGCAGGAAAGAAAAACTGGCAGATTTGCCCATCCTCATTAATTATGGGTAAGAATTTAATTTCAGTTTGCTTTGATCGAAATTACCAACATTTGTGCAAGTAAAATGTGAGACAAGGGGAACCTGGCCACTTTTGCCCATTGCTAGGCTCCAGAACCAAAATCTCATGCAAGATTTTATAGACATATCAGAAATAGGCTTTGCTTAGTACAAATGAGCTAATCCCATCCCAAACAAGAATTCTGACCCAGGCAGTATCCATGCTGCAGGAATAACTCAGTTTGACACCACTTTAAATGTCATGGCTCAATGCTATGGAATTCTGGGATTTATAGTTTGGTGAGACATTTAGCCTTCTCTTTCAGAGAACTCTAGTGCCACAACAAACTACAGTTCTCAGAATTCCATACCATTGATTCATGGAAGCTAAAGTGATGTCAAAGTAGATTATTTCAGCAGTGCAGATGTAGTCCCCAAATTAGATATAGGTTCTTGTTCAAATCTAACCTTCCAGAAGGCATTGAGCTTCATCTTTCCTAAAAACAAAACTAGTTAATCACTCACCTCTCAGGATTAGGTTAAATCAGAAAATAAGGATGCAGTTCGATGCCAATGACCTGGGAGCCAATGAAATCAGGGGGACTTACCTCTGATGAGTCATGTGTAAGACTGCATTATTGATGTTCAGCATCAGCAAAAAGTACTTCTAATAACTGAACTACCTCAGAAGAAAAGATTAAACCATAGCTAGGGCAAATGAGATGGAAAACTGTGAGTAGAAAAGAAAAAGAAAAAAAAGAAGAACATATTAAAACAACTTGAATTAGTTATGTTCCAATGAAGAGGGAAACTTGCCCGAGGTGAGTGGTGTTGCTTTATATTTACAAAATTAAGTTGTTTTACCAGAGCGCTAATTTATCATCTTATGCCAATTTCAAGGACATGTATAAAGAAGAATGAAATGTTATTTCTTCCCACAAGAGGGCACCCATATTAATCATATTAATCTTAAGGATTCCAAATAGTTTGCTCCAAGCATAGATACTTCTCATTTTGACATCTTACTTCTCATTTTGACATCTTACACAAACATAGCCAACATCTAGAGCAATTAACATATGTTCTGGGGCTGATGTTCAGATGCAAATGAAAACAATATTTCATATTTAATCATCATTTTTGCTGGACATTTAACCACAGTGATGGTTTTAAAAAGAAAGGATTGACTTCTACCTCTCTGACAGATCAACATGGAAATATATGATGTTGGGCTGGAAATGGTTCTGATTATATGTGTACTGCATGTTAAAAGCATCCATGGTGCTCCAGCCCTATCTTTAACTCAGTTTTAAGGCTTAAACACAGCCAATTCTGTCTTAAACTCAGGTTTCTGCTGAGGGCTGGTGGAGGTTGTGCTAATGGTGGTGTTCCCCTGTGTATAAATAAGTGGGAGAGGACACTGACATTTCAAAATAAAGTGACAAGGGAATGGATTGTCCCTTTAATTTGCATACCATTATCATAAACATGGCAAATTCTAAATTACATTTGTTGGGCACAAAGAACTTGCTCTGAGTAAGAATATTCTTATCATGAAGTCATTATCATATTTTTTTTAAAAAAAGGAAACATGTCATTTATTTTATAATCCTTGATACACAGACAAAGAAAAAATAAATATTTGGGGCCCAATTCATCTGAAATGAGTCAGTACCTTGGTATTGGATTAATCACAATTGAATCTAATTCCATTGAATCAAAGGTGAACATTTGAATCTAATTGAATCTAATTCCATTGAACCAAAGGTGAACATTTCATGGTTCACCTTTACTATAATATATTCAATTATTATTTTTGCTTTCTCTTTGTTTTTGACAGTAGAACATGCTTATAATCAGAACAGTTTATTTACGAGTCTTCACCATTTCTGCTCTTAGCTATTGCTGTCTTCATATATTGAAACTATTTTTTGCACCAATAAGACTAGAAACATGCTGTTTAGAAATGAAAATTGGGATTCTAAGGAGTCCAGGAAGGGCCATACAGGATTTGACACATTAAAAATCAGCAAGACATTTGTGAAATAAAAAAGAAACTATACAATACATTGTTGCTTTGCTTATCAAATTATCAGCATTTGAGTTCACTTAAATATCCCCACAGCACACTAGAATATACATGGTCCATGCTTCACTACTTGGTCTAAAGGTTGAATAGGATGATTGTTAGGTTCTTCTTAAATGGAAAACTTAATATGGAATGATATTAAGCATTATCTGCAAAAATCTGCATTAAGCAGATTTTTAAAAATGCATCTAAACAAATGTCAAGTCTATAACTTACTTAAAACATCTTTGTTCATTTCCAGTCTCAACATTTCAGATATATATATATAAACTTGTATTAATGACTAAATCCAAGACCAAATTCCCATTACCTAGGTCCAAACAAAAACAAATGCTCTCTTGAATCACTAAGGATTTCTCCCCCTATCAAGAGTCAGCAGTGTGCCTGGGAACACGGTAATGGTCAGGTTTGATGCGTGCCTTCTTCTCTTGTGGGTTGGCATACTTCCACTTGGATGGAGACATCTTCAGCTTTTTCCTTTTCTTATCTGTGCACCACACTTTTTCACAGTATTCCTCTACTCTCTGGAAATTGCTATAACCTATAAGCTGCAGAAATTCTTTGTACCATGGCCTTGAGCCATGGGGGATACTACTCTGTACAGGACATGGCATCTTCTGAGATACATGATCCTCCTCATAGTCTTTGTTGAACATGTCATCTACACGCTCTTCTTCCACAACCTCAAGTGTGATTTTTCTTATTGTATGGATGATACTATGCTCCACTGTCTGGCAGAAATATGTTCCAGCATCCATCCTGTGAAGCCGTAAAAATAAGAGCCCAAGGTCCACTTTGAGAACCCGGTCATCAGTCTTCACCTACATATAAAACAAGGAGAAAATTATATTATACAGTGAAAATAAAGGAAGAATACAATGAGACTGTAAAATTCCACCCCCATGCATATATATAATCATAGTGACCAATGAATGATTGATTGGGGGAATCAGAGAAATGAATTTAAGAGATGTGAATTAGTCTAAGAGGAAGTAAATACTGTGACAAGATTACAAAATTATATAGTGCTAAGTGGATGTTTGGAGAAGGTTCTGGAAAGTATATCAATTGGCATTTGTGAGTAGAAATTGTAAATCTTCTAAACATTATTAAGCACTTTCAGTTTCAAGTATATTGGACCGGAATCCAGCCAAAAGTTAGGCACTTTAGGGTGTCACTAATTTTAATTAAAGAGAGTTAGGCTTTCTATTGAAAGTAAGCATCATCACAGCAGATCTGTATTAGAATTGCAGCAAAGCTAAAGTTTTATAAAAGATTGGAGAATGTTTTGAAAGTACAGCATGGCATGGGCATGGTTCACTTGCATCTTGCATTCCTTATGTGTGTGAGGGAGATTTAATGATGCTAGTGAAGCTCTACTGAACCATGCTTGCAAAAGAACTTGGATTGATCATGAAAACCTCTTATTCAAAAAAGAATTGAGTCTTGTCATTTACTGAATTATTCTCCAGCTTTTAACTAAAAGTGGAGCGGGAGATGGGCTGCCAGGGTAGCTTTTGCTGAAGCTATTCCACTAGCTTGTATGGAGGAGGCAAATTGCAGTGTGGGAGAAGGGCCACTGATCCTCAGTGAGAGAAAGATCTTCTCCTTATGGTGTCTATTGAAGCCACATATCCTATATCCTCAAGTATGTGAACTGGCCCTAAAAGGAAGGATTCTGTGTCTCTTTTATATAACAAATCTATACCTATACTGGTAGAAAGGTGAGATATAAACAAACAAACAAACAAACAAACAAACAAACAGCTATATAGTTTTAGAATACCGTATCTATAGGCTGCATAATGTTAATTATAATTTTTTTCAACATATAACAGTTTACAGAAATTGTGTTCTTTTTTATTTAAAAGTGCCACAAAAGAACAACAGTGTTACAGTGGTTATGGTGGTGATGATGATATGAGAGTTATGTTCATCATGTGCAATGTATGAGGCTGAAGGGAAGGAAGAAATCATATCATTGATACAGAAGTATGTGAAAAAAACCATGAGGTCCTGGATAAGATAGGCCTTGTCTGTGTTCAGTGAGAAAGTACCTCTTCTTTACGGGCTTCATGCGCTCTCTGGACAAACCAGATCACTTTTGCTTGCAAGGTTCTAGGAATACATTCAAGCAAAGTGCTGTTGTACTCTATTCCATACACCAGACGCTCTTCAGTCTTATCTAGGACATCCCCTGTAAAGGCAAACACACATACACAAGTGTCTCAGTCACACTGAACTTTCTCCAGATCACTGAAAATATTTGGATTTCCTGTGTATTCAAATAACATTCATAATAATTAAAGGTAAAAATCATCACTGGACTAGTTTTTTGAAGATTTGTTATTGCCATCATTTCCAAGACCATAGCATGTCACTATTTGCTTTAAAGGAAAATTGTGAGGTTGCTTAGGTTACTAGAAGCAACCTTTCCTATTCTTCTTAGGAAAAATGCTGACAAAGCAAGACTTGCTAGATGTTTCCTTCAAAGATTTTTTTTTTCATATGGATCTTGACATTCAGGTTGTGAGATACTTGAAAATTTAATAAAGGTGACATGGATGTGTCCTTTTCAGAGCAGATTAATAACATTTCATTATATTTCTGAGGTTCTTCAGAATATGCATTATTAGAGTAAGCACAATGGATTTAAATATTTAAACTCACACAAAGCTGGAAACAGTGTGTATGTGTGATATATGAATATTTGCTGTGAGCTTCTCAAAGCATTCCATGGTTCTTCTGATCAATGTTAGAAAATAATGAACTGAAGAAAACACCAAAGAAAGAACTAATAAAGACTGAGAGCCTACACTGAAGTCTACATTTCATGACTTTATGAATCTGTAGTTACACTGCAGAAACACAACAAAATCCTGCTAGTGAATTGCATAGGTGTGAATCCATGCATTTTTAAATGTGCGCCAATTTGCATCTGCCACTTCTGATGCACACTAGGCACTTCTCATGACTACTGAGCACTCCTGTTCTCTGTGTCACAGATGTACATCCAGGCACGTGGCAGTTAAAGTGGTGTCAAACTGCTTTACTTCCACAGAATGGATACACCCATAGAGAGCATGATAATTGTTTCACCAAATCAAGCTGTGTGTAATACATTTTATATTATTAAAATAATAAAATAACTTTAGATTTGTCAAGGTTGCTTTAATAATTGCCAGAATAGTTTTTAGAAGTCATCATAATTTCTTCCCCCCCCCTCCTCTTACCTGCACAAGGGGAGAAAAAAGAAATGCCTTTGCCTCAAAATGTTTAGATGTTGGTTGGAATCCAACACCTGTGGTGGCAATATACTGGTGTGGCTACACTGCCATAGACAGTAGTGGCAGAAAGATAAAGGGGCAAAGTTACAGAAGCCAGGAAGAAAGACAGGTAAGCAGGCATTGGAGGAAAAAGCAATTTGGGGTTGGCAGATTGTCTCTCTGTCTTTCCTCACTACTCTGTATGGCCCTGGAAAAAGTACAACCATTAAGAATACAACCATTATTACACCAACATTTATTGCTATTGTTGTTGTGTGCCTTCAAGTCATTCCTGACTTATGGCGACCCTAAGGCAAACCTATCATGAGGTTTTCTTGACAAGATTTGTTCAGATCAGGTTTTCCTTTGTCTTCCCCTAAAGCTAAAGGCATGTGACTTGCTGCGAATCACCCAGTAGGTTTCATGGCCTGGCTAGAAATCAAATCCTGGTCTCCAGAGTTGTACTCCAACACTCAAACCACTATGCCACATTGGCTCACATAATTCCAGGCATTTTATATCAACTGTTCAATAAAATGATTTGATTGATTATGTCTACAGAAATTAAGCCTCAGTCCTATGTTTTGAATAATAACAGAAGGGCAGAGTGATGTTTTTTGTCTCCATTTTGTGATCATCTTTGGAAAGGTGTTTAATGGAATAAAAAGCATTTTAAAAATTCATCTACCACACTGCCATCCAAAGAACTCTTGGATGACTTAAAATCATAACTAAACATCCAGTGCACGCTATTTTATAATTAAACCGGACAATACGTTATATATTCTCCAGCCAATATTCAGCATCAAACACTTCAGGGAGTTGTGCTAAAATTTAAACACCATGGAATTTCCACACATTACAGGACAAATGTAGAAATATTTATGTTATGGAGTATTTCTCTTCCAAATTCTAATCTGGCCTTCAGGGCAGGATTATTCAATCAATGCATTTTGTTTTTGGCAAGATTATCTAACTGAGTTGGGGTTGTGATCATGAGCTTTAAATTAATTGGGCCAGTTCCACAAAATGATTGCTGCTATTTTAATGGCATAGCTGACATTCTGTAGGGGTTCCACTGGATAGAAGGAAGTGGGTTTTAATTCTTCACCACCACCACCCCAGCCCCAGTGTTAAAGATAATGGCCCTACATGTAGCTACAGGGTTTAGGGGAAAAAAGTCTTTTTATGCTAAGCCTTTTAACCATGTGGGGGGGGGGGCAAGGGAGCCCACTGATAAAATCATTGCAAAAGTTTCACTTCTGCTGGTGAACAAGATAGCACTGGATACAAGCAGAGGTCAGACCCAGCAGGTTAACTTTCAACATAAACATCTCAAAATATGTCTCACTGCTTCACTGTTGATGGCAGATTCTCAAATTAGCATTGAAACCCCATATCAGGACCCATAACATGAGAAAAGTGGGGACATAGCTGTTTGGAGACTCAGGAGTCCAGTCACAAATGGTAAAATCAGGGAAGGAGGCAGAGGATAACTGTGGGGCTAATGTTCATACTGACAAATCTGAAAACTGGTAAGATGAAGAAAGCAGAGACCTAAGGAAAGCTGCTTTAAAAGACAGCAATGTGGACACAAAGGCAGATATGAGGCAAAATAATGCCATTGTAGTTGTAATTATAAAAGCTAACTGAGGGGTGTTGCAGACCAGCCTAAATGACCGGCCTGGGGGTGGAGTTGATATGGGGCAGCCCACCTGTCATGATGCTGTGCACCTGTTTGCATGGCACGTGGCATCAGGAGGCCCTCCCAGCACAACGCGTAGACAAGCTGTGCCAAAAGGGTGTGGAAGAGCTGTGGTGCCAGCTCTTAAGGCAGCCTTTTGCTGCCTCTAAAAGGAGCAACATTTTGCCGCTCTTTTAGGAGCAGAAAAGGAAGGATTGGGGCCACGGCGTGGGGTTGCCATGGCCCTGATCTGCCCCTAGCAGGGGTGGCCCAGAGTCGCCCATCTGCATAGCCCCTAACTTGTTCTTACTTAAAAGCGGCTAAAGTATTAAAACTCATTACGTTTTGCTTCTTACTGAAGAGCTTCTTATTTAAACAGACCTCTAGCCTTTAACTGGTTGGGAGAGCAATATGTTCATTGCTGCATTCATGATATGTGCTATCTGATGAATGTGTTTTTAATTTATGTTTTAACTGGATTGGTTGTTAATGCTTTTTTTTAAATGTAGTATATATCATTTTCGCTATTTTGTCTTAAGTTATGTTGTAAGTCAGTTTGGGTCCTACACCGGGAGAAAGACAAGATATATATTAAATAAATAAATAAATCAGAATGCTACAGTGGATTGTAATCTAGATTGTAGTATAAAGCACTATATATAGTGGTACCAAAGACACATAACTAAGAAGATAACTAAAAGCAGTTAGATACACTGCAAAAGGAGTACATTACAAGATACTTAGGTATGCTATAGTTATTCCAGCTGATGTAATAATAAAGCCTGCAGTTGGTTCCTGCTTAAACAATTAACAAGGCCAAACCTGGAAGGCTTTATAGCCAGGCCAAGTTAGGAGGAAATAAATGGCTGATCTGCTATGTGTGTGTGTATGTCTGTGTACATATGCATATAAATGTACAGACAGTATCCTCTCTTTTGCAAATTTGAGGCTCCAGAATGGCTAAACAGATGGTATACAAACAGCCATTCCAGAGAATTCTCAGGGTACAAAGTTACATAGTATGGGCAGGTTTGTTCTCAGGAAAGTCTCTCATTACAACTGTGCACTGAAACAGATGGGCTGAAAAAATGTGGCTGGGCCACGCTAGCACCAGTCACACCAGGGCTGTGGTGACCACACATGCCCAGCCCCAATCCAGGCCACCGCTATGGGATTGAACTGGGCTGCCAAAAAGGAGTTTCTTTTCTGAAGATGTGATGTTGATGCAGTTTCCTGCCACATTCTGGTCATGCATCATCTAAACACTACACCAGGGGTAGGCAACCTTTCCCCTTTAAGGGCCGAGGGACTTCAGCTCCCACAATCCCAGGAGCTATTGGCCAACATGGGACTATTGGCCAACATGGCTGAGGCTTCTGGGAGCTGAAGCCCCTCGGCCCTTAAAGGGGAAAGGTTGCCTACCCCTGCACTACAACCTGAATGTGGCAGGAAACCATGTCATTCGGCCCATCTTTTGGCCTTAGTCTTTTATGCTTAAAGGTAACTTTACCTTTAATAGTCTGAAAGCTTCTGCTAGAGATAGATTTATATCAAAACAATCCCTTGTATCCTCAATTTTTCAGCTTATTTTATAAAACATTAGACAAGAAGATAAACCTATAGATATGCCTAGTTAGGGACTGTACAGATGGCCCCTGAGGAGTTGCAGGATGCTGCCCCTTTCCTTGCTGGATTAGGGCTGCAACAACCACATGCTGCAGCCCTGATCAGGCCTTTCCGTGGAGCAAAAAGAAGCCACAAAAAGTGGCTCCTTTTTGTGCCACAGAAAGGGTGCCCTATCTGTGGTGGCAGCGACTTTTGTCCGTTTCTTCAGTGCAGCACATGTACACGCTGCACCGAAGACATTCCCTTTTTGCTGCCCATCATGTGGTTGCTTTGGCAGTGTGATGCCCCCACTCTGCCCCCAGGCTGGCCCTTTTGGCCAGTCTGTACTGGCTCTTAGTCTAGTGAGATTTTATTATAGTGTTTAACTTCTTCTTAAAAGTATGTACTCTTAGACTCCATATATTTAATCATTTAAGCACAAGGAAGGATCCAGCCTGAAGGCTAAATTGGCCTTGGGCCAAATACTGAAAGCTTCATGGCAGCAGTGGGCAGAACCAACACCAAAGTTGCTAGCCATTGTCTCTCAAATGCATCCCCCCCCCCATTCACATAGGGACACTTCCACATTGTATTGATACATGTACAGACACAGCATTCACACAAATACAAACATGAACATGTTAGTACAGCATTAATAATAATAATAATAATAATAATAATAATAATAATAATAATAATAATAATAATAATTTTTATTTATAGCCCGCCTCTCTGCCCAACAATCAAGGTGGGTTACAGCATTAAAACAAGACAATGTAAAAACAACCCCAATCCCCAGGTTAAATGTATAGTGTGAGAATTACCAAGAAACTGCTGACCAAAGCACTGCTGAGCTGCATTTCCATGACGGACATCTTGTCTTCGGAAACGTCTAGGGAATACAGAAATCATTAAAAAGTTCAGATGGTCAAGTTTCTATTGTGTCTTGCCAGCATGAGACGCCTTCACCAAGGCTGATGGGAAGCTTTTATGTCCAAGTCACTTTTATATTCCACACCTGAACATTTTGTTCTAGGTGTCATCAGGAAGGAAAGTAGCTAGAATTTTTGTTAGAATTCACTTTTAGAATTTAAAGTTGCAACAGTCTATCAAGCAGGAAAAGAATATTCCAAAGAATGGAATGGAATGGAATGGAATAGAAAGAATATTCCAAAATATTCAAAAATTGATTTTTTTTTTTTTAAAAAAAACATGTTTTATGTGTGTTCAGCAACCCTGATGAGAAGAATCTTGGACTGGCAAGAATGTTTGCAGTTCAGGATTTATTCTCTGCAAAATTTGCATGTGGATAGTTTGCACAGAACACAGCATTTTCTACACAGGCATTAATATTTTGGTACTGAAATATTACTTTCTAAGAAGAAAAGGTTTTTTGCATAGAAATGATGTTTACTGCACAAAACAATAATGTTCAAATTTTGTGCAGATGAGTTCAGAACTATGCATAGCCTTCAAAAACCTGTGTTTTTTGAAGACTTTCATGGAAATTCTCCCTGATATTATGTATAGAGACAGGTTTTTATTGTTGTTTGTTGATGGTAATGACAACGCTAACAACAATGATGATGAATTATCACACGGGACATATCCCTCCACACATTTTGAGTTATGTAACCCGAGCACAGATATGCCATCTTGATGAGAATTAGGTTATCTTTCACCTAAAGGAGGGAACTGTCCATCTAAGATTCTCAGAACATTTGTGAGGACACTCTTCAAGTTTATGGGCTATGTGGTATCCTTATGTAAATTCAGGTGATTTCCTTAGTGGCAATGTAGTATACAATACATTATGCAAGACACAAATGCTGTCTCTGGCTTCAGACTAAGCTAATAATCTTATCAAATAACTATTTTTGATTTTTTTTTAAAAAAATGGCCAAACTAATAAGCTAAAAAATGGCTGTTGTAAAGTTCTCAGCTTTCAGTACTTGCTTTATAAGTAGCAAGGTGCAAAGTACTTCACAAGTCTTATTGCTGTTCTATCATAACTAAGGGTCTTTACAGACTGCCAGAAATAATGCAGCTTGAGTCCACTTTAATTGACCTGGCTCAGTGCTAGTGAATCATGGGAAGTGTAGTTTATTGTGACACCAGAGCTCTCTGACATAGAAGGCTCAATGTCTCAGAAAAAAAAAACCTATAGTTCCCATGATTCCCTAGCACTGAGCCTGGGCAGTTAAAGTAGACTCAAGCTGCATTATTTTTGGCAGTCTGTAAAGGCCCTAAGTAGGTTACAGGGGGAAGCAGACGGGCAGCCCTGGGCCACCCCCAAAAGTGGAGGATCAAGGCCGAGGCTGCCAGACACCTTGGCCTCGATCCTCCCTTTTGCCACCTGTGAAAGAAGCGCTAAAATAGCGCTCCTTCCGCAAGCTGCGAAATGGGTGCTGCAAGAGGCGTGGAGCGCCTCTTCAGCATCTCTTCCAACTCAGCATGTCTGGATGCTGAGCCGGAAGGACGTCATTGGAGTACCCATTGTTCAGACAGGCCGTGGAAGGGGATGGGGTGCCTAGCATTTGGCTGCCCTTCCCCTTCCTGGGATTGAAGATGGCATTTTTAGCCATCTGCATCACCTCTGTGTTGAGAAAAAAAAACCCTCTGGTGGTGAAGAACAAATGGGCTGAACTGAAGTAACCCACTGTGCGCATGACACACTCTTTCTTTCTTAAGAACTAAACCTACATATTTTTTTATTCAAGGAAACTGTTACTCATTGTTGGGTTTGAAGGAAAGAAGGACTCATTGATGAAAGCAATATTGACATGAAAGTGTTGGGCATCTCATCAACCTGCACACACATGCCTAAAAAGTATGATTAAATGAGTATCTAGTTTGAAATTAAAAAAAAAACACTATCCAATTAATAAATGTACAGTAGGGAACAATTTGACATTTGCTAAAATCCAGATGGGGTAATACATTATTAAATCACTTCCATGTGCAAGAACCAAATTCTGTTTGCTTTAAATGCAGGAATAACCCTAAGTTATTCTGTAAGAAGCATTTTCATAAATTATGCTTACAGAATGTGACAACAAATGCAGAAATGTTTTGGAAATCCTTTTTCACCCCCCCAACCCATCCACATGTATATATAATATGGAAAACAAAATTTGACTTGGAGGAAGCAAGTGTGATAGGCAGATGGCACCATGTTACTAGCCAAAGATAGTGAACACTTGAAGAAAGTGCAAAAAACAGGGTTACAGCTGAATATTAAAAAACAAAAATAATGATCACAGAAGACATACATAGTTTTAAAGTGTGTGATAAAGACTGAAATTGTTAAAAACCAGAAGCTGTTGAGGGTTTTCTATAATTAGACTCAGTCATTAATAAAAAATAGAGACTATCATCAAAAAAATCTGAACAAAACTAACACTTGGATGGGCAGCTATGAAAAAACTAGGTAAGATATCCAAATGTAAGGATATATCATTGAACACCTAAGTCAGAATCATCCATGCCATATTATTTCTAGTTTTTATGTATGGAGTATGAAGAAAGAAGCCTCCCCGACGCGTCGGGAGGGGCTCCCTGTTGCGTCGGCCATTAAAAAGCCTCGATGCATTGATTGGTTGAGTGGCCCAGAAGTCCCGCCTTTTCCGGGCTGCTCAACCAATCGGAATGTAAAAGGAGGAAATCTCGCG
>CM034708.1:115752834-115783307 GCA_020142125.1 Phrynosoma platyrhinos
TTCTTGCAAATTTCAAATCCTGTAAATTCTTGCAATTTCTTTTCTTCAAAATACAAAATATTTTGAACCTAATTTTATTTATTTGGCCCTTCTATGCTATAGCACTGTGATTCCATTTTAACTGCCATGGCAACCTCTTATGGAATCTTGAGATTTGAAGTTTAGGGAGGGGCCTTTAGGACTCTCAAAGAGGAAGCCTTTCTAATCTTTACCAAACAATAAATACTAGGATTCCATAGGATGCATCTATGGAAAGTGGAATCATGGTGCTATAATTGTGTAATGTGAAAGGGCTCCCAAGGACTCCAGAATACTTCAGCTGAGAAGCAAGCAACTAGACAGCAAGCTGAAGCCAGAGCAAACTGAAGTTACTTCAGTGGGTAGGATGCCTAGAATTTCAAGACAGTATCACTTTATCAGAGGTTAATTCTTTTCCCATGAACTCTTTTCAAAGCTGTGATGGCAAACTTCCCTGACTGGTTCTGTCATAAATTCCACCTTGCAAAGGTTCCTTTGAGAATTTTCAGAGAAAGTGTGGTCTTTTTCCGACAAATGAGCTCATATAGACATGTACTTGCATATGCAGAAAAAGGTAGGTCAGACTTCTTCTCCTTGATACTTTTTTGCTATATGGGAAAATGTTTGGAGGACTATCTTCCCATGTGCACCAGCACTTCCAATGTGAAGGTTCTTCCACACATGCCATGTTCTTGCAGTAGTCTCTCAATTAATAACAAAATGACAACATACCACTTGTAGAACAGCCATCAGGGTATCTCTTCTCATCTGCATGACTGAGGCTGCTGCCTGCATCATGCTCTCTTCTTGACCTCTCCCTTAACCCAGACTCCCTGCCTTATGCCCAACCCAGCATGCCTGGGAGGGGGTTGATTTCCCCCTTTCCCCACACAATTCTAGGGCTCTGCTTCTACAATTTTATTTTTAAAGGTAAAAAGAAAGAAAAAAATAAACAGAAAAAAATTAAGAAAGACAATCAGGGCACTTGGGAATAGTGAGGGGGGAGAGGGAGGGGGGACAGTGACATCATATGTCTTGTGATCTTACAACTGCCTCATGAGTGACATTTTGCACCTGGGGACTTGAGCGATTGCCAGGTCATTCATGAGTTTCTCCCATGATGAAAAGGGGTGGGTGGGGACAGGGCAGCTATGGGTTAGACATGGCATCATTTAATGAGTATCACCAAAATTGCTTCTTTCTGAGTGAAATCATGGTTTAAAAGTCATGTGCAATAATATCCTGAAAGAATTTACTTCTTCAGTGAGGACTATGCCTCAAAGATTTCTTTTATGTAGCTGTTTGATTTCTACCACCATCCCTTGCCATTGACCAGGCTGACAGGGCTGATGAAAGTCAGAGTTGAACACCAGAAGACATATGTTCCTGAGACCTGCACTAGACACAATTCAATTGTGGTTCTAATGTATCTGTGTCATACATGATCACACTCCAGCATGAAATCATGTTACGTTTCACACAGAACAACACTCACTCTTTTAGAAGAAATTTCCATTGATATGACAGGAACTGGCACCTAGATGGAAAGAAATTTTTCTTTGATTAAGGAACTAGATCACATCTGTAAAACAGATAAATATTTGACTGGGTAGGGTGGGAAGACAAAAGAGTTATTTGTATTTGCACAGCAAATGTTGCTCAATATGCATGCACATGAAATACCATTCTCTTGTTTTTTTAAAGCTCCAACTCAGTCATTTACTGGGAAGCTAAAAACTTCACCTATACAGGAGCAGCTATATTCCATTCCCTCCCTCCCTCCTTCCCAATACATTTATAGAATGTGTGACGGAGCTGTTCCATTTGTAATCTATAAATATGGCTGCAGCATGCATGCAATCTCCCTCTTACACACACTTATTTTTTTTTTAGAACAAAGAATACCAGAAATTGAGTGGATGTGCATAGGAACCTCTATGTGCTACGTCTACAATGTACTTTAGTTTAGGCATGCCTTCAAAGAGAGAGGAGTGGAGGACAGCTTTTTTCTCTGCAATGTAAAGCCTGCATCTGGTATGCAAGTATAATAAATAATCTACTTTCAAAAAAAAAAAAAAAAACCAGGCAAACAAACAAACAAAAAAACAAGGAAGCACCAGAAATTTCAAGCAAGGTTAACACTTTAAAGCCACTTCTTTCTTGTTTGCTTTAAAGAAAACTTTCTTAAAGTTGTCTTAAAGACAGCAGGGCCTTGGCATGTAATTATTTACTAATTTCATTCTAAAATGAAACAATAAGACATTTTAGCAGTTTTATTCCTGCTCCAATAAAGTCTCTGAAAACTATACAGTTTTAGAAGATTATTCCCAATTTGTAACTCACAAATTTCACATCAGGATTTTTATGTAGAAAACAGTTTTTGAGCAGGAATTTTCTCCTGTGCAACAAAACTGTATGTGCATTTTGTACAATATAAGTCCCAACCTGCAAAAGTTCTCATCAATTAAGTTCCTCCTCATCCTCCCAACACTCAAGAAACACATTTTGGATCATCATTTCCCCCCCCAATATTTTGTATGCCTGGAAGATGCTATAGTAAGAGCCCAGTTTAACAGTCTCCACAATCAGAGACCAGATTTGAGTTCTCTGGTGTGAAGGGCACCAGGCTGTAGCTTGTGAGGAAGCAGAGGTTTCTTATTGCTCGGATGCCCTTTTATGAGCCTTCTTTGGAGATTTGTGTGGAAATATCAAGTATCAGATTTTGGTTTGCACTTTGGTGCCCTTTTGGTGAAGGGTTGGGCTATGAAACATCCTCCATGGGCTGGAGGGCTTGGGAGATGGGGAAATAGCAGGGGGGGTTGCTCTCTCCTGTAAAGTCTACAGACTTCAGGGGGAGGAGGAGTGCCCTCAGTTTATCTTCCAGTAAACAGCCAGCCAGAGAGCAACCAATGATATTGCCCTTGGGAATAGGTGTTTTATCTAAGAGAAGGCTAGGGAGGTGGTCACAGGTTGACAATTGGGCTTCAGTTGGACCCACATTAGGTTGCCCTCCCTTTTGTTGCTTATCTCCAGGTTCAGTTTAAATAGCTTTTGGGTCAAATAAAGTGATCCTTGTTTAACTAAATGTCTTGTGTCTAGTCTTGTTGGTCATCAATTTTTTTCTTAAGAGATGGCTATTGGGTTCTGTACCAGTGGGGTAGTGAATTGCTTTGAATTTCAACTAATTTTTAAATAAATTAACACAAGATGGAGAACCCTTCCTGCAATATCTTTGATTGCTTGTTTAAAGTTTAGATTACACCTCAAATTGGATTTACCATCCCAGGGACAAAGAAGCAACCACCTCCAATTGTTTAAAGAGTATTCACTATAATTACAGGTTCTCTATGTGATCAGCTTGTACATAATGCAGCAGTTCCTTAAAGCCTGACATTCAGGAGCCAAATGATACCTGAAGGTTGGACATTGTCTTTCCTGCTGTCACAATTGTACTGTGACATTTTTTGAAAATGTAAATTAAAAGGATAATCTAGGAGAAAGCAAGAGCAGAAGTGCAGGTGGTCTGCTCACATTTGCTTTCCATCAGTTCTCTGCTAGATTTTTGACAGTCATATCTACATTCTATGCCTTAGACTCTTTTCAGCAACTGGGTTCACATTATTTGGATGTTGGGAATTACAAACACTACCATAGCTGTTGAGCTATGGGACTTCAAGACTATGGGAAATAAGTCTATAAATCAACCTGGACATAAGATAGTTAACTGGCAGACAGCATTTATTCTCCACATGCAGTGCTGACAGGGATCTCTGAAGAAATAAAAGCCACTAAGAAGATGAATAAAGATGAATCTCTAGAAAGATTGCCCTTTGATTGCTAGCAACTAATGGGAAATAGAACACAGTGGAATCAATGATTTTTTTTAGGACCAATGGCATTTTTTTTGAAGAATTAATCTCTTAACAATATTAATCATGAACTGTATTTGAATAAGAGGGCTCATATTCAACATCAAATTATCAAATTTCAGGTACAAAAGAAACAGAAAATAATCTGTTTATCATGGACCTATATGGAAGTTGTCTGAATTTAATGAATTAAATTGGGTTTCCTCTACTGCTTTTTGCCAGTCCTCTCCATCCCATGTTCAAGGTCTTGCAAAATATAGTCATGGCTGTAAATTCTGTGTACATTTAATTCTGTGTACCTATTTTCCTCAGTTTTATGCTATCTTAAGTGTGTGTAGGATGCAATCTTTGTTCTTAGATGAATGTTACAAGACAGAGAAAAGTAAAATAAACAACAACAGCCTTACTTTGAACACTTGTAGTTCTTCAAGAATCACTTCTTCCATCGATTCTGTCTCTTGGTTGTAAATTGTAATGACTTTCAGTACAATCCCATTATCTGTGAATTTAAAACAACGGCAATAATAAAAGAGAACTTAGTACTGGTAACAATTTTTTACTTGTCAGTCAGGCATAGACAGTTTTTTTTAAAAAAATATCTTTAAACAAAATGAGTAAGACAAATAAATCTATCTTCCATTCAGTCTAAAATATGAAAACACAAATAATACAAGATGGCAGAAGATAAAAATACTCATTTGGCTTCAGTTGTTCAAGGTGCCTTTTTATCCAGCCCTTCTGGATTACCTAGCACAGGAGCACACTGTAATATACAAGTTCTCCCCTCCCATTTTATCCTCATCACAACCCTGTGTAGTAGATTAATTATCTAGATCAGGGGTAGGCAAACTTTCCCCTTTAAGGGCCAAGGGACTTCAGCTCCCAGAAGCCTCAGCCATGTTGGCCAATAGTCCCATGTTGGCCAATAGCTCCTGGGATTCTGGGAGCTGAAGTCCCTTGGCCCTTAAAGGGGAAAGGTTGCCTACCCCTGATCTAGACTAAGAGCACACAGCAAGATTCTTGGATGAGTCAGAACCTGTGACTTCCAATTTCTAGTTTAAAATACTGGATCTCATATAAATAATTGGATGCATGTATACAAGAGTTCAGTGAAGTAATAGGATCAAGATAGAGAGAACTCAGACTTGCCTAGGGCCAGTTTGCATCTTGGACATTGGATTAAAGATGACATTGGATGTTCTTACATTCCTGGATTAGGGACATTCTGACATGCAAGAATGAAGACTTTTCCTCCCCTCCATGCAGAATTAGATTATGAGAGCTTTTCTGTATTTTTTAATTTTTAGACTGGATCATAGGCTGGAAATTCACACTTACAGTAATTAATAATTGAATGTGACTGAAGAGCCCACTTTTTCAGTCTGGCAGCATCCCAACCAAAGGGTTTCCAAGGCATGGCAGATTGGGGCATGGGGTAATGAGGTCTGCAGAACTTTCCTGGTCTTGGGACACATTGAGACAAGCAATTGTGGTGTAGCCAGGTGCATCTGGCTACTAGGAGAGTGTTGCAGCCAACATTTCCTCATGTCCCAAGATGCAGCACCTAGGAAACCCTTTGGTGGGGCTGAAAAGGTAGGATTTTGGAGGGTGGCATGGAGCTCTGTTATCATAGTTACATCTGATGATGTAGGTGCTCCACTCTATTTTGCAAAAATGTTTTTGCACAACCCATACTGTATTTTGTGTAAAACTTTGCATTTTTCAAAATAAAATAAAATAAAATAAAATAAAATAAAATAAAATAATGCAATTCTTCATTGTAGAAACAAGTTTCTGCAAAAAAAGTCCCAAATGTGAAAAGTATGTCCACACTCTTATAATGTTTCATCACATCTTGCAAAAATCTTTCTCATCAAGGATACAAAAATTTGCAAATATCATTATATTTCTCATTGGTTAAACCCCCTTAAATCTGCTAAAGCAGAGAAGGCACCAGCCATGAATTCTCTCTCCTACACTGCTATGTGTGACACATATGGGTATTTCATTATGGCAAGTATAGCTATGGAACAGATGATTTACAGTTCAGGATTTATTCCTTGCAGAATTTGCATGGGGTATTTTTTACACAGAAAGAAGCATTTTCTGCACAGAAAACAATATTTCAGAAATGATATTTTATGTGTTTAAAATACTATTTCCTCTGTTGACAATGCTGTTTTCTGTGCAAAACAGCTATGTGTGATTTTTTTGTAGAATAAATCCTGTACTGCAAAGGTTCTTGTCAGTCCAACATTCCTCTTGTCAGGGTTTCTTGACATTTGAAAAAGATGTTATTTGATCTTTGATTTTTTTTAAAAAAATCTTTCCATCCTTCTTTTTGAACTAGGGATTTTCCTGGCTCACAGATCATATAGATAATATCTGAATGCAACAGACATTAGACCTAGCTAAGTCCATGAACTGCATCACTGAACTAGTAGAAGACTCTTTGCGAGAGATGAATTCTAGAAGAAATGCAGAGGTTAAAACTTCTAAGTACTTGAGTTAAAAAACAAAGTGGCCCACTACTACAAATGCTTGAAATAAATCTTCAAACTGAGAAAAATTTTGAACATTCAAACATTCAAACTTTTAGAAGACTCTTCCTGAACAACAGCCTGAAGAGGAAAGCAGGTACCACAGCATAGATTTTGAAGTAACTGGATACTAAAGTTATCGTTCAACCATTTTTGGTAATCTTCTCCCTCATAGAAAACAGTATACAATAAATCTGCTTCACACCAAGAATTCATACCACTAATATTTTTACGTGTGAAACATTTGTTCAAGTGTAGAAAAAATATAAATAAATGACACAACCTAGGAGAGTCACATAGGGCAAAAGTTGGGGGGGGGGAGATGAAATGAGGAAAAGGAATCCAAAAGGAGCTAGCTATCCCATTGCCATGAGAATGGGGGTATGGTCCTACCCATCCCAAGAAAAGACAGCAAAAGAATATATTTCTCATTGCTAGGCAATCGACAGGCATTCTCTGGCCTAGTGGGTTATGGGAACAACAGGGAAAAAGATGAAGTGAGCATCGACTGGTAGGAAACAGGAAGTAGGCACAGACTAGGAGGCATCTTGCAAGGTCTAAATGCAGCCAGTCCAAGGGAGAACATGCAAAAGCTCTTCATGTGCTCCAACTAAGGTCTAATCTGCACTGCAGAATTAATGCCATTTAGCACTGCTTTAACTGCTATGACTCAGTGATACATTGAGGACTTGGTGTCCACTGGGGTTTGGTTTCAGGACCCCCTGCAGATACCCAAATCTGTGGATGTTTAAGTCCATTAAACACAGTGGCATAGTAAAATGGTGTCCCTTATATAAAATGTCAAATTCAAGGTTTGTTGTTTGGAATTTATTTTTATTTTTTTGAATATTTTCAAGCCATGGATGGTTGAAGACCTGGATAAAGAATCTGTGGATATAGAGGGCCAACTGCATGAAATTCTGGGATTTGCAATGTTGTGGGATATTTAGCCTTCTCTGTCAGACAGCTCTGGTGCCATGACAAACTAAAAATTCCATGGGGTGGAGCCATGACAATTAAAAGAGTATCAAACTGCATTATTTCTGCAGTGCACATTAGACCTAAATCAGAAAGGAGGAGGAGGAGGAGGAGGAGGAGGAGGAGGAGGAGGAGGAGGAAAAACGAGTGCCTTTAATCTCTCTTTCTTTGTCATTTACCTGTCCCAATAAATAAGACATCGTATTGTCCATCTTCTGCTTCTACTCTGTCTACTGCTATTTGTTTGAGTTTGTATTTTCCATCTGTCTTCACAAGAACTGGTCTCTTATGAACAGGCCTAATAGGCTGATACATCAAAGGATGGCTTCTAGCAAAACGAATAGCTTCATCTGGGTAGTCTTTGGTGCTCCCATACAGACCTCCATTCACTTTGCTAGCACACTGCAGAACACAAAATAAATAACTTTATAACATACTTACAGTGTTTTAAAAAATAAATTAACAATGTATGATTTCCCCTCCCTTTTGTAATATCATTTCTGTACCAGTATTACTTTTGAACAGGAAATATCAACCCACATAGGGTGTGTGGGGCCATATACACTAATCCACCCTAACCTCCCCATCTCTGCACTCACTATTTTTGTGGTAAGCAGAAAGGTCTGACAGTCTACAGCAGTGGTTCTCAAACTTTGGTCCTTCAGATGTTTTTGACCTCAGCTGCCTGTTGGCCAAGCTGACTGGGGCTTCTGGGAGTTGAAGTCCAAAACACCTGCAGGACCAAAGTTTGGGAATCACTGGTCCACTTGTAGTAGTCACTGTATGATTGGGAACCCTTTAACAACATGGTTCCTAGTTGTTGAGAGATTTACATTCAAAAAACAAAATACTCCTTCAGACTTTTCTACTTAACAGTGACAGCAGTTGAGGGCTTTCATGATAAATTTGCTGTAATTTGATGTGAACTTTAAAGGAACATTCCAAGATGTCAAGGTCTAGTCCCAATATAGGTATAGTGCACTGGACAGCTCCTTTATAGGTCAGCTTTAATCTGGAGTGAATTCACTGTTACCGATATGGGATTCCCCACCCTGCCTGTGCTCAAGGCAGTGGGAATTTATAGGGCCAGACCCTGTTATCCTTTTACACAGTTCAGGTTTCTACTGGAAGTGTTTCCAGTCCAGACACTAATCTTGAACAGAGCTATTATGGCATCCAGATGTTGGTGGAGACCAAGCCTATACCCTTTGTAATAAAAATCATGGTTTAGAAAAGTAAATAGAAGAGACTGATTTTCTAGTTTTAAAACAATTAGGTGGGATATGTGAACATTTGCAATCAGTATGGAAGTTGGTATGTACAGCCACTAGATACATTGTAGGAAATTAAGCTATTGTTCAATTTGGAGACTCCAGGACATGATTGTCATTTGTAGTAAGTAATGATTATTCTCAATTAGTTTCCCTTAAATGTGACTTCTCTAAGAAATATCACAGACAGTGCACTTCTTACCTTTCCTCACCAACTCAATGGCAACTAGTCCTAGAGAAAGTCTCTCTCTCTTTACCAGAAAGAAAACATTATATGAAATAATTATGTTAGGATAAGTTGAATAACTTGTATTCCATTGTCGTAACCACAAAATGAGGAGGGAAATGTTCTATATCTAATATCCAGAAAGTAGTTTGGTGATTGGAACTAAAACTTAACAGGAAAGAAAAATTAGCTTTGAGGATGGTTTTTGCTGATTTTCAGTGAGAAAGGGTAAGACATTTATAGGAGCTTAAGTCTGACAAGTGACCTCCTGTAGCTTGACAGGTACTGTCTAGTTTTTCTGTTCTTACATACTTTGTGGAGTTATACTCTGTCAGTTCTTATCCCGATTTACAGTACATTTTTGGACAGAAAGAGTCTGTTGTGATAGGTAGAATCATAGAATCATAAAGGGGAAGCAGATGGGTGGCCTTGGGCCACCCCAGGAAGCTGCGCTGTGGGGCCAAGGTATCCCTACACCTCGGCCCCATGGCGCAGCTTCGTTGCCCCTGGAAGGAGCGCTAAAATAGTGCTCCTTCCACAAGTCGCTGAAGGTGTGCCGCAAAAGGCTGGAGGCGCACCTTCGGGGACTCTTCTGCTGCAGCGTTCACAAACGCTGCGGCAGGAAGGTATCGTCAGAGTGCTGGCCGTGCAGAGGGGCCGGCGCTCCGACAATGCCTATGGGAAGGGGTTGGGGTGCCCACCGTGTGGCTGCCCCTCCCCTTCCTTGCCCCCAAAACAGCCCTTTGTGCCATCTGCTTCCCCCCATAGATTTGGAAGAGACCTCCAGGGTGATCCAGTTCAAAAACCTGTCATGCAGGAACTCACAATCCAAGCACCCCCAACAGGTGGCCACCCAGTCTCTGTTTAAAAACCTCCAAAGTAGGAGTCTTCATCACCCTCCAAGGGAGTGTGTTCTACTGTCAAACAGCTCTTATTGTCAGGACATTCTTCCTAATGTTTCCTAATGGAATCTCTTTTCCTGTAGTTTGTAGTATATAGGTATGTTGTAGGTAAAGAGGAATGTCTTGTACCAGATTTACCATAGCAGTAGTGTAACATGCTAGTAGATATTAAAAAAAATACTTTTGCTCCATTTTAACATACATAATTCACATGTCATCCTTGTTATGCATATACTCTGTATAATCTTCTGGGGCCTATTCAGTGAACCTTATAAGACAATGGATAAGAGGGTGAGAGTAGAATTTTAATGAATGTAGCTAGTTTTATAGATATGTGAGAGAATGCAAGTTAGGAGGTAGTTAAGTCAATTAAGAACAGTTTGAAGAGAGGGAGGGGAAGTGATGGTTGGTTTGTGGGCCAAAGAGAGGTATAGTGTTAAATCTATTTAAGCATTCAAAGTATTTGAGCTGTTACTGTTATAGTGGCTTGTCAACATATTTCTTTTCACTCCAAATATTGTGATCCTGTTATTAATTATATAATTCCTACTCTTGTCCTTAGAATTGCACTGTTTTTCAGCTAGAACTCATGTTAATAGGCTCTCAACATTCCTATACTGAAACACTAGGTTAATTTTTAAACCTAAACAACAGCTTTGGAATGAGAGCCTTAGAAACAGCTAAAAATAATCAATAGTCAGGCATTGTGGTGATAGGGTAGTCAAGAGGCAGCAACTTCCTTTCCAGATGGTGATGCAGATTGTCCTCTGCCACTGGAGCATTCATATAGGTTTTCACCAGCACCACACCCACCATCTCCACTGATGTAGCAACACCAACCAACAGGATCTCAGCCAGGTACCATATATATCAGAATTAGGTGCCTTCTAGAGTGATGTTCAATTACAGTACAATCCTAGACATGCCAACTCAGAAATGTTCCATTGTTTACAATAGAACACACCCAGGTATGTATGTATGGAGATACAGCCTGCTACTTCTAAAATAGATACTTTGTTATCCTGAAAAGGAAGTTTTAAATACTTGCATGCAAGTAAAGGATAAAGTTTCCTAACTTGTTATGGATTCTTCCCTTCAAAACTCACTTCATGCTCTTTAATTGGAACCATTTAGGATTCTGCTAGAAATATTTTAGTAATCTTTTATTTCCTCCATGGATCTTGGAAAGAGTGTGGTTTTTAGAAACATTTCAAGCACAACCACAGTAGCAGGCGCTCCCCATTTAAATTGGATTTTCAATCAATAATGTGAAATAAAATACTCTTTATGTTTACTGGAAACATTCAGTCTCAACTTGTGGCAAGGCTGTAATTGACACTAATAAACTCCTGCACTTGTCAAATGAGTAGTGTTTATTTTCTTTTTCTTGGGTCTTGGCTAGCATGAACTCTTTGCTCTGGTTTGGTTTTGAAGTGAATTTTTTAATCAGCCAGCAGTTGAATTTTTACTGGCTGCTTGTCATAAAAGGCAAATCATGGGGCTTTCTGTAGAAGCTGAAAGGTCTGGTTTTCCATGTGCGGCCACAGCCGATGAAACAACAGTGCCAAATCCTATTAAAAAGTTCCAATGTGAGCAAGATTTGAGAATATAATATTTAGATTTAAAATGAGATATTTTTAAAGGAACAGTAACTCTCAGTAACTAGGCCATCAGCACATGGGATAGGGAATTTAATAGTCCTGGATTTGCTTTGAGATGTTGTTTTCAAAAGCACCACATGGGGAATCAAACAATTAAGATGACTGACTAGAGAGTTGATGAAAGCGACTGAAAAACTTTGCTAGACACTAATAAGGATTTCCTATAGAATTTTTTTTCCAGTTTTTGGGATCAGGTTTAATTAATGCCAGTTTTCTGCCCATGTATGTCCAGTTTCCACTTTGCCAAAGTGGAAGAGTCTGACTGAAGAAGGCAACATCACAGTACTGCAGTGAAATTAATAAAATTTCAGTGCAGAGTTGGGAAAAGTTACTTTTTTGATCTCAGCTCTCAGAAACCCTGAGCCAGTGTAACAACAGCAGAGAGTCTGGAATGTAGTCCAATAAATAACTTTTCAAGTTATTGGTGGAATGTGACACAAAAGTAGCTCCTGCACTCCTTTGCCTTCTCCTCATTGTGGATAAAATCAAGAGCATCCTCCACATGTCTTATTTATGTCAGTAGTGGGTACATTAACAAGGGCCAAACTTTGCCTTCACTACAGTCATATTCCCAAATGGATATAATTTACTCTTCCAAACTAGATTCTACATTTTCCTTAGAGTAGTAAATGACAGCTATTTGCTTATATGAGGACGGTTACTCAGAGATATTGTTATAGGCATAAATCCTGTCAGCTCTCTCTCATTACCTATTTTCATCAGGATTTCCCTGTTTTCTATTGTCAGAAAATAGAAAAAGCAGTGCTCTGTTTCATAATAACTATTAACAAACAAAATTATTATGGCTCTTGCACATACCGATCCAGGTCTTGGGTATGGTACTTTCCCTTCATACACAGACCAATGATATTCAGGTCCTTCTTTATGAGCATATGGTCCATTGAAAGCTGCCCGGATACTAGCCATATGATAGACACATATAGCATATCCTCGAAATATGTTGCTGCAAAATAGAAGTCAAGAAAGACCAAAAACAAAATCTAGATGGAATATAACTGGGCAGTTGAATTAGCCACTGAAAAAAAGTATGGCATAGAAATATAGAAAATCTCAAACAATAATAGATGTGCATAACCATATAGCTTTAATTGCCAGCCTAGATAACTTTGTGTATTTTCTGTTGTTATGAATAAGATAAGTTAGCTGATTTGGATTCGTGTTCTTAATGAATTCATTAAATTGCATTTTAAGCAAACCAATCTGATTTGGTCCAACACAAATCTGAATGCAGCTGTCCTTCGGGTCTTCTTGCCCCTTCCTAAATGTTACCATGAAGTTTTAGTCTCAAAAGAAGTACAAAATGTGTAGCAATAGAAATAGCAAGTACATTTTGATACTGCTTATCAGTAAACTTGCACCACCTAAGTGGTTTACAATGTGTAAGCCAATTGCCCCCAACAAACTGGATAATAATTTTATTGGCCTACAAAAGCATGAAAGGCTGAGTGGAACTTGGAGCCCTCCTCTAGGGTCAAACTTACAACATTGTAGCTGCTGTACCAGCATTTAATCACTGTGCCACCAGGGCTCCTTCTAACTCTAGCAGGTAATATCACCTACTCCTCCCAGATTACAGACAGTATGAGCTGATTTAAAAATAGAGAGATGTAGCGGTAAGAATGGAGGAGATGGAGATCAACAGATGTGATTATAAGAAGCATGGGGCAAAAGTGTCTAAATGTATCATTTTCCTGTGCATGTGATTTGCAGTGAAATTGTCATTGAATTGTCACTAGGCAGATTGCTGAGATTATGTGACTAATGTAACCAGGAGCTGCATAACATCCCCTATGTTTGTTATTTGTAGCCTGCACCTGACAGAATCTCCAGAATACCAATTTCTGGTCCAAAAAAAGTGTGAACTGCCTTTCCTGGAAAATGCTAGAATTGAAAAATCATCTTTTGAGTAAATTACTGAGTATCCTGCATTGTGTAACATAGGGGTGAAACAGACGACCCTGAAGGGGTGGTGTCAAGCCACTCCAGCTGATGCAGTATTAGGGCTGCAGCAACCACATACCACAGCCCCACTCTGCCATTTTTCCAGCACACAAAGAAGCGGCAGAAAGCTGTTCCTTTTTGTGCTGGCAAAATTGGCTTTGCACCACTGACACAGCTTTTTGCAATGCCTGTGACATGTGGCATCTAAACAACATGCCTCCAGAGCACCAAAAAGCTGTCCCCCACGTGGGCAGGCAGATGGCTTCCCAGTGGCTTCCAGGAATGCCTCATCTAAACTACATGTCCCCAAGCTGCTGGGTAGCTGTCACAAAGGGGCTGTCAATTTCCCCCATAATCTCTCTCTCTCTTTAATTTTCAAATGCAGAAGTTGACTTCCAACCATTTTCACTTTTGCTTTTTTAGTTTTGGCAGTGTCCCAGGTGTAGGAAACAGTTCCCTGAACAATAATAATTGTCTACTCCTGCTCTAAAACATCTTTGCCTTAAAGAAGAAAGTGAGCAGAAGTCTGTAATGTCTACTCAGAAGGAATACCCCTTAACTTCAACAAGTCAGAGGCTGTGAATTATTCCTGAGGGAAATAAGTTGAACAAAGATAAGAGTCAAAAGGAAAAAAAACTCTTTGTGGCTCAACAGAGCTCTAGTGTAGAGAGTATCTGTGTGGTTAGATTGTAATCGTAGAAACAGCTGAAGGGTTGTATTTGAATTAGCTATAATACACTTGAAACTGTAACTAGGTAATATTATTAACAGGTTTGAAAACCAAGAACCATGCCTGTATGTTTGAAACACAATAAAACCATCTTCTATTTTATAAAAAACTATTTTGGCCTCTGTGTGAGACTTTTGAACAAACGCTACCAGTGTGTTATTAATAGTTATTGGATGGGGAGGTGACGAGGGCTATGAAGCCAGTCACATAAAATTTTAAAAGAGAGAAATAGTCAAGGTGGCAGGAATGGTCCATCACAATGGGTAATCTAGTTTTAACTTCTGTATGTTTTTAAAAAATGTTTTATATTGTTTTAATTTATACTTTAAAAATGGCAGTTTTTAAATTGTGCTTTAATTTTATTGGTTTTTTAAAGCTAATTTTGTATCATTTGTTTTATTGTAGCTGCCTAGGGTCCAATACCAGGCGAAAGGCAGCATATAAATACAATAAAGCAAGCAAACAAATAAACAAGACAAGGGCCACCAATTACAGTTTTCTCCTATATCTGAGTTTCATTTCTGACTTATTATGTCAATGGGCTTGCAAGAAAATGAACTACAGTCAGCCCACCACTTTTGTGAGTTTAATATTTGTAGATTTGATTATTCACAAGATTGTCCACTGCTGTGAAAATATGGAGGACACACTATAGTTCTTTTGAAAATTAGATTTCAGAAAATGTGTCTGTCTTTCAGTGAGTGCCATCATATCATGATTTCTTACCTTGTAGTGTTGAAGAGTCCAAATATCACTGGGTTTTTGTTATCTCGTGTCTGGAGCAAAAATATATCCTCTGCAAAGTGGAATAACTATTAGTGAATATAATGTGAACTACATATAAATAATATAGAATGTCAATAATATAAATATATAAATTATTAAGTATTGGTTAACAGTCTCTAATTCTGAATGGAAATTGGTTTAGCGCTGCTTTTGCTACAAAACAGCAAGAAAAAACTGTAGGTTTTTCATGATGGGAATAAGCCATAGTGAACCATAGGGTTTTGATTACATTAGCCTGAATTCCCCCCAGGCTGGTTTACACCACAGAATCCCCAAATCAGGACTGGGCTGTTTACACAATACCCAGACCTGATTTGGGGTTTCCATCCCTTGTCATTTGAAAAACTTACTTTTTAGTACAGGTTTTCCAGAAAATTTGGAGCAAAAATATGACAATGATGGGGGGGTGGCAGGCTGCCAGCCTTTCACCAAGTTGCTGTACAAATGTGTGTTGTTCTGTGTGTGTCTGAGGTTAAAACAAGGCTGGGTGCTATCTGTTCCCTCAGTAGCATCATTGGCCACTTCATGGGGACCACAGTTACCCATCTTCAGCAGATGAGGGGTGAATTCACTCCTGGGGCTGTGGTTTGCCATTGTGGTCACAATTTGGGGGTTGTTGAGACATGGTAGTCACTTCTAGACACTTCTGGTTGCCTTTTGGGTCATTTGGGGGTTGCTTTTTTGTGTACTTGTATGTGTGACCACTCAGAGGAATCCCCAAAACAGCATTTTGGAGTGTCTTAAAGCTTTTATTTTCCCAGTGGCTTTTTTTTTTTTTTTGGTAGTCAAATGGGGTTTGGTTGAAATGGGGTAACTGAGGGCTTGGGATATCAATGATTGTTCCAAGAGTTCCACTGCTGCCTCCTCAAGGGCCATGTGCACAATTCCAATCAATATGTGGGAAATCTGGAACAAGTTGAAGGGGTTCAATTGTCATCAGTCCATGAGAGCATATCCAAAGGTGATAAGTGCTCAAAAAGTTGAAGTCTAACAATATCTGCAGGGCTGACTTTTGCTCTCCTGTAGTTTATGATAATGTATGAATCCGTTCATAGAATACCAAGCACTTCTGCACTCTAAGGTCACTACTGGCTAATGTCTTTATCATCTGGAGAAGCATGAAACTCACCCAGCTCATCAAAATGTGTGTCAATGCCATTCATCCCTGGAACAGAACAGATCAATCTTGTTTTGAGAAAAGTTGTCCATTTATTCACCAACATCCGTTGCCCACCCATATCATTCTGGACAGGAAGGAACAAGAAAGAAAACAAATACTAAGGATCAAGTTGCTTTGCCTTGGAGGGTCCCTATTGCCTACTGCTATAGTAGCAGCTAGAGGGAGAAAATCTGTACCAGAACCATAAAATGAGAAGGATTTTAATACATAAATTCTCTTTATGAAAATTAACCCTTATCATGGTTTCAGCCATATGGGGCAAATGATCTTATTGCAAATTGTATGTTTTGTTCCATGAACAATTATATAGGGTAGGGAGAATCAATTTTAATCACTCTGTACTATACTGATCTATTCAGGTGACAGGGAAACACAGCTATTGACACTTCAAAAATCAAAGGTTCTCTTATTTATGAGTTTCCTATATCACCCATTTTTGGTCCAAATAACTTAGGAATAAAATGCTGATTCAATGTAAGCATTGCCTGAGAAGTTTACTCATGAATTTGAATAAGGAGATGGTGCAAAGCTTTAACAATCATTCCTTTCCTAACATCTTGAAAGGGCAGGCAAGAATTGCTTCTTGTTCTCTCATGACTGAAGAGAGACTATTACACTCTCTAAAAAAAAGGAAGACCTCTGATTCATGCCATGAGAAAGGAAGATAGTTCCTCTTCAGACATGACAGAAAATCAAGGGGAATTGGACACAAAGGTACAGTGCTTTTCAATTTGCCTACTGAGCATCACAGCTCAGATGAATCTCATATGCTACAACTCCTTAAAATGAATCACTTAAGTTAGTAGACAACAGGTCTAAGTGGCTCATGTAATTAGTAGGGGAGATTGCTTTTCTGACCACTTTGGAGTTGGGTGCCCCTTACTTCCCTCAGTTCATATGCTGCCACTGAGCACAGTCATCATTGCAGTTATGCACTCTTTTATGCATCAAAGTTATGTGAGGACTTTTGATACTGCTTCTATGTAGTAACTCTTCCACACACAATGTGTAGAATAGTTTATTTCATCACTGGTATGCAAAGAGCTTTCTTATAACCAGCATACATTTTAAAGTATGGAGATCTTCTATGGGATCAGATTCTACACAGAAAGATGCTCTATGTATTATTATGGCCATCATATATAGTGGTTCTATGTTTTTGTCAAGAAGTAATTTATCACATAGACCAGTTTTAGTACCTTGAATATGAACCTGTTATTTGTCACTGAATTATCAACTTGAAACCATAAACAGCTCATGCAGGTTATTATTCCTGAGCCCACAGTCTACCCAGATGACAGAAAGCTATCAACATTCTCATTAAAAGTTGTGGTTTGGTACATATTTTTAATTAAAATCATGACCATAACTCGTTTTAACTGTCTGCATATTATTAATCCCTTTAAAATGATTACTCAGTTTGGCAACTCAATGAGCCAAATACATTAGCCAGCTAAATTCTTTATTTTATTAATCACCTTAGCATGAGCTCAGTGAGATTAGGAAATAACCCTCACATTTGTTTATTCCAGAACCCAATTACTTTACTGAACTCATGTCAAAGCATATGATATGAATGCAGTAAGTGTAAAGAGAACGATTGCTTTGGGTAAATGCAGGTAAAACTAGGAAGAAAAGAAAACTAACTATAATGTACAAAAGAAATGGCTCAATTTCTAAGGAGAAAACACACATAGAAGTGTCCTTATCACATTATACCCAAATGGATGGAGCAGGTGAGCTCTGAAATGACTGATTCTACAAGTTTGCAGCAGAAATACACTAAAACCTGGGACAAGCATTACTGATCCAGTTTTTATCCATGTAAGCAAACCCCTACTTTTCAGTGTCCTCACTTAAATGGAGAATCTCCATTTAAAGAGGAATTTCTCCTTTTCAAACTTTTCACTTGATGTAAGAGGAAAGTAGCAATGTTTTCAAACAGAGCAAAGCACTCCTCTTTTCATTTGTTGGTTGAAACAGGGAAACAATCGCTAGATAGAGCTTTGATTATTGAGACATTTGTCTCACATAAACAAGCAGCTCCCATTTAATCTCAAGGGCACAAATATCTCAGGAAGCATGCATGGAATAAAGCTGTAAAGCTCTAGTTCTGAGTACAATAAGTTCTATTAAAATATATTGCTCTTTCTTCTAAGAAAAACACAATACATTGGATTGGATTAAAAAACACACCACATCACACTAAGCAAGGCTATTTGGTTTCTTCTATTATGCTCAGTGCTGACATTTTGGGATTTAATATCTCCTCCCACCCTACAATCTCTGAGTGAAATTTGGGAACACAGGTATTTCAGACCTCAGATAGGGAACAGACCAAAATTTAACATGCAACCTTTCACTCAAGCAGCCTTTTCTTTCCATACCACCTTCTCATGCTCCCTTTTATGTCTCCTCTCAAGTTTTATTTGAGCTCTGCAGACCATATCTGAGCTATGTCAGAACCACAGTTTGGTGGTTGACCAAAGCTATCACCCACCATGTCAATAGATGTTTGCCTGTTTGATATGGGTGCCTGGGGATTGAGGCTTGGATTTTGGCTGCTGTTTCTATTTCATTTTTAGCATTTTCCCAAAACTACAGAGAACAAAATTAAGTAGCATACTGTAAGTAAAAGGGTCATCAAAAGGAGTTTCTTACTGCACACACTCTTCCCACTCTAGAATAGATTGCATGAACTGTCTCCGCCTCTAATGCTTTTTCCGTAAAGAAGAAGTACACCTTGTTATCTTCCTGGTCTTCATTGTCAGGAATCAGAAAGGAGCTAACAAATTTAGGTTCTTTATGAGAAAAAGAAAGGAAAATAATACAAAGTGATCAAATTTATTCAAGAAACTCTGAGCATTCAAGCATACACATGCATGCCATTAACGTGCTTGATTTTCAACTTTGAAATTGTGGAGTAGCCCTAGTAAGATACAGACGTTGGTTGGGCAAAGGTAGGCAACCAGGGTCTGTCTGGGCCCTGTTTTGGACTACTAATCCCCTTAGCTCAAGCCAATGTCATGAATATTAAGATAATATAGAAAATATAGTCTAATATATCAGGCTGCCTATCCCACCACTGAAGACTGTCTTGGTAGGGAAATTAGAATTTCAATTGCTTTGTTTTTCTGATAAGAATTTTCAAGTACTAGCAAATTTGATGGGAACAATTTTAGATTTTTAAAAATGAATGTATGAGCAAGTAAAACTGATTCAATTTACCCATCTAGGCTGGGGATTTAGGGTGCTTGGCTATGCTGAAATTCTGGCTTTGAATCACTGTGTATTCAAGCATGCTTGTGGTTTTTAATTAGAGCTGTCACCTCTTCTTTCTGACAACCTTCTCAACTTCTCAACAGCTATAAGGCAGACTGGTGCAAGCACAACATGATCACCTCTGTCTTGGAAACTGTTGACATAATTAAATTTGCCAGTGCAGATGGTTGAGAATTTTGTTCAGTTCATTTGTTATCATCTTGGCTCCTTTAAAGTTGGAACTAAAACTAGGAGCAGATTTACCAGATTTATGGGGGATGGAGACAGCGAAAAGCACCGTCTTCAAGCCCAGGAAGGGGAGAGGCAGCCAGACACCGGGTGCCCCAACCACTTCCTGAGGACGTCATTGGAGCACCCACCATGTGCACATGGTGGGTGCTCCAATCATGTCCTTCCATCTCAGCATCTGGAAATGCTGTGACGGAAGAGGCATGGAAGAGGCATGTTCCGCCTTTTCCAATGCCCTTTCCATGGCTTGAGGAAGGAGTGCTATTTTAGCGCTCCTTCCAGGGCTGCCTAAAGAGTGGATTGGGGCTGAGGAGTGGGGAAGCCTTGGCCCCAGTCCAAGACTTCTCAGGGTGGCCCATGGCCGCCCATCTGTAGAGGCCCTTAGTGTGGTGTTCAGCTGTTTTGAACCTAAATATTACAGCTTTTTAAATCTCTGGTTTCAGTTTTATTCTTGTCTATTTATGCATGAGTAAAGGCTCAGGATCTAGAAGTGGAAGCACATAGGAAGGGTGTACTGGAGCAGAAAGTCTCAAGGAAGAGCTGCTTCAGCTTTCCCCCTTCTGTGTACAAACTTAGAACTGCACAAAAGACCTGACCCTGCAAGCTGGCATGCAGGGCATTGTCTTAAGGAATTAACAAAACTGCAGACTTAAAATTCAACATTCCAATCACCTAGGAGCTAAAAAGGAGTACAGCAGCAAAATAAATAAATAAATAAATAAATAAATAAATAAAAATTGAAAGTCCAAATTGTGGTGATGTGGTAAGGGCTGGCTCCCACAAAGGGGAAATAATTTTAGACTAAATGACAGTGTTGTGTGCCAACTATAATATGGCATACATGTTATACAGAGGAAAATATGGTACCCTAGCAGTATCTGCAGCTTGAGATAGGTTACTATGTGGACCTCAGCAGTGAACAGGTAAACCCACAATAAGATTCTCTCTGTTTTCTGGGTGAGAGTAGCACTAGAGATAGACTTGGAAAGTCATATCAATGTGCTGCCCTATTTTTAAAACTATCTGGGTTTAATTGGGGTGAAAGATAGACTTAACTTGGGGTTGTACCAAATGGAAAGGACAATTTCTCAACCATTTCATTCAAAATCCTTCCAGAGGGAGAAAACTGGAATATTCTCCATTTTGTTTTCCTTTGAAAACACTTTTTGATTTTTTTCTTAAATAATTTGAGGGGAAATCAAAATGGCTGTCTCCTTTAATAATCATTGAGAACTGCCATTATAAGGGACATTAATTGAATATATACAGAGAACAGGTGGGAGGATTGTTCCTCCAGCAACTCCCTTTGTTGAAGAAATGCAGTGTTAAATAGCTTTCCCAATAGCAAGCTGTAACTGAAATATAAAAGTCACTGAGTGTTAGTGTAATTTTTTTTTCATTTCTGTTTCTTTTCTTTAACATAATATTATCTTGCATAAAGTCTAACATGTTTCAGATAACAGCAAACCAAAAGGCTGTCTAATGAGAAGTTCATCCCCACTGAGTTCAGTTACACCTACTCAAAAGTAAGCATGCTAATGAAGTGGCAAAATGGTGTGGTGAAGCAAAGAGAATGTATTTTTCTTGAATTACTGCATCAGTTTTATGAATTTTGAGTGAAACAGTTTCTCTAAAGTCCTGCCTAAAGTACAAACACATAAGCATTTGCAACATAAGATTCCTGGTAAACAGGAATAGAATAGCAGAGCTTTACAACCACAGTCTCTAAGGAGATTTTAAAAAAGACATACTTAAATGGTTTCATGTGAGTGAATCTTCTCAGAACATATGGAGAATATCAGATTGGAAAATATTTGTGTAGGTTCAACTTCCATATCAATATTGTTTTTCTCATATGTTCAGAAAAGAACTAAGATCTTTTCCCAACTTCACTCTCTGGGGTTCATTAATTTTAATTTATATTTACCTGAAACTTGGCATGGAGTTGATGGAACCATCTGTTACTCTATACTAAACAAGAATCAGAGCCACTGAGCTATGTGCACTTGGCACTGGGAGTAAGACCTGGATGTTTGTGCTAATATGGGGATGTGTGGGTTGAAATTTATCATGGTAAACCAAATCCTAAAGTTTATATTTGTAATAGCTGTGAATATACATCTACCTCTGTAGAATTATCTATCACTATAGGAAAGGATGAGCCATGTGACATACTGGCATTAATTGAATACATAACTTCTGTGCTAACCTAAATAGTCCCAAAGTAATCTAAATACTCCCTTTAATTCAGCTTCCTTGTAATTATGTGGATTTCCAAAGAAAACCACAGATTGTCAATAGCTTCCCTGGAAATTGCACATATAGACTAGAATCCTTTATCAAAGTTGTTCCTTGGGAAGTAGACTTACATATGTGAGAATTAGAATTGGACAGTTTTGTCATTCTATATCCAGTAGAGGGCTGCTGTTGCACCACTACATAGCAGAGCTGGCACAGTGCTTGATATGTATTGTACACTGATGTGCATCATACACCAATGAACTTCAGGCATTCTTGCCAGTGTCCCAATATGCATCTTTGCAATTCACTAACTGGATTTCTTAGTGCGTCTGCCACTTAACTAAGTATATATAAATTTATGTTAAGTAAAAAATTATATAGTATTCTGGTAATAGACTGCTAATTTGTTAGAAGTGCTTTGGCAGTAAACTACTAAGAAAAGTCTTTGCATGTAGGGTGAGGTCAAAATATCATGTGGAAGTACCATTTTAACAACTGTGTTTTTTTCTTCTAAAAAAAAACAACACAGACCAGGGACAGATTATAGCACAAGTCATACATGATTTTTTTTTTAAAAAAATACTAATGCTAAAGAAGTACACCAGATCTAGTTAGGGCCATTGTCAAGGAAGAACCAAAAAAAACACTACCTGCACCCAAAACCAATAAATAAAAATAAAAGGGGGAAGCCTCACTGGATGATAGATTAAACTCTTCAAGAAGTAAAGGACAGAAAAAAACAAAATTAAAGTCTGAAAGAAATAAGGCCAGAATTCTGAAGGCCCCCAAAGTACAGTTGTACAGTGACTTATACAGAACTGATATAATAATCAATGCAAAGAAATAGAAGTCAATAACAACAACAACAACAACAACAACAACAACAACAACAACAACAAAACAGAACATGATCTGAGAAATTAAAAGAAATTTCAAACCAGGAAAATGTATGCTGTATGATGAACAGGGGAACACATTATATGATCAGAATAAAATTAGAAGATGGAAGCAAGTAAAAGGATGGTAAATTGCTTCAAGGAAGAACTTTTTAAAGAAGAACCCAAAAATTTAGAAAATGACATGTAAGAGGCCCTAAAAAGCACTTGGAAGAAATAAATCACAAGGATGAGGATGGCAATAAATATGGAAAATGAAACAGTGGCCCACAGAGTGGAAACACTGTACATCTAGTTCCCAAGAAAAGGGACATGAAGTATTGTAGTAATCATCAGACCATTGTATTGATATCTCATGCTAGCAAAGTGATTCTCAAGATTTTATAAGAAAGAATTTTACCATATATAAAACAAGAAATAACTGAACACCAAGCTAGGTTCAAAAGAGGAAGAGGACTTAGAACTCATATGGCAAATGTATGTTGTATCACGGAGAATTTCAGAAGAAAACAACCTGTACTTTATAGATTATAGCAAAGCCTTTGATAGGTTTTAATAGGCATCATGAAAAACTATGGTTTTCTCAAAATGAAATGGGTGTGTCATAAAACTTGATTGACCTGATAATTATATTCAGGACAAGAGGCCATTGCAAGGACAGAATAAGGAGAAATAGAATGGTTTCCAATTGGCAAGGGGGGAACAGATGACCTTGTATCTTATCACCCTATTAATTTATGCATTGATGAATCTAATCATAGGGGAAAACAGGATTGCAGATGGAGAATTGAGATGTATAAATCTGAGGAAGGAACACCAGCAACTTAAGCTATGCAGATGACACCATATTACTTGAAGAAAATAGCAAGGACTTGGAACAACTGAGAAAGGAAATGAAGGAACAAAGTGCAAAAGCAGGGCACAGTGGAATATGAAGGGAACAATTTGCAAAAATTTAAAGTTCATATTGAAGACTTAGTAATAGTCTAAGATTTTCTATACTTTGGCTCATTCACTAATCAACTTGGAGACTGTCATCAAGAAAGGAGAAGGAGACTAATACTTGAAAACGCAGCTATGAAGGAACTGGATAAGACCCTTAAATGGAAAGATATATACTTAAATACCAAAGTCAGAATTATTCATGTCATAGTATCTCCAGTTTCACTGAATATTTGTAAAAACTGATCAAGAAAGCAGCCAATAGGGAGAGAATCAACTCATTTGAAATGTTGTTCTGGAGGAGAGTTCTAGTGATATTGGAACAAAGCTATGGGGGGGGGCAAAATGAGGGCATTGTCTTCAGTCTCTAAATTTCTAGCACTGCAAACAGTGAGATACAAAAATAATTTGTACTTAGAACCCTTATATTTGCTTAGTATCCATTCCTTTGGTAACTTTGCCTTCACGCTTTCCCAAGATGCCCAACATATGTTTCTAAATACTCAACTGAAGTTTTAAGTTCAGTTATAGAAAATTGGACACTGCTGAAACTACTAATAAACAGGTCTTATAGCAAACCAAGCTTGATCCAAAATTTGGAGATCTTTCTTCACACCCAATGCACATATCATATGGAAAGTGTGGCTAGACATGGAGGAAGGATGTGTGAAATTTGGAGGGAAAGGGAAACATCAATCAATTAAGATATGCAGATGACAACATACTGCTAACAGAAAACAGCAAAAACTTATGAAAGTTAAGGAATAAAGTGCAAAAGGAGGCTAAGAGGTGAATATAAAGATAACTAAAATAATGATCACAGAGGATATACATAAAGTGTGTGACTAAGTTTGAAACTGTTAAAGTTTCTGTACCATGGCTCAGTCATTAATCAAAATGGAGACAATCAAAGAGATCACAAGAAAACTGTGACCTGGAAAGGCAGGTATTGAAGAAATGAGGTAAGATCCTCAAGCGTAAAGACATATCATTAAATACTAAAGTCAGAATCATCAGTGCCACAGTACTTCCAATTTCTATGTATCAAGATGACAGCTGGACCATGAAGAAAGCTGACAGGGGAAAAAAAACTATTTTGAAATGTAGTGTTGGAGGAGAATTCTAGAGATACCATGGGCCCTGAAAAAAAAAAAGACAAATAAAAGGGTGCAGGAGCAAATTAAGCCTGAACTCCCTCTAGAAGCCAAAATGACTAAAGTGGATTGATTGGTAAATATTATAATGCCTGCCAAAATGGAAGGCAATAGAAAAAGAGAAAGATGACAGTATAGGTGGATTGATTCAATCAAGGAAGTCTTAGCCCTGAGTTTGCAAGACTTTAAGGTTGCCATAATTTGAAGTGGTTGTCATTGTATGCCTTCAAATCTTTTCCAACTTATGGCAACCCTAAAGTGAATCTATGATGGAAATTTCTTGGCAAGATTTGTTCAGAGGGGGTTTGCTTTTGCTCTCCGCTGAGGCTGAGAGAATGTGACCTGCCCAAGTTCAAACATAGGTTTCCATGGCAGAGTGGGGATTTGAACCCTGGACTCCAGAGTTATAGTCCAATGCAATCCATTGCTAGCAATCTCCCAAACTGGACTTAATGGTAAAAAACAACAAGAAATATCTGCTCTCTAACTTGGCAAAAATAATAGTATCTTCATTTTAATCAAGATGTCTTACGGACCCCTTGTACCTTTCAGCAGACGGTCATCATCTGGTTCAGTCCGAATGTGTGCCATGCGGCCCATTGTGCGGAAGATTGCCGCATCTCTTCCCCAGTAGTCACTGTATAGCCCAGCAAACAATTCACCACCTGAAGGAAAGATGTATCAATAAAGAGGACTACCATGCTTAAACAGCACACTTAATCATAGAGTTAGCATTTGGCAACTTCTATTTAGTACGAGCAAGACTCACTTTACACAAGCAGCATAAAAGTTAGTAAACCTTTTCATGAACAGTTACTACTGCAGCAATACATACTTGAATGTTCCTCCACAGCCTTTTCCCTCAAAAAAGATCCTCAGTATATGTAGAAAGCTAGTATGTCAGGAAGAAAAGTTCAACATAGAATTCTCCATGCCATCAGCTGTATTGCTATGTTGAGATACTTCTCTTCCCCCAAGGAGCAGCATTCAAGCCCTAGTAAAACTGTGACAGCTGAGGGTAAAACTATGCCTACTTCTTTATGATGTGTATACAATATTTGCCTAAAACATGCAGACAATTCAAAGAAGCAGGATTAAAACACACTAGGCATTTTGCAGGTGTCATGAATGGAGACCTATGCATGACTCAGCATACAACACTCCATTTATATGAACTAAAGGTAACTGAAAATTGTGAATGGTTATTTATGTTTTAAGAAGATATTTTGCAATAAGCTTAATTTTTGGACTTTTCTGTGTCTTGTGCATGAATGTATGTGCACTCAAGTCACCTGTTCATTTATGGCCACCATATGAATTTCATAGGTTTATCTTAGGCAAGAAATACTTTGTTGGTTTTATCATTTCCTTCCTCTGAAATATAGCCTACAGCACCTCATATTTGTTGGCAGTCCCCCATCTAAGTGTGAACCAGGTTTACCCTTTTTCTATTTTGGGGATGTGGATGAGGATCACCAACAATGTTATGGCTGCAGTACCAGCATTTAACCACTGTGCCACCAGAGCTCCTTCTAAATAAAGGGATATTAAATAAATAAATAAATAAATATTGGGTGGTTCTAATAAAGGTATTTGGAGTTTTGCTTCACGGACCAGCCTACTTTTAAAATCATTGTGGTACTTCCTTCTCAAAATGTATTTCATGTATTCATCACTAGATGGCACTTATATACCACAAAAGAAAAGGAAGCAAGCCTTACACAGGGAAATAAAATCAACTCTTTGCCTTTCCAAATGAAACTTGTGGATATTTTATTATTCTTTTAGCAAAAATACACATCCCTCCTTACTTTCAACCTTTTCTTTAAGGAAAACTAATTTATATGATAATTAACTATCTTTAGTCATTGTTTAAATCTATATTGTCAATATTCATGAATGCTATTGTATTTGCTAAAGGATTTGCAGTTCGTACTTGCTGTTTGCTCAAAAATGAGGAATTCATTTTGATTTAAGTGATGTATTTGAAATTAATGGTTCTATAAGACTAAATAATGGTTTTGTATAGTCTGAAGAAGTATTGTAGCTATAGCAAGTTCGGAGATCTTTGCTTGTACTGATCAGCTCATGTGGAGTACTGCCTTAGATTTTACTTAATGGAGAATCATAGTACTTTGCAATGCATATGCTACTGAAGTAAAAGAACATATTAGCAAATGAAATTATCAGTAAACCAATTACAGCAGGACTTCAAAAACAACACCTTAGAGACAATGGCACTGAAACGTTAGGCTCTCCAAATATCTGAGTAATCATTTCCTCTGCTTCCTAATTGTGGAGTGAATGTCCTTGCATATATAGCCAAAACTGTGGCAGCTCCCATGTCAATGGGACAATAAATCTATTCTAGGTTTTAGGCAAAACTTTAAACATGCTATCAAAGATGTTGAATCTATGGTGTACATATGGTTCAGCACCTTGGATAGATCTTTAAAAATCTGGGCTTAAACCTGGATTCACAGCATCACTGGCATAGGAGCCACCAGCTACCATCCAAACACAAGGTCAGTATGCATAGGAGAAACTTGAAGTTTGCTGAAATACATAAAGGAGATACTGCAATGACCATACATGCATGGAGTCATGTGGAGAGGAAAGGGCCGGAAGAACCTGTCACACAACTGTCCCTCCTGAGTATTTTCCACTTCCAGTTTGTACTTGCTGTTTGCACTAAAATGAGGAATTCATTTTGGTTTAAGTGATGTATTTGAAATTGCTAGTGCTATATGCCTAAATAAGCTCAAAGATCTTTGCTTGTACTAATCAGTCTATGTAGAGTTTTGCCTTAGGTTTGGCCCAATGAAGTACTATAGTGGAGAATCATAGTGCTGAGAAAAGAAAACTCTGAAGACATGGGCTGGGTAATTAAAATTTTCACGGATCTTATAAAATGGCTTTCTATACATATTACCCAACTCATAGCTCTCCTAAAAACATTTCAGCCTGATTATTAAAAAGGAGAAGTTATAGTTTATAATATATTTATAATATAAAAGCAAAAGTAAATTGGCAGATTTAATTTAAATACATTTCTATGCAACTGACTTCTCAACATAGGGCCTCTACAAATGGCGCTTTGTGCTGTCTTGGAGGCAGGGAAGGGGAGGGGCAGCCAGACGCCGGGCGCCCCAACCCTTTCCCGAGGATGTCATCAGAGCGCCCGTCGTTGCACACAGCGAGCGCTCCGATGACATCCTTCCATTGCAGCATCTGGACAGTCCTATTTTGCGCTCCTTCCTGGGCTGGCAGAAGAATGGATTGAGGCCGAGGCATGAGGCAGCCTCGGCCCCAATCCACTGCTTCTCAGGGTGGCCCATGGCTGCCCGTCTGCATCCCCCATAGTTGCCTTTTTAAGAATGCTGAAAAGAGAAAGGCCAGATACTTATCTAGTTAACATTTAAGAAAAAAACTTCATTCTTCTCAGTCAGTAACATAACATTATAGAAATGCACACAAACCTATTAATAAACTTTTGTTATTCAGTTGTGGCCCAAATAACTGAAACTTGATAATAACATGATCTCAAGTGCTGAGGTTTGACAGCTGGGTAGCCAAAAAGGAGCCATTGAAAATAAGAAGCAGGTATAGGTGGGCTGAGGTGCATGCCAAAGTTTGCAAAAGTAGAAAAAAATATTGAGGAGGGAAAAAATAAGGCAAACCATCTTCCAAAAAAGCCCAGTGAAGACTGACTATGCTTAGTGGCTGTAGAAAGCCAAGTCACCGCTGGGAATGTATGGACTGATGGGAGTAAAACATGGAAGAATGAGGAATTTCCTGAAAGATAATATGGCTAGCTGGTTGCAGCCATGAACTACAAAGTCCACATTACAACCACACTGCCATCTTTCAATGCAGTTTTTATTTATTTGTTTGTTTGTTTGTTACATATTACTTATTTGTATTATTGACAGTTGTTTTTAGGTCAGTGTTATGGGTGAAGCCAAAAAAATGAACAATGATACACCATTTTTGTCTAAATACAATAATAACCTATCACCCACTCAGTATGGTAGCTGTGGAATCAATAAGACTTGTACAGAACAAATAATTCTGAAAATAGGTGTCCTAGAGAAATGTGAAGGGGTGTGTGTGCAAGATCAAAAGAGGAATGTAAAGTGAAAATACATGTTTTAGAAATATGTGTCTCAATTGCAAAACTATAAAATTTCCAAGACGTTTGTCATAGACTGCATCCGCACTGCAGAAATAATCTAATTTGACACCACTGTAACTGTCATGGTTCAATGCTATGGAATTCTGAGATGTGTAATTTTGTGAGACATTTACCCTTCTTTGTCTGAGAACTCTAGTGACACAACAAACTACAATTTCCAGAATTTCATAACATTGAGCCATGGCAGTTAAAGGAATGTCAAGTGGATTATTTCTGCAGTGTGGATGTAGCCTTAGATGCAGAAACTTGTTTATAGATGTCCATACATATAGATGTCTAAAGTAAGTCTTTTTATTTTTAATATACAGGCAAAATACAAAAGAATAAATTTACAATTTTACATCTATAATAATATTGTGTGTATTCTTCTCCATCTCTTTCTTCTTCTACAATATGCTTCTTGTGTAATCTTCTTTCCACTTTTTACTTCCTAAATTTGGATCTTTCCATAGCTGTCTCTCCTAGTCTTAATTAATCTCATATCAAATGCAATGTTTGGGTAGATCTTGATTGACAAATAATTCAAAAACCAAATAAATATCTCTTTAATTCAGAAAAATAACTACTGTATATACTCATGTTTAAGTCTAGAAATTTTTGTCAAAAAATTGATCGCCAAAAGCTGGGTCATCAGTGACTTATCCATGGGTCAGTGTAACTATTGTATTTTAATGTGAAGTCGAAGGCTTTCATGGCCGGCATCCATAGTTTTTTCTGGGGTTTTTTTTTGGCTGTCTGGCCATGTCCTAGAAGAGCTTCTTCCTGATGTTTCACCAGCATCTGTGGCTGGCATCTTCAGAGAATACTGGAATGGAAGAGAGTGGGTATATATATACTGTGAGACCATGGGTAGGGAGGAGAGATTCCCATGCAAACTGTGTATTTTTCTGTTGTTGATGGCAGGGCTTCAGGGTGAGAGGATATGCAAACGAGGATTAGTGTCTGCTAATTGGTAATCACTGTCTGCTGGGAAAGCCCCTGACCCTGGGTGGTTTCTCATTTGCATTTGCTGAATGCTGATTTTTTCTGTTTTGCAGGACTGGTAGCCAAACTTTGGGGCTTTGCAGACTGCCAGAAATAGTGCAAATTGAGGCCATTTTAACTGTCCTGGCTTAGTGCTAAGGAATCATGGGAACTGTATTTTTTTCTGAGATATTGAGCCTTCTCTGCCAGAGAGCTCTGGTGCCACAATAAACTACAATTCTCATGATTCCCTAGCACTGAGCCAGGACAGTTAAAGTGGCCTCAGTTTGCACTATTTATGGCAGTCTGCAAAGGCCCTACATTTACTTTAAGGGTTTCTTCTTTCCTGTTGAAGTTGTCCAAGTGTTTGTGGATTTCAGTGGCTTCTCTGTGCATTCTGGCCTGATAGTTGTTGGCATGGTCCAGAATTTCAGTGCTTTCAAACAGCA
>CM034708.1:115809165-115821334 GCA_020142125.1 Phrynosoma platyrhinos
ACAAACAAGAGTTAAAATACATTAAATAGTAAAAACTATAGAATAAAACCAATACAAGTAATCACTCAAATAATCACAAGCAATAAGGAAGTAGATTAGCAGAAAGCTCATCTCCCCGGGCAGATATATTACAGGGATATTAATCTGGGAAGGCCTGCCAGAAGAGATCCGTCTTCACTGCCTTCTTAAAGGCAGTAAGCGTGGTAATAAGACGAATCTCATCCAGCAGGCCATTCCATAGCCTGGAAGCAGTTGCAGAGAAGGTCCTCTGGGAGGTCTGAGACAGCCTAGTTTTTATTGGCTATAACAGACTCTTCTCAGAGGACCTTAGGGCACGGGGGGGGGGTCATATGTTAAAACATGTCACATGTTAAAACCACCACATCAGCAAGGCTAAATCCTTTCATCTGCACTCACAAGTTTTAATCACTTTAGATAAGGAAAATCATGAAACATGTATTTCTTTAGTTTTGTTTTTAACTAAAGTTGCATAATAATAAAAGGGATGGATGTAATGAAACTTCAGAATGAATACTCAAGTTGTTTGAACATGACAGTGGATGTTGGTGATGTGTCCTTTGGCTGTAAAAGCAGAAGCATATATACTTATAAGTCAATAGTGTAACTTATTTTCCTATTGATGATCTCAAAGTCAAACAATTGAATTTTAAATTCTGAAATTTGAAATCTGTTGGGTCAGAGAACCTACCTGTTTTCCTTCAAGAAAAAAATGGATTGCTTATGAGGTTGTATAACCTTTTGCATTGAAGCAAGCAACAGGAAATATGATGAACACCACCAACATGAAGAAGATAGTGAACAACCATACCATGTGATGTAGCCTTAGGATTCTTATCATGCAAGTGCACATATGGCATATTCATGCAATGCATCTACTTGGCTTATCTGTTTAGAGGTATGCACATAGATGGTAGATTTCATTCTCTACATTGTGTACAAGTTGGAGGAAGAATTGATTAATTAATTAAGTTTCCATTGCTACTCCTCACTAGAAGTTGAGATGAAATTAGGGATTAGGGATTTGAAAGTCCTCATAAATTTTAATTGGGTCAAAGAACTTCAGCCAGATTGCTATTTGGAACTGGTTACAGAGACCATCCCTCCAATGGCACTACCTTTACACCATAATGGGATTGCTTGTTTCTGTGAGGCAAGAAGCCATGCTGATGGAAGCAATGGTGCTGGTAAGATCTTCCAAGTCAGTCAGGCTTTTGCTGAGTAACGAGAAGCCTAAGCAGACAGGCGGCCATGGGTCACCCCGGGAAGCTGCGGATTGGGGTTGAGGTAGCCACACTCCTCAGCCCCAATCTGCAGCTTTTCAGGCCCTGGAAGGAGTGCTAAAATAGCACTCCCTCCGCAAGACACCGAAGGTGCACCGCAAGAGGCATTGGGCGCACCTTCAGCATCTCTTCCACTGCAGTGTGTGCAGACGCTGCGGCGGAAGTACGTCATCGGAGCGCCGGTCATGCGGAGCGATGGGCGCTCTGATGATGTGTATGGGAAGGGGTTGGGGCACCTAGTGTGAGGCTGCCCCTTCCCTTCCTTGCCTTGAAGACTGTCCAAAGCGCCGTCTGCTTCCCCCCTATATGTGCCAAACAGCTACTAGGTGTGACACTGGCTGAGGATCTTTCAGAAACAATGGCAGTAGCACCATAGCTATCACTTGTTAGGACTGTGCACAAGGAAGCATGGTAAACACCTTTTGCATATCTTTTTACATTAGAACCCTATGATGAGACAATCCCAAATGAAATATGATATAGTTCCAACTCCTAGGTTGGAAGGTACTTAACAACATACTAATTACATCAGAGGACAGCTGAACTCAAGTTGAAAGGATATATAGCTGTTGATGTGTTCAGAGGTGAAAGGAAAGTCTGAAGCTGCACAACACATGTTATAGGAACATGGAATGTGAGAAGCATGAATCAGGAAAAACTGGACATGGTAAAACAAGAAATGCAATACTTGGGGTGAGTTAGCTAAAATGGACAGGAACAGGACAGTTTTAGTCAGATAAATACAGTGTTTTACTCAGAAAATGAAATTTTAAGAAGAAAAGGGATGGCATTAATGGTGAGGAGAGATGTAGCAAAAAGCATCAAAGGGTATAATGCAAAGTCCAACCAAATTATGTAAATAAGACTTCAGGAAAACCCATCAATATAACCTAAATCCAAGTTTATGCACCAACTACAGAGGAAGATGAAGAAGAAAAGATTCTTTGCAGTATTCCAGGAGGAAACTGACCACATACCAACACAGGACATGTTAATTGCAGGTGATTGGAATGCAAAAGTAGAAAAAAGCAGAATCAATTTTTGTAGGAAAATCTAGTCTAGGATTAAGAAATTAAGCAGGAGAAGCACTGACTGAATTTTGCATAGCCAACAGTTTGTTCATCACAAACACATTCTTCAAGCACTTCATGAAGTGAATATATACATGGACATCACTGGATGGTAAATATAGAAGATGGAGAAGACCTATTCTTTCTGCAAAAACAACATCATGAGCAGATAGTGACCCAGACAATAAACTGTTAATATCAAAAATCAGAGGAAAACTAAAGATGAACACTAGACAAATAATTGAACCAAAATAGAGCATCCCCGTAAAATGTAAAGGTAATATAAAAACAGATTTACACTATCAAGCCTAATCAACTAGGACCTAGAAGTACTCTGAACTGAAGTTCTGGACATTTTCAGGGAGGAATGCAAAAAGACACTATGGGGAGATGCAGACGGGCAGCCCTGGGCTGCCCCCGAAAGCAGAGGATCAAGGCTGAGGCTGCCAGACACCTCGGCCCCGATTCTCCATTTCACTGCCTGCGAAAGGAGTGCTAAAATAGCACCCCTTCTGCAAGCCGCAAAAGGGATGCTACAAGAGGTGTGGTGCACCTCTTTGGTGTCTCTTCCAGCTCAGTGTGTCTGGACGCTGAGCCAGAAGGATGTCATTGGCGCATCTGTCGTGCGGATGGGCCATCACTCCAATGACATCCTCAGGAAGGGGAAAGGCAGCCGGGCGCCTCAGGAAGGGGATGGAGCTCCCAGTGCCTGGCAGCCCCTCCCCTTCCTGGGATTGAAGACAGCATTTTTTTTTGCCATCTGCATCCCCCCATCTGCACCCAGAAAGAAAGAGAAGCCTCAGTGAATGACAGATGAAAGTCTTCAAGCAATTAAAACAAGAAATAAAAGTAAAAGTTGACAGAAATAGGCCCAGAATCCTGAATGCAACTGTTCAGTGACTTGTGCATAGGGACAAATGGAACTACTATAATAATCAGTGCAGAGAAATAAAATATGACAATAAAAAAGGAAGAACAGAACCTTCCTCAAGACCTGATAAATCAAAGTGAAATATAAATCAAGAATGAGGATGCTATGCAACCAGCAGGGGAACCCATTATATGACTGAGTATAAATTAAAAAATGATGGAAACAACATACTGAAGACCTATATAAGAGATGAAAGGATGACAGATTCATTCAAGGAAGAACCATTTGAAGATGAACCTACCATTTTAGAAAGTGAAGTGGAAGTTGCACTCAGAGCACTTGACAGAAATAAATCAGCATGAACAGATGGCATAACAATAAAGCTGCTTCAGGTTACTGAGACAGAATCTATTCTAGTTCTAACTAAAATCTGACAAAAATATGGAAAACAAAACAATAGCCCTCAAATGCTCAGTATGCAATATATGTACATTCCAATCCTGAAGAAGAAAGAAGACATCAGGTTGCCTTAATTCCCCGAGCAAGCAAAATGATGCTCAAAGTTCTACAACAAAGACTTTATCATTTATGGAAAAAGAAATGCTAGATGTCTAAAGGGTGATTTAGGACAGGAAGAGGCACTAGTGATCATATTTCAGACATACGTGGAATAATGGAACATGCTTTGCAAAAAAAAAATAATAATAGCAAAGACTTGGAACAATTACTGAAGAAAGACGAGGAAAATGCAAAGGCAAATTTACAGGAATCAAGCAGTAACAAAACTCTTTGGAATTGCAGTATGGGCTCAACTAAGGGCCTAAGCAGATGGCTTAATAGGCTGTCCTTGGCGCAGGGAAGGGGAGGGGCAGCCGCACGCTCGGCGCCCCATTGCCCTCCCGAGGTCGTCCTCAGAGCAGCCGGCTCTCCGCATGGCCGGCGCTCCGAGGAGGACCTCCTGTTGCAGCGTCCGGACACGCTGCGGCGGCAAAGTCGCCAAAAATGCACCACAACCTTTTGTGGTGCACTTTCGGTGATGTATGAAAGGAGCGCTATTTTAGTGCTCCTTTCCAGGGGCGCCGATGGTGCGCTGCTGGATCGAGGCATGGGGATGCCTCGGTTCCACGGCGCACCTTCCCAGGATGGCCCACGGCCGCCCGTCTGCTTAGGGGGTAAGTTGTGCATGTATGTGTGTGTGCATGTGAGAGAGAGAGAGAGAGAGAGAGAGAGAGAGAGAGAGAGAGAGAGAGAGAGAGAGAGAGAGAGAGAGAGAAAGGGGTGATTTTATAGCAATCTCCTACCCTGGGCAATTGTCTCAGCATAATGTCTCAGCATAAGGGGGGGGGGTTAATAGTCTCCTTGCATTTTGCAGCTTGGGGTGACAGAATGTAGACAGAGAAACATAGACAGATGAAGCCACACCTTTCCTTGTTATCAACACATTTCTTTGTCTCACAAAAAGTCTCTTTCTTTAAAGGAATGGTACCTGGTTTTTGAGTCAGTGTGATATAGTGGTTTGAATGTTGAACTATGACTCTGGAGATCAGGGTTCAATTACCTGCTTGGCCATGAAACCCACTGGGTGACATCTTGGGCAAGTCACACTGTCTCAGCTTCAGAGGAAGGAAATGGCAAACCTCATCTGCACAAATCTTGCCAATAAAACCCCATAATAGGTTCACCTTAGGGTTGCCATATGACCTGAAGGCACACAACACACAGAGACAACCTGATTTCCCAACAGAAATTTGTTCAGGAAGTATAAGAATCTTCCTTGGAAAGGTCAAGTCCAGCAATTCTAAAGAAATAGCTGCATCAATATTCCTGTTAATCCAGAGATTTTCTTGCTTTCAACATCTTTTAATCAAATCCACTATCCTGGATACAGCTCATGAGGAATTATGCAAATGTTGCCAGAAACCAAAAGGGGTATGCCTGACAGATCCATGCATTTAACCAACACTTTCAATTGTGTTACGGGTGTTTTATGTTTGCAGGAATCCTGCACAGTATTGTACGCATCTTTTCATCCACCTAAGTTTTTAGACAGTTTTGAAATTCAGGAGAAATCTTGAAAAAGTATTGTTTGCATGCTGCTGTAATAAAATCAATGGAATGTACATTTGTACATTTAAAGTGAATGAGATTTTACTTGAAAAAGAGATTTTACATGTAAAACAGATAATCTAAAACAGCATCTTGATTAGTAGATACTTTAATTTTGGGAAAGATAACAATTTGCACTATTTATACTATGTTATCACATTTTGCATGAACATTGCTGAAACCTGTATTCATGGTTAGTTTAGTGTTTAAGATATCACATAGAAGTATATCACAAGAGTGAATCTCACTGAACTAAACTTCAATTCAAACTGAGTGGACATGAGCAGGATTATAACTGTAAGGTCACAGTTTTAACAATGATATTTACGGCCCCACTTATTGAAGCTTCACAAGCTGTTCTTGTGAAAGTTTCAGGATTCACTTTCATTTACTAGCAGGGTGTCTTCAGTACATAAAGGAGCCAGTTGCTTGTTTAGAACAGAAACATTAAAAAATTCAACATTAAAATGACCATACATGGAACCAATGAGCAGTGGCGCCCCTGGGGTTGTGTGGGGAGTGCGGGCCACACCGGGTGACACCCCAGAAGGGGGGTGACACTCGGTTGCCCCCCCCCACAGGCAGTCCTAGGGCCTGCGCAGGTGCTGCTCCAGACCTCGGGGGGAGGGAGGGTCGCTGACCTGGACGGATGGTGGCCGGCCATTTCCACAGCCCATGAGGTGCTTCCTCCACCCATGTGTCCATTTCTCCACCCCTCATGGGTGCTTCCCCAACCCCAGAAATCCTGCCCAGAAGTCTTGTCCCCCACCCCCTGCACCAGGTGACACCCGTTGCAGGATCCCCACTGCCGATGAGGAGCATTCTACTCTCTTGAAGTGTTCTCACTGTAAAACATTTTAAATGGAGCCTCAGTCATGAAGATGTGGAATTGAGATCCATTAGCAAATCAGACATAGGGCCTTTGCAGACTGCTAGAAATAGTGCAAATTGAGTCCACTTTAACTGCCCTGACTCAGTGCTAGGGAATCATGGGAACTGTAGTTTATTGTGGCACCAGAGCTCTCTGACAGAGAAGGCTCAATGTCCCAGAAAAAAATACAATTCCCATGATTCCCTAGCACTGAACTGGGGCAGTTAAAGTGGACTCAAGCTGCATTATTTCTAGCAGTCTGCAAAGGCCCATAATGAACTTGATCTTGTTCAAATTAGATAGTAGGTGTTTGCTTCCTGATTTTGCTATTCATCACCAGTGGCTACTTGTTGGAAATCAGTTGCCAAAGCATTTACTGGACCTTGCATCCATTGACTCTTCTGTATTGCTTAGCATTTTGATGCATTGTTAAAATACATATGCTCTTCTCACATTGTTTGGCATTTATATGCCTACAAGAGCTTGAAAAACATAGCCTTCCTGACTACAAATTTAAGAATCCATGAACTAGGATGGCCACTGGCCAAGTTTTCCAGAAGATTCTAAAAGCTGGAAAAATAGTTTTTCCAAGTTCTGAATGCCTACCCACTTAGGTGACTATTCCATGTACCTTAATTAGCTTGGAATAGGAATAATGCAGCCCTCCAAATGTAGTTGGACTGTAATTCCCAACATTTCTCACCATTGACTATGTTGGCTAAGGCTGTTGGGAGTTGCCGTTCAGTGGAGGGCTGCATGATATCCATCTCTCATTTTTGACATATAAAATATGTTAGTACTTAGAATGCCACAGAACTCTTTTTTTGATAGAAAAATTGTTCTCTCCTTGTAGTTGGTGGATCTGAGCAATTGTTTTATGACCTACCACAAGGTGAAGCACATTTTTCATTACTTCTGTCACACAATTTCATGGCTGACTAATATGGCTAATCCAACATAACAGATGTCTTATTAATTTAACAATATTCATTTATCCACATTTCCTTTACTTGTCAGATATACACAGAGGGGTGCCCACAACATAAATTTGCTTATGAGGACAATTAATAAGGAGTTTTTCAACTTGTCAGTTTTAAATTCCTGATATATATTGTCCACTGACATTCCACATTCCAGGTCCTGTGATAGCTGAATCAATTTCCCAGTTCCCTTCTTAAACCTGTGGAAATGTGCCCATGTGCTCATAGCACTGAAACAGTTAAGGGAACCCATCTGCATGCTGCATTAAAAGGCAGACAACAGAAACAGCAAATTAAAAATCTATAACCACTCACTGGGGTGTAGATCTTAATAATGGTACCCCTCCCATGCACAGTTCCATTGGAAATGCAGTCTATCTCTTCCTAGCCTTGAAAATATTTACAGATTGATCCTAACCATGTTTACTCAGTGCTAAGAGTGAAAATCAACAGGTGAAAACACTCTGTGATTGAGCTGTTGTTGAATTGTACTATTTCATACTGTGGGGGGAAAGATGATATACTCAGAAGTCCCCCCACACCCATGTATTATGAAGCTAACAACAAAAAATACACTAATATTTTTCCAAAAAAATAAATTACACCCCAAAGCTGCTGCTGCTGTTGTTTATTCATTTATATCCCACCTTTGTCTCAATAATGAGACTTAATATATTAATAGCATAGATTGCTCCCTAACTCTGAGAGCTGAAGGGCTGATGAGATAATAAGGAAAAGAAAATTCTTTTATCCAAATAAACTATCAGAAGGGGACAAAAAACTCAGAATAATTTCCAGAGTATTTAATTATGGAGAATTAGTCCATGTTTCAAGTAAGCCAAAACATATTCTGTTGGCAACCATTCCACCTGGGTGCATCTGTGGAAAGATGAGACAGTTAAAGCTCTCTCCACTGTCTTGTTTGGGATTAACCACCATGTGGCAGCTCCCTTACCCAAGCTGGCTCACAAGCTGACCATTCCACCAATTAATTTTGTACATTAAATATTGTATCCTGTCACTAGTCCCAGCTTCTGCCAACCTAGCAGTTCAAAAGCATGCAAATGCAAGTAGATAAATAGGCACTGCTTTGATGGGAAGGTAACCAGAGTTCTGTGCAACCATGCTGGCTACATGATCACAAAGTAGTCTCTGACAATGCTGGCTCTTCGGCTTAGAAACAGAGATAAGCACCGCCCCCTATAGTCGGACATGACTTGACAACCTTTACCTTATAAGCCATTATTACAAAATGTGTAAACCATGAAGGACTTTGGCACTGATTGCCATGCCCACCCACCACATGCACATACAAAGATCCTAAAATATTGAAGGGATTTTGTGCAAAGAAAAAAGAAAAAAAGATTCAATATAAGACTAATACAAATTCTTAGTGATAACCCACATGTCCCTCACTGCCAGTAAATGTTGCTCAAGGAGAAATTTCAGTTGGGACATTTTAGAAGTTCTTATTAGATTGGGTTAACAATGTGTGTCTGTTATGGATTGTCTAATTGTCATAGTGTCCTATCTTTCAAGCACTTTGAAAATACCAACATATGGAAATATTTATTAAATTTGTTCATGTGTGAATAAATCTGCTGGCTGCATTTTATCTATAAAAATCTTCATTATCGGAAACAAGTTACAAAGATTAGTAAGGTAACAGTTCTGTCTGTAGCCTTAAATTGAGTCTGTGAGGTAAGAAGTTAAAATATTTTTAAAAAAATCTTTCCGTGAGAAAATTTGATCAGGCTAACTGAGCATGCATAAACATGGATGCCATTCCTACAGTAATGTCTCCAACTAAAACCACACTTTCAAAACAAGTGGAACATTTGATGAAAAATATAGATGATGTGTATACAATATTTTTACATTAATGTAAATATCACTTAAAAGCTGTTCTCTGTGCAATTAGGAGGAGACTTTCAGTACTCTAGGAAATAGCAGATCCAGTTCAATCTGAATGCTTCTCTGGGAAATCACTTGATAATACCTTCCCCCCCCCCCCCGGGTTGAGAATTATGGCATGTGTGTGTATGTATGAACACTTTGATTGAATGTTTATAATAAAATGCAAACTATTCTGGCAAACATACCAGCATGTTTGGACAGCATTTGTAAATGGAAAATATACTTTTTACAACTGCACACATTCTCTAAGCTTTCTTCCTGTGACAGAACAGATAATAACTTCTGTTTATCCCTAAGTCTCTAGCTTCCCACCACTGTATCTTAACGTTTATGAAATAAACAATCTTAAATTAAAACTACCGTATATAGTCAACTATAAGTCGACCTCATGTATAAGTCAAGGGCAGGTTTTGGTGTCAAAATTAAGGATTTTGATATAGCCTGTGGATAAGTCAAGGGTACAACTTAGGGGCATGTAACAAGTGAGCCAAAGAATGAAGCAAAGGAAAACAATGGCAAAGAACTTAGAAAATTACATCAGGCATAACTGTTTATGCTCACCTTAAAGGCTGGATGAAGTAGGGGGGGAGCAGACAGGCGGCACGGGGCTGCCCCAGGAAGCTGTGGATTGGGGCCGAGGTATCTACACTCCTCAGCCCTGCGGTGCAGTGTCCCAGGCTCAGGAAGGAGAGCAAAAATAGAGCTCCTTCCACAAGATGCCGAAGATGCACCGCAAAAGGCCTCCGGTGCACCTTTGGCGCCTCTTCCGCCGCAGTGCTAAAAGTGCGTCGTTGGAGCGCCGGCCGTGCGGAGGGTCAGCTGCTCCGACGACGTTTTCAGGAAGGGGTTGGGGCACCGAGCATGAGGCTGCCCCTCCCCTTCCTGGCCTTGAAAATGGCGCTTTGCGCCATCTGCTCAGGCCCTGAGAGAATAGAGAGAGGGTTAGCGCTTATAGTACATATTACACTCTTGCCTTTCACCAAGGGGTGGTTCCTTTTTTAAATAAGAGTTAAAGTACAGTACTTATATTGACCCATGGATAAGTCAACCCAGGTTTTTTGGATACATTATTTTTTACCTAAATTTCTTGATTATGTACATGAGCATATACAGTAAGTCTGGTTTCTGTAGAAGTTACTGTATCTGCTTCTAATTCAATATTGAGAAAGCATGAGCTAAGCAACATAATCCATTTTTTAAAAATTGTAATTAGGGTTTTGTGGGCATTGTGTTTCATGACAATGATTATGATGATGGCCTGAACAGTTGATATGGCAATCTCAGTTCATCACTTTCCTGGCCCACAGGATCACCCTTACAAGCCTTTAATTATCTATTTCTTACCAGAGCCACAGCAGTCCTGTCTTTCCTGTGGCAGTGTTCCAAGACTTTAGATGTCTAGGTGCTATTTAGATATGTGAACATTTCATCTGTGTCATGTATCTCATAATTACACTGCCATTCTCACTCTGTACCAGTTCAATATCAGCTTGTGAGTCCCCCCCTCTTCTTCCCACATTGTAATTAACATGCCTTTTGGTAAAAGTGTTTCCCTCCAATGTACAGATTTTCATATATTTGTCCACATGACTAAAGGACATTGGTACACATTTGTTCAAATATACACATTTTCAGTCCTGTACATTTTCCAAAGATGCACATGCTTTTTCACATTTTTCTTCACTGAGACTCACCATAGGTGTTGGAAATGTCTGAGATGACATTCCTTAACATACCAATATGAGTCTCAGGAGGAGCAAAATGGGTATGCCATTTCTCTAGCTGTATTTAAACTGATCCAAACTATCATGGGTCACCTTTACATTGAAAGGAAATGGAAGAACTTGATTTGTTAAGGGTACTGAAGTTTCAGAGGCAGAAAGAGAATTTTAACTTAGGTTTCCTGGATAACAATTGTCTGCTCTCTGGATCACAGTGGCTGTCATGACTGTGTTAATCCATCATTAAAAGTATATTAATGGATCTGAATGGTTTTCTGACAGCTCCTGGGAAGTTTTCTGTTGCTGTAGAAATAATGATGCCAAAGCTCTGGCTGACCTATGGAATGGGGAAATGACTGGGACAGTGGAACAATGTCTTCTAAGCATTACTTCCTGTGAAATCAAGCCAACTGTGTCCTATACTTTTCTGGGGAACTGACAGTTATTAAACATGTGGGATGGTATCTAAAGCTACTTTGCCTGAAAATACAGAATGGAGCCAGCTGACTACAGATTACATATCACTCAAATGTGTTTTCTGTAGCCATTCCAGCAGCAAGAAGATTACACTTCTCTGACACCTTTGTGTCTGCACGGAGTTGCCTAGTGGAATTTTCATGTGTTCATGAGAAAGGATATAGACTACTCAACAGCCCATTGTGGACAATTCACACCACACCTTATGGACAAAATAACTCTGGTCTGCTGTGACTTGGAAAATTCAATTGATATAAATCCAGCAAATTTAATTTTATTCCCGCTTTTCCAATGGATATTTTTAAATTTGTATATTCCAAAGTTTTGAAGAGGATCCTCAGAGATGTGTGTGTTGGACCCCTACTTTTCCTGGCTCTTAAAAGCACTCATCAGAGGGCTAGGAGAATGGGTAAAGAAAGTGTTGAGTGCCTCCTGAGCAAGACAGAGTTCCTGAATGTTTAAAAGAAGCAGCAGTAAGATCTTTGCTGAAAAAGTCCTCCCTGAATCCAGGGAGGTATTCCAGATAGATGTACTTCTCATCTCTCAAATGTCAGATTAGGGAATAGTGAGGCAATCTGTCCTGAGTGGAATTATATTTTCTCAAAAACTCATATTCATCAGCCTCCAGGAGTGTAGATTCAGTTTTTAGCTTACAGGTCTATATTCTGGTGGGGATTGGGAGTTTGCAAAACTGAAGTTAGTGTGTCAGTACTGTAACCATTTCTGATCTAGTCATAGTGTCACATATCTTTAAAACTTATCACACGGCACTTCGAAAAACGGGAACAGAACAGAATGCAAGGGAATGGATGTTAAGGAAAATGCAACATGGGACATACAGTGATGGAAATAAAA
>CM034708.1:115872658-115885466 GCA_020142125.1 Phrynosoma platyrhinos
ATGTACATGCTTTTGCTGCAGTATTAATGCTCATAAACCATGTGGTTAAACTTGAGCTGACAGAGTTCAAAATGACCACTATGAGTAATGTGACAGAGAATAAATGATGTAGGAATGAGAAAGTTCTCATCATTCAAACTGGTTTGTCTAATGTGAAACACAATACAGGTCACGGTAATAGTGAAAGGGCAAATCTTCAGCTGGCGTAAGAATTGGCAAACCCCTACTCATTCCAATCCACAGGGATTTCCTGATTTGCATGGGATAAGGCCACATGTTTCCTATCTCTAGGAGCCTGCAGAATGTGACAATTGATACAAATTACTATATTGCTATGCAATGTCCTAAATGCCACTTTCTTTGCATGCTTTTTCCCCTGCAGAGAATCATCAGGAAATTCAAACACACACAAATCTTCTCAGACTATATGTAAAGATCTTGCTTTCTTGACATGCATTTTCACAAGCCAGATAGAGGCATTATATTTTCCATTTGTAGTTTAATAATTTTATTGAGCACATTCATTCACTGTGGCACATTACCCTAGCAATGTTGGCTCCCAGAACAAAAAGTGTGTAAGCTCAGCTGGGTGGAAAAGACAACAAAGATAAGACATCCAAAACTGAGTGGTGCATAAAAGAGTAGAAGTATGAGGCTAACAGTAGCATGAACCCGCAAAGCAATCATAATTCAATGGCCTGAGGCAACAGATTCTCATCATAATTCAAAGATGAAACACTCAGGTATAACATTACTGATTTGTTTATTTGTTTTAGAAAGGGAGTGGAAGTTAATTTCTTGGCCTCCAGAAAATGCCATTATTTTATAGTAAGTATTTGTACTTGTGGGTGGCTGGTGGAAGAGAGGGGAAATAGAAGCAGAAAAAGAGCAGAGATGAGAGTGATACATAGAGATGTAGAGCTTGGAAACATTACTTGCTGATGTACAATGTCTAGAATCCCTCCGCTAACAAGTGTTTAAGCAAAATTTTAAGAAGATTATCCATAGGAGGCTCAAGCTAGGCCACCTTATGAAAGATTCATGCCACTTTCAATAAACCAGAAAGATAATGTAGCTCAGCAATGTATCCACATAACACAATTATAGTGCTTTAAGATGTCTTTAACTGTCTAGGGTCCATCCTATAGAATCATAGGATAAGTAGTTTTGTGAATTACTTACATTTTTCTGACAGAGGCTAATATTCAGGGCAGTTGAGGGGAGTGCACCAGAGAATTTCTGATACCTTGCCAAAGTAGAAATCTCAAAAATCCATATGCTGGAAGCATAACAGTTAAACTAGAATCCAAGTGCTATAACTGTATAGTTGGTAGGCCACTCCATGAATAAGGGGAGTGGGAACTGCAGATCCTTGATCTCTGCAGGATAAACTACCTCTCTGAATTTTCAAGGTGCAACAACTGATACTTTTCAGAGTTCTGTGCACTTTAGAACACATAAACTATCTGTCTTCAAAACTAGAAATGGACATCTAACTGCTTCTGGTTTTGCTTTTTGTATTTTGCAGTTTATTCAGCCCCTGGAGAGACCCTGCCACAATTGCCCAATGCTGCCCAAGACCATCCTCTCAACACACGCATGCGCACATGCATGCACCTATACATGGATAAAGAACAACTTTGGAGTTAAAGGAGCTCTTCACTTGCTCCTTTCAAACTTGGCTGCTCCATCTTAACAGATCATACATAAGAGCTTTGAAATATTACTTTTTGGGGACTACTATCCCCAGATCACCAAGACTGATTTCCTGACCTCTTTTTATTTCCATAGACCCATATCTCATTTATATTAAGAGCCTGCCTTCTAAGAGAGATTGGTCTGTCTTAAACCAGAGCATTGTTCCATATTGGCTGTCAAACATTCTCCCAGCATTTCTAAGACCTGTATCATTACACCTTTTCTAGCACCTTAAGGGTAGTATAGAAGAGGGGGAAAAAATCACATTCATCTCCCATGGGACATTGGAGAACTGATTCAGCCCTATCCAGTTGACCATACACCCAGAGCCAGGCTCTCCCCCTTCCCCTTGCTGAGCAGTGAAGGGAAAGGGGATGGTGTGTTTTCACAGGCGCCACTTCCTGGCAGGCATGAGCTAAGCCCGCCTGGCATGCCATCACTTCTGCTAGGGACAAAAATGTGTATCCATATTCCTTGTTGATCACATGTCTAGATGCCTGTTTCTGTCCTCAGTAGAAGCAGAGGCACACCAGGCACTTTACATGGAGCTCCTGCCCATGAGGAAGCAGCAGCAGCCACTTGGAAAGAGCACAGGCCAGTGGGGCAAATGCAGTGTCGGCCCCAGTTGGCCATTGTGTAAAATGACATTGTGTCACACCAGATTTAACCTAGTGCATGTGGTTGCCATATTGGTCAGTTTGGGAACAGTTGAGGTATAATGCTGGCCCTGGATTAAGTGACCAGTGTAGACACACCCTCAGTGCTCGTGCATTTCAGAAGTCCATGAAACCACGTAGTAATAATAATAATTTTCACAAAATGTGCTTGTGCAGTCTGTGCAAAAATTGACCCAATGAATGTGTTAAAAAAATACAGGAAAAACCTGCTTCTTTTTCCATGTTGCCTCTTGAGAATGCAATAAATGGGGATTTAAGTCTGGATCCCTCTGAAACTGAAGTATTTGAACAAGAAGAGTTCTCATTTCAAGCTATCTCATCCTCAATATTTGTGCCATCCCTAATTTGGAACTAAAAGTATATATTAGAGTTTAGATTTTCAAAAGGCCACTGGATTTGATGGGTGGGTGATCTTTTGGGAGACTGAGGTGTCTTCTGTCTTAGATTTAATAATAGAATTGTTAAATATGACTCATTTTTGGAACCACTTGCATACCTGAATGGTCTATAAAATCACATTATAATTCAGCATAATTAAGGACTAGAGGAAACAGACTTTTAAATTATGGCTGGGAAGGAATGTCTAAAACAGTGTGTGAGGCCTTTCTCTACAAATATAGCCACACTGAGAAGAGACTAGTAGTGATATGATAGTACTACAGTAAAAGATGAGAGACAGATAAACTATTAAAAGACTTACTTTTAGGGCTAGTTTTACCCCTGTTTGCTTGGGTTTTATCTGGATTCTAGGCATGCCACTCTAGACATGCCAAATAATCTCTGTTTGGACTATCATCTGGTCTACGTTCCAAACTTTCCTTTTTTAAATAAATAAAGAAAAAGAAACAAGTCTTTATAATTCTCAGGAGGTAAGAAATGGGGTAACATTTGGAGGTACTGTTCTGTGGAATTGTTTTGCAAGAAACAAATCCACCACTGTCTTTCAGGAATGAGAGAAAGGAGAATAAGCCATGCAGGGCATGTGGTGAAATGAGGGAAGAAGTAGGAGGGAAGAGACAGTGAGTGAAGGAGTGCAAGAAGCATGGAAGGGCAGAATGGAAGGTGAGTGGTAAGAGCACCAGAGTGCACTAAGAGAGGTGGGAGGAGAACAATGTGAGGATACATGGTGAATCAAAGGAGGGAACAGGAGGAAAGCGAGAGTCAGCAGTATAAAAATGGCACATGAAAAGTGAAAAGGAGTGCACTATGAGGGTGCAATGTGAAGCAAGAGAAGGAGTAGCAGGGAAGGTAGAGTAAGCAGTGTGAGCAGTAGAGTGCCAGAAGCAATGGAGGAGTCTGTAAGGTAGGCTTGCTAAGTGACAAATCCATAATTTTTATGACCAAGCAGAGATTTGAGCTTGGGTCTCCCTAGCTAATTTGTTATTTCTTCTGCTTTTAATTAGTATTTTATATTTTTATATTATATATATTTTATATTTATTTTATATTGCTATTCATTTTATATTGTTATTATTTTTAGTTTGCTTCTTTTTCTTTTTTATAATTAGGAGGGGGGTTAGTGTAAGGGTTATTTAGAAATCTGGTTTTAATTGTATATTATATTTTATTGTTATTCCTATTTGTTATAACCCACCTCGATTCACGAGATGTGGGCTATAAATAAAATGTATTATTATTATTATTATTATTATTATTCCAGGTCCAGCACTTGAAACATTATTTTATATTGTTCTTTCAGAGCAGTTGTAACTATAAAAAAATGGTATGAAGTTTGAAGTGTAATGGAATTAAAAAAAGGCAACAAAGGGTTTATTTAAACCAGTAAAAAATGCCACTCACCCTAAAACCAATGCTGGCAGTCTCTTCTGCTTCTACAGCTACTTCTGGGCTCTTAACCCAATTTTGCTCCAAAGTATGCAAAGTCAGAGAAAACACGGGGGGGGGGGAGGATAGTCTGGAATACTTCCAGTTCTTTTAGCAAGGTGGATAGCTGGATCAGGTCCAATTTGGCCTATCCAGGTGTCCACACACCAACAACCATCCCATCCCACTTACTTCAGAGAGTCCTCTATGTGGCTGCTTACTTCCCATGCTTATGTTGGTTTACATCTGGTGGAGTAATCTAAACCGTAAGAAAGCACTATGATCTCTGAAGTCTCATGTTATTGTACATGTCTAAGTGTTTGTCTTTATCATGGAACAAGAAATGGTAAATCTAGATTATCATGGTGCATTAAAATTATTCATGTGCACATAGGGAAACATTTGTACTGTTTTATTTTAAATGATATTTTTTTGAGACAGAACTCTTGTAATTATTTTCAAGAATAATTCCTGTTGTAAAGGATCTTTCAAGGCTATTTTCATATGTAATCTCTATGATACACTGTGATGGATTTCTGAAGATGTCTTACAGGAGCATGGCTGTAGGTCACTGGTTGTATTCCTTGGGACAACATACCCCTGCATAGTTTAAGGGACACCATTTTGTTTCTCATTTCCTTTGCTATTTCAAATAAATATCTTAAGAGGAACAAGCAGCTTTATGAAGTGAGAAACTGGAGTGGATAAGACATGGTTAAGGAATGCATTAAGCACCTTCCTTTTTGTCCACTGAATCCCTCTGTTCTCCAAGTGCCTTTTCATTAAAAAAAAATGGAGGTACTTTAACATGCATATATAGGCATAGAGACTGTATAGAGACTGGAGCAACTACAGAACCATAGCACTGATTTCCCATGCTAGCAAAATTATGCTCAAAATTCTGCAATATAGACTCCAACCATACATGGAGAAATCCTAGATGACAAAGCAAGGTTCAGGAAAGGCTATGGAATGCCCTTAAAGACATGGGAATGCCAACACATCTGATAGTCCTGATGAGGAATCTGTACTCAGGACAAGAGGCTACTGTCAGAACAGAAAACAGAGAAACAGAATGGTTCCCAATTGGCAAAGGTGTCAGACAAGGCTGCATCCTTTCACCCTATCTGTTCAACTTGTATGTAGACCATATTATAAGAAAAGCAGGCTTGGTCACAGAAGAAAGAGGAGTGAATATAGGAGGAAGGAATATCAACAATCTAAAATATGCAGATGACACCATAGTACTGGCAGAAAACCTCACAGACCTGGAACACCTACTAAGGAAGATCAAAGAAGAAAGTGCTTAATGCTGAACATCAAGAAAACAAAAATAATGACCACCTTCACAAGTTTAACCTAGACAATGAAGAAATAGAAATAGTAAAATAATTCTAATATCTGGGATGAAACATTGATAGAAATGGGGACTGCAGTCAGGAAATCAGAAGACTAAGAAGGGGGGGCGCTATGAAAAACAAGAAAAGATTCTGAAATGCAAAGATATACAACTGAGCACAAAAGTTAGAATCATACAAGCCACTGTATTCCCTATTATCATGTATGGATGTGAAAACTGGACAGTTAAGATGATAGGAAGAAAATCAATGCATTTGGGATGTGTTGCTGGAGAACAGTGCTGAGGATCGCATGGACAGCCAGAAGGACAAACAAGTGGGCCCTAGAGCAGATCAAACCGGAAACTTCCCTGGAAGCCAAGATGACTAAACTGAGACTGTGGTACTTCGGACACATCATGAGAAGAGAGGACTGTGGAAAAAACAATAATGCTGGGAAAGGAAGTGGGAAGCAGGAAGAGAGGAATGCCACATGCTAGATGAATGGACTCTATTAAGGAGCTCACAGGTATGGGGTTGCAGGAATTAAGCAGAGCAGTGGAAGGCAGAGGGTCTTGGAGACGTCTCATTCATAGGGCCACCATGAGTCGAGATCAACTTGAGGGCAGTTAACAACAAATAGGCACAGTTGAAGGTAATTTGATCAGAAAGACATCATCCCACATAGAAACTGGGAATGCTCAAATATAAATCTAAGACCCAAATTCTATTGTTAGCCCTAAATATAGTGGAGATATTGAATCAGTGGGATTGACCCGGATGCTGACTCATCATTCAATAACTGATTCAATGGGTCTACTCTGGTTGGGATTAGCTAACAGAATTTCAGCCTAAACCAGATTTGCAAGAAGGAGCAGGATAAAATTAATATACATTTTATCCATAGTTTGGCTTATCCACCACACTATACCATTTAACATGTGGCTCTATATAGTGGAATCCTGGGATTTGTAGTTTAGTGAGTTATGTAGAACTCCATGCCAGAAAGTTCTAGCACTGTAGTTGAGGGGGAATACAATTGGGAATCCTTTGTACATAACCAAACTACAAAACCTAGGATACCATAGGATGGAGTGGTATCAAACTCCTGTAACTGTGCAGTGTGGATACACTTTTTATTGTGACATCGACAAGTACTCAGATTTCTAGCTTCATGAAAAAGCCAGTCACAAAACATGTTTTTAAAAAGCTGCTCCTGACTTTTGTATGAACCTAACTAATTATGATGTACCATTTCACTGGTATAATTTTTCCAATAACTATGCCTAGGACTACAACTTACTAGTTTCTTTTCAATTATGCATCTTCTTTTTGAAGTGATGTTAATTTTATTCTGAAATGCTCAGAACCTGTCACTTCAGGTTCACTCCCATCTATTTTGGCAAACAATGCAGTGGTTTAAATATTTTTGTACCAGATTTGTTAACAAGTCACTCTGCATGGACATTTTCTCAATGATTATACTACTTAGTAACAAGGATCCAGAAGTAATAATCCAATTTACTGGACATTTAATTATAACAGAAGTGATCAACTGCACAGGGAGTGGGGGGCATTTTACCTCCCAGTGCCTGTCCAGTGGGCCACACCAGCAAGTGATATGATGTCACCTCTAGCCATCATTTGGCTGATTTTGTGGCATTTTCATCCTCTTTTTTGGTGTTTGGGGGCAATACGTGGGGTTTTGTAGGGTCAGAGGAAGGGAAATGCTGCATTTTTAGGCAGTTTTGGCTGAACTGGAGGACAAAAAATACCCAAAAGCCAGCCCCCACATTTTAAAAAGAATTAGTGGGGCTAGCTGCTGGAGAGGTCATCTGGGGGGTCCCAAGGGCTGCACATAGGGGTTCTATGGGCCACAAATTTGCCCACTCCTCTCCAGTTCTAAATATACTTATCTGGGTGTACACTTCATTGGATTTGTATGTGCATTTGTATGTGCTCTCAAATCACTTATAGGGTCTTTCTGCCAACTGTTGCCCTGTTGTTAAAACACTGAAACACAGTGAGAATAAAATCATTTAACATGGCCTGGAAAAAAATATGATCTGAAAAGTATCTCATGTCCCTTTTCCTCCTTCTAAATTCTCCACATTCTGTGCTGAGGAACAGGTTCGTGCTGACATTTATATGTTTATTCATATTATCTGCTATAAGCAAAATCTACATTGCTAAGGCCTCTTAGAGTAGCAGGTTCTGAACTCCATTCCAGTAAAAACATGGAAGAAATCTCTTTTACATTAAATGTTTATTTTAAACTGGAAGGGGTGGTTAAAATGAATTCTTTTTGACAGTTTTATAAAATTCTCTCTCTCTCAGCCTCTGTGAGTGTGTAAAAGAGTGGGGGGAGAGAGAGAAGGACATCAGCAGACAGGCAGGAAGACTGGAAAGCTAGAACATAGAGTGCACACACACACACACATGCACACACAAACAGAGTTTGTTTGCTGTTTCATTTATCAATTAGAATCATAGAATCATAGAGTTGAAAGAAACCACAAGGGCCATCCAGTCCAACCTCTTGCCATGCAGGAACTCTCACACAAAGCAAGCCTGACAGATGGCCATCCAGCCTCTGTTTAAAGACCTCTGAAAAAGGAGACTCCACCACTCTGTGAGGGAGTGTGTTCCACTGTCAAACACCTCTAATTCTCATGAAGTTCTGAATACCTAATAATAAATTGTCTGTGTGACATTTGTTGTTACTGTTGTGTGCCTTCAAGTCCTTTCTTACATATGATGACCCTAAGGTGAACCTAAAACTGGATTTTCTTGGAAAGATTTGCTCATAGAGTGTTTGTCTTTGCCTTCCTTCAAGACTGAGAGTGTGCCTTGCCCAAGTTTACCTAGTGGACTGAGTGGGAAATCGAACCCTGGTCTCTAAAGTCATAGTCCAGCACTCAAACCAGTGCACCACATTTGCTTGGGTCTGTGACATGCAAATAGTGAAACAGGTTAAATTAAAAAGGATTGCTAGAGCAATAGAACAAAGGAACCAGAGACTAAAATATCATGACTTTAATAAACTAATATCAGTAACAGAAGGAATAATTTTTACAGTACTGTTCAACCAGACTAAAACCACAGCATAATACTTGAAAACTGGGCATTTAAAGTTGGAAAAATTAAATATTTAAAGAGCCTGAGGAAAAAAAATTGCTACTTCATAGAATGACATTTCTGGCGAGGGTATTGCACCACTGAGGGCAACTATAAAAAAGGCTGAAACTTAGAAGTTTGATTGAAAAAGCCATTTTTTGGTGTAACATTGCTTCAAAAAATAATGTCAATAGTAGGAAACAGATGTTCTCTATTCAGAAAAATTATACTCAACAATATGCAAAACCACAATCTCCCACAGTAGCATTCACCCATCTACACTCCACGAATGAAAGAAATTCTGTCTTAGGAAGCAAAGTGTAAGTGGGGGGCAAACCAAAAGGAGAGGGAATTCTGTGCACACCCCACATGCTCTTCTTGGACATAAACCCACACTTCCATCCCCCATGTACCAGGGAACATCTGAATTGGCAAATGGGTAACTGGGTGGCTGGGTGTGACAGTTTCACTGTTCTGTCCTGGGATGTTAGGTTATAAAGGGAAAAAAGAAATCAATCATATTTAGTGTTAGAGGCACCATTTTGAAAAGATGTCTCAATCACCAACCCGAAGAAGGATACTACTGTAAGTATTGCATATTCCTAATATTCCTAATAAATAATAATAATAATAATTTCAAAAAGCAAAGCCTGGTTTTTTATATAAGGGGCATCTTTTTTATTGTGCCATTGTATATAATTCGATTTGAGCATCAATGGATTTTAGTATCAAAGGGGGATCCTGGAACCAAACCCCAACAGACACCAAGGCCCCACTATACCTTTGTTTTCACTGGAGTAGTGAAAGCAAGGATCACAATCTTTACCTCAAGCAGTAGACCAAAAGCAGAAGCATAAGAGCCAGTGGCCATGGAGGCACTGACCAAAAACCCAACAACCATTCTGAGCCAGACACTGTAATTCATGGGCCAGATTCCTTCTCATCTTCAAAATGCCCCTTGATACATTGTATCCACTTCCTCATGCTGGTAATACAGTTATCAGTAAATCCCAGAGAGATAGCAGTGCAATTTTCCAGGTCTCAGGATGTCCTTTATACAGAGCTTGGAAATAATGTATTTAAACAAGTAACAACATTAAGTAGAGCAGCTGAGATCCAAGAAGTCTGCTGATGGAAGGCAAGTCATCATCAGTGTATTGATGCTGAGTGAAGACTATTCACTCTTCTCTGTTACTTCTCTGCATGTGCAACAGAACCTGGGTGACTGCACAGCACAGTTTAATTTTCCTGGTAACAGATTAGCTGCCTTTGCAGCTCTGATGAAAAAAGAACACGTACTGTAAGGCTTCTCCTGCTTCCCAGGAGTACATCCCAGAAGTGCTTTAATTATGTATTCCAGCATAACATACAGTTATACCAGATGGCCCTGGTGATCCTTTCCAACTCTATGATTCTATGGAGGTGAAAACTGAGAACTATCAGGTCCAGGAAAAATAGATGGATTCAGCTACTTTGAGTTACTTTTTAGTTCTCTTCCTAAATTTCTTTACCGCCTCATGCCTTTTACCCACAGCTTGGAAGTCATGTGCAACTTTTAACAAAGTACTTTGGTAGCTAGTTATTTTTGCAGTAATGAGTTGGAACAGTGTTACTTTTTGCCTGTAAAAGCCAAGGCTGTACCTACTTCATAATTTTCAATACTGTATAAGGGAATGAGGTTTCAGTAACTTGTTACTAGATCTGTCTGAGCAATATTTTCTACACATGAAAATTGTGCTTTTGTGTGTGTGTGTCCATAAAATGCCATTCTTTGTGCAAAAATTGTCCATTTTTCATGTAGAGTAAGTCCCAAATTGTGAAGATGCTCATCTATTAAGAATTTTCCTTGTCAGGATTTTCTCACACATGGAAAACCCATTTTTCATCATTAATGAAAAATTTTCAAACATTTCCATCCCTAAAGGAGACTCAGGAAACATGGATTAAAAACACTTTTAACCAAATCAGTCTGCCTTTTCTGCTTTCTACCCAAATGGTACGAGACTGCTGTCATAGCCAGAAAGAGAAAGAGGGAGTATTGGCAGCAGTGGGGGAACTTACAGGAGAAAAAGCTGAAAGAACAAACAGGTTGAATTTAGGTTATTATTGTGTAAAATTAAGAATCAGCAGCACAAAATGATCAATTTCTGGGGGGATTCAAACTACTGGCTATGGCCTTTAAAGCCCTATATGGCTTGAGTCCAAATTATTTAAAAAACTGTATCTCTATGAGTCTGCCTCTGCTCTAATATCTGTGGAAGAAGCTTTCTACCATTCTCACCACCATCCCTGGCACATTCGGTGAGAACACAAGAGAGAGCCTTTTTGGTGGCTACTCCAAAGTTGTGGAACTCCATTTGCCAGGAGGTCTAGTTGGCTCTGTCCCTGTTGACTTTCTGCCAACCTTTTTTATTTAAGGAGGCATTTGGTTTTCAGTATATTTCATCAGCTGGAGCTTTTAAATGGGTGTGGGAAGCAGAGTTTTTATTTTGTTTCAAACATCTTTTTAATGATGTTTTTTATTTGTGTTTTAAAATGTGAATTGAGTTTAATTGTGTTTTAAGTTTTGTACTAAGAGTTTTTTTTAAAATGTACTGTACTATTAAAATATTGTACACAACCTTGATTCCTGTGCTTGGAGAAAAGCAGGATATAAATTAAATACATACATACATACTCTTCCATTTGAAAACAACAAATACAAAGATTTTTTTTTAAAAAAAAATAAAGCTCAACTGTGGAGATAGTTTTAATAAAACTGAAGAAATCACTGTAGGATTCCAATTGTACTTATCTTGCATGTATTAAAATTGGGTTTTCCTTTTATTGTATATAATTGAATTTAATGCTTGGAATACCATTGGGATATAGAGTAACTGATATGCTTTAGATTAAGGAACACCCAGGCTCAAGCACTTATTAAAAGTGGTTTCCATAAAGGAAGAATTTGCCCACAAGAATATATTATAAATGCAGATTTAAATGGAAATATCTGACTTGTCTTTTCTTGTTAGCAGAAATTAGATAGTTGTAAACCTGTAGATTAGAACATTCCTGCTCTGCAATAAATCAGGAATATGGGTATATTAAAATTAAAATTAAATGCATCTTAAACCTCATGCACTAGGATTTTTTAAAACTTCTTCTTTGTGACTTGTGGGGTACATTTTGACCCTAGTGAGAATTCCAGTGCCTTGAGAGTTCAGGTGAGGATTAGCATTAAGGTGAGGATTAGGGTTTGACATTTCAAATGGCAATTCTAATCCTCCTGCCAATTTGGAATAAAAATGCATTTCCTATGGAATAGGATGAACCTACTGAAGAGTGGATCCTCTTAGTTTGGTTTCACTGAATCATAGGAGCTTATTGCATGCCCTAAAGAGGTGTTTTACCTCTTCCAGCTTCAATCCTTGGTTGGGGATACAGCAGGATGTTATCAGACATAATTCACCACAGATTCTGCCACGATGCCACTGGCCAAATGCAGCCTGGGTCCAAATACTGCTCAGCCAGTCAATTTCCCAAGTTAGAAAACTTCCGTTTCAATAAAAGTGCCAGCTAAGAATGTCTTCAAGCAAGGCTGCGTTCGGCCAGCAGCATTGTGGCAGAATTGGTGGCAAATTATGTCTGATAGCATTCAGTTGTATTCCCAATCTGTCATGCCCTGCCTGGATAAAGACTTTCACAGTTTATATGTATTTCATATAATAGGATGAGGATGAGGAGGAAGAGTCAGAACTTCCTCTGGGTCCTGAGTCTGCATCAGAGGAGTTCCAACATGGCCCTAGTGGCTCTGCTTTGCCAGCAGAGCCTGTGGCTTCTCAAGAAGCTCCACAGCCAAGCCTTCTGACAACAGAGACATTGGACATGGAGGAGGATCAGGGGACTGTGGCTACCTTCAGTCAGTGTAGAGCCAAAAGGGCAGACCTCTGGCACTCGAGGATGCTTTATGAAAAATGCCGAGGTCATCAAGGTGATCAGCCCCAGCTGAGTTCTGGCAGTTCAGGGATTTAAGCAAATGGGGAAGCATTGCTTCAGTGCCAGAGGATATCTGAGCTTCCTGGCAAAACCTCTGTCCCTTGCTCTCCTTGAACCCTTGACTCTGGACTATCCTGGACTCCCAGTATCCTTGACTTTCGGACCACTGATGACTCT
>CM034708.1:115928405-115943500 GCA_020142125.1 Phrynosoma platyrhinos
CGGGGATGGGACTGCTTTAGACCCCGTGTGATAACGTCCTATGTTTTACCCCTCTTACCCCAATGGGTCATATCAAAATCTATAATTTTGGTCCTAAAACTTTCCCTCAAATGTATAGTCGAATATATGCAGTACATGCACTTAGCCCTATGAAGCAGCTCTCTAGAAAGGAAAGCAGAGTGCATTTTGTCCCATTTAAACTACATCCTTTCCTCACTGAACCATATATCAGAGTCCCCATATCCCAGGCTTGCAGTTCAATCAGAGGCAATATATAATGAATGAGACTAAAGCATAGTATGTGATGCCAATAATTTATTAGTCTAACTTCTAAATAAATGTGTATATACTTAGACCAGGCCTGCACAACATATGGCCCAGGGGCCACATGCTGCTTACCAAAGGATTTCATGTAGCCTGTAAAGTTGTGGAACAACTTCAAGGCTCCTCTGCTGCTCAGCTTCCTTCTGAGGAGGGGGGATGCAGAGGAGGAGAAGGAAAGGCAAACACTTACCCTGCAAGGCTCCTCCACCACTTGACTTTCTCCTGATGAGAAGGCCGGGAGGAAGAGGAGGAGGACAAGTGAACACTTGCCCTGCAAGGCTCTTCCACTACTTGTCTTTCTCTTGAGTAGTAGTAGTAGGAGATGCTTGCCCCTCAAGGTTCCTCAGCTGCCTGGCTTTCTGCCAAGGAGAAGGCCAAGTGGCAATGGAGGAGGATGGATAAATGCTTGCCCTGCAAGGCTCCTCCACCACCCTGCCTTGTCCTGAGGAGAAGGTCAGGTGGCGCTGGTAGAGGAGGACAGGTGAACACCCACCCTGCAAGGAGCCTCCATTGCTTGGCTTTCTTCTGAGGAGGACAGGTGGAGGAGGAAGAGGAAGACAGACAAACACTCCCCTGCAAGGCTTCTCCTTTGCCCAACTTTCTCCTGAGAAGTCTGGGAAGCAGAGAGTAAAGGGGCAAATACTAACCCTCAAGACTCCTTCATCACTTGGCCTTCTCCCAAGGGGAAGTCCTGGTGGAGGAGAAGGACAGGCAAGCCTATTCCGCTGCTCAGCTTTCTGCTGAGGAGAGGGCCAAGCAGAAGAGGAGAACAACAGAATATTAATTAATTATAATTAACACTAATAAAGAATAATAATTAATATTATTAATATAGTAAAAGCTATCTGCAGCCTGAAGAAATTTAGATTATTTCAATTTTGGCCCCCACCTATTGCCAAGTTGTAAGGCTTGACTTATTTAGACTATATGGATTCTTTTAAAAAAATGGCAGTGTACTTTTGCAAAGCTTTTTGATCAATATGTTACTGTCTAAGTACATCAGAGTTACATCAAAGATAACTTAGAACCATGAAAACTAATATATAAGTGGATCTCAGTGCCTAGTCCTCTGTCAGCTAAGATTCATTTACAATGGAAATTTTTTTTTAAACGATCAGTAATAAAAGTTCGCTAGCAGATTCAAGCAAAATGAGAAGTATCTACCCACAAACAATAGCAGTCAGCAGTGCAGATTGGTCTTATATTTCTGAAGAAATGTAACTGTAAAATATTATTCTTTTAATCCTCACCTGTACTTTCAATCCTCTGTATTTTAGATTCTTGGAACCCCACAAGGCAGCTGACAACTGGGAATTCCCCTTTGAAATCTCTTTAAAGCAGGCATAGGCCTTCCTTGCAAATCATTTTGACAGCCTCCAGAAACTGTTTGCTTAGCAAAAGTGAACATGAATATTGCTTTCTCTCTCTTGCTGTAAGAGACAGATGCAGCAGAAATCCATTATACAAAAGCCTGATATGGTGTGCTACATTTTTGCTTCTTTCCAAGCAAAGGTTTATCTCTTGCCAGATTAAAAACACAAATATATAAGCACACATTTTGAGAATTAAAATAGCTAAATTAATGAAAAATTGAGCTAGGAAATGTAGTGGTTTTTCATAAGTTACTAATTTATATCTATCTGATTTCTTCATGAGGCCCTTTCACACTATACAATTATAGCACTTTGATTCTACTTTAACTGCCATGGCTTTCATCTTATGGACTCCCAAGACTGGTAGTTCAGGGAAGTAGTATTGATCTCTAGTACAGAATTCTACTGCATGAAACTATGGGCTCATTCCCACTATGATTTAAAGTGATTTACTGATTGCTTTATGTGTGCCTTGTTCCCATTGGAAACAGTTACAGACCTGACTATGGACTTTATCCCACGGGGCCAAAAGCAGCAAGAATCCACTAAGAATCAGGCGCTATAGCGCTATAGTGTTCTGTGTGATTACACGACGTCGCTCAGAATCCGCTAAGAATCAGGCGCTATAGCGCTATAGTTTCCCGTGTGATTACACGACGTCACTCAGAATCCGCTAAGAATCAGGCGCTATAGCGCTATAGTTTTCCGTGTGATTACACGACGTCGCTCAGAATCCGCTAAGAATCAGGCGCTATAGCGCTATAGTTTTCCGTGTGATTACACGACGTCGCTCAGAATCCAGCAAGAAACCGCTCGGAATGCAGCATCATTCGCATTCTTTTGAATGTCGGTTTCAGCGGGCATTGCAATAGCGCGAGCTTATCCATAGCGCTATTATAGCGCTAGCGCCATATTTATACTAGCGCTATAGTACTGCAATGATGCTCATATCGCTTTCCTGCCACTTTTGAGAGCAGCGTGGGATAAGGTCCTATGATCATTCTGACTAGTGTTGAAGAGAGACAAATGCAAATAAATAAATAAATAAATAAATAAATTTGCTCATTTCAAACTCTGGTTTTCTGGTGGTTCTTTTGGAAAAAACTGAGTCAGAAGAGTGTTCCACAAGTGTGAATGATGGATCTGATTCACAGACAGGCAGGCAGGAAGGGAGAAAGTGAGGCTGGACTCCCCCTGGCCCCACCCCCAGAGCCCTACTGGAAGCTGCCATGGGAGGACCATGCTTCGGCCACCCCTGCTCCTCCTCAGAGTGCCTCACCCATGGGAGCCTTTCTCCAGCTTTGCCTTCAAAAGGAAAAGAGAAAAGGACCAAGAGACCAAGTACACTTTCTCTGCTCCCACCCATTTGCAATCTTTTGGGTCTCTCTCTTTGCAAGGGATCACCAGCAGCAGCACCAGACCCCCAGCTTTCTCCTGTGAGACCCCTAATGCACCAAGAGAGGGAGAGGAGGAAGGACACCTGCTAGGGTGCATTGGGAGGTGATTTCTGGCTGCTTTTGTCTCCCCAAGCTTGGTGTGTTGTGTGTGGGGAGACTGAATAAGGTTTGCTTTTTGGCAGTCTGGGGCATCGTGGCTCCCACACAGGGTGACCACAGGTCCTCTTTTCCAGAACACTGTCCTCCCTTTCAGCTTTCTGTCCAAAAGCATCCTCCTTTTTGAAGCATGGGTTTCTAGCGGCTCATTCATGCTAGTAGGAACAACATGGGATAAGGAAACAATTCAGTTCCATAGTGGGAACTATGCATCAGCGTGAATCATATCCATGACCTGATGTCAATGCAAATTGCAAATTGGTTTAAACAGAAGTGGGAATGAGCCCTATAATTCCCAGGATTCCATGGGATTAAACAATGATAGTTAAAGTATGTGTAGTGTGAAAGGTCCCATGGGTTGATTCCTCAAATTTATTTTCATTGTAACTATCCCTCCCTCTGCCAGGAATAGTTAATAAGATTAAGCCGCTGCTCAAGGCATGTCCAGTCTAATTCAACCACTCTGTTTGGATATTCGTCTTCCTGCATATTTTCTCCAAACTGCTAAATTCTGTAGTGTAATGGCCTCAATTTACAGTCTTCCTCTTTTCTAAACCACCATTCCCCTTTATTCAGTACTGAATCTTTTAGATTGCACACCACTATTTTAAATTGTAAATTGTGTTGAGTGCTTTGGCATATGTATTATAAATAAAAGACTGTCATCATGCATAGGCAAAGTTTAGTTCAGCCTGAAGACTGTCCTGTGTTGCATTAGCCTTACAGCATATGCAGAACAATTTCCACTGACAAGGAGCAAGTCCTATCAATCAATCAAGAGTTTACCAGAATGGAAACTAGGAATTTTCTTGGGTAAGACAGCTAAAACATGACAGTAGGCAGTGCTACAAGGAGTCAAATCCTTTCCAATAAAGTAATTAAGGAAGCTGTATTCACCCCCACCCCATGTCAGATTAATCTGCCACATATTTTAATGCATATATGAAGGGCTCATTAAAGTTCAGGTTGACTTCTAAACCTCCAGCTTAATTCCTTGCTCTGCAACACAAGAAAAAGAAGATTTGGAATAGAGATGAGTTGTCATGCAAAAATGCTAAGATGATTATAAAGCCAAAGTCAATCATGGCATACCTGTGTGTGTATATATTCTGCAGTTGGAATATAGTGCTGTATTTCAGCTGTAGATTTTGAAGCTTTTGTACTAGTAATTTCTGACATTAAACCTGCTTGTCAGCATTCATCCTATTTTCATAAAGGCACACTTGCTATTTATACCTCTGGTTTAGTTTCCTTTGTAAAGAGCAGCCTAGAGACATCAGAGTTCACTACATTTTGCATATGTGTCAGAATAGTTTTCATTCCTGTATTGTAAAAGCAGATTTCCATCCAAAAATGAGCTGGAAGACTATAATACACTAATTATGCTTCACCTGGCAACAGAAAGAATCTCACAATAGTCAAGAACCCACCTGGTGGCTGGTTCTTGAAGTTCTTGAAGCAAGTTGCATGTATCCATGATACAGAAATAAAGCAGTCTGACACTACTTCAACTGCCATTACTCTAGCCAAGAGAATCCTGGGATTTGTGGTTTGATGAAGCACCAGAGCTTTCTGTCAGACCAGGCTGAATACCTCACTAAACTACAAATTCCAGAGGATGAAGCCATGACAGATAAAATGGTGTCTAACTGCTTTCTTTCTGCAGTGTGGCAGGTCTCAAAGTCTGTGTAGCCCTGTTGGCTTTTTAAAGGCAGGCAAGCTCCACAACTGGCTATATTTGTGAATACAGACCAGTATTAATGACCATCCCTAAAGTCTTTCAGGGAATGATTATAAACAAAACAAAAACAGTATATACACAATTCTGCTCTAGGCATGTGCACAAAATTGTAGTGCAGTTTCCTTCCCTTTCATGTCTAACAGCTTCGCCAGAATAAAAAATGTTGCAGAGACCTTGCATTGCATTGGCAGATTGTAAGGAGCCAGGTGTACTTCCATCTATTTCACCACAACCCCCCCACCTACTTTTTTTCTGCCTGGACACTGTTTGTCCGAGGCTGTTTGTCTGTCAGAAGCTGTGTTATGCCTTTTGCCTGCCATGATTTTAGTGCAAAGGCAGGGTAATGGGAGTTGGTGCATAATTTAAAAATCATCTAGATGAGTCTACTGGAAGAGACTAGTCTTCAATGCACTTTTAAATTCAGACAGTGTATGCAGCTGTCGAGTATCTTCCATCAAGTCATTCCACAGTCTAGGGCCAGCTGAAGAAAAAGTCCTCTGGGTGACAGTCCTGGTTGGATGGAGTAAATATCTACCACAGGAGCTGAGCATTCAGGGCGGATTATATGGGAAGAAGCAATCCTGAAGGTAACCTGGACCCAAATCATGTAGGACTTTTAAGGTAATAATCAACACTATGTACCTTGCCTGGAAACTAGCTGGCAGCCAGTGGAGTGATTTTAATATTGGTATAATACGATCACTCTTGGATGTCCCAGTAATCAATCTGGCTGCTGTGTTTTGAACTAACTGAGGGGGGAAGCAGACAGCGCTTTGCGCCGTCTTGGAGGCAAGGAAGGGGGGCAGCCTCACGCTGGTCACCCCAACCCCTTCTCGAACACTTAATCGGAGCGCCTGTTGCTCCACATGACGGGCGCTCCGATGACGTAGTTCCGCCACAGCATCCGCACACGTTGCAGAAGAGATGCTGAAGGTGCGCCCAATGCCTCTGCAGCACACCTTTGGTGCCTTGTGGAAGGAGCGCTATTTTAGTGCTCCTTCCAAGGCCCAAAAAGAAGTGGATCGGGGCCGAGGAGTGCGGATACCTTGGCCCCAATCCGCAGCTTTTTGGGGCGGCCCATGCCCACCTGTCTGCTTAGGCCCTGAGTTTCTGAACTTGGCACAAAGGCAGCCCAATGTACAGCACATTGCAAAAGTCCAGCCTTGAGGTTACCAAGCTTCACTAGTACAAACTGTTGACAATATACACAAGTGCAGATATAGTTTCGTTTTGAACTATCTTTTTAAACTGCATTTTATTTTTAATGTGATGTGTTTTAATAGTGCAATAGTTTAATTCTATTTTAATGCTAACTTTTTCTCTTTTAATTTGTGAACCACACTGAGTCCCAGTTTTGGGAGAAAGCAGGTTATAAATATAATGACAATGATAATAATTAAAATAAATTTGTCTTTCCTTTTAAGATCTACTGTGAAAATAAAAGTTTTGTTCAAGCAGTGTTAATGTTCAGGTGATTGTTAATGTTTTTGTTCTATATTTATTCATGAGAGAAATGTTTAAAAAACAATAAAAGTTCAACACTTAAAGCACTGGTCATGGGATAGCTTCATCCATCATACTAGAGAGTGGCAGACTACCTTAAGGGGTGCAAGGCAGGGCACCTAGAGTTCTTTCTTCTAACAGAAAAAAATGGCTGGGAAACTGCCACTACTGTTATCTCCCATGCTTGTATCTGAGGCAGTTGCCTCACACTGTCTAATGATGGCTCAATCTAGCCAGTGGCTGAGATGATGCACTCTCCATCCATGGGACCAAAGACACCACATCAGCCTTACAACATCTGACATTACTTCCCTCCCAGCTTTGTGCCCAAAATGGCCCTGCTTGCTCTCTCAGGCAATTTTATCAGGTCTCCCCAGTTGTTTTATGCTAAGGGGAGGATTTTTTTTTTAAAAAAAAGAAGTCAAACAGAAGTCAACTTATCCTTAATGAAGGAAATAGAGTGGTTCCAGAGATGGTCAAATTCTAATGAGAGGACCATCTTTAGACCTTCACATGAAAACAGGGGAAAGTATGCAAGAGTAATTCTTTCCCCTGACCCCCTCACACTGAGAACAGAAATCTTTGGCCTTTCAAAACTGTGAAGCAATAGAGATAATGAAAATGTAGATTTAATGTAGCAATAGAGATAATAAACGTGTGTAAATGTGAGTCTTTCAGAGCCACCAAATTCTCTAGATGTTTTCTGAAGGGGAAAATGTTATTATAAATATGGTAAAAATGTGATTATACATATTATAAGAATATTTATAAATATTTTGTGAGGTGCCATACAATTTAAAAGTAAATACTAGTCCCTGCTAACCAGGCAAATAAAAGGAAATAACTGTGATGTCTCTATCAAAAGAATTCTGCGTTAAAGCATTCTTTATGCCTACTCAGTTCTGGCAGCTCAGCTACTTACTTTGTACACACCTTGGGGCTAGTCCTGGAGGTAAAGTAATTTAGAGAGAATCATTCACTGTTGTCCTTGAGACAAAAAGACCCCCTCAGGCAAAGGGAAAGTTATTTTAAATAAAGAAAGTCCTGTTCACATGAAATCCCTCATTAGTATGAGCAACACACCAAATCCATTAACGTAGCTTTCTGAGTGAGAAAGTTGTTATCACAAAACCTCAGGGGGCATTTAGGACTGCTGAACTAAATCTCTTTCACGAACATCCAGACTCATTTGGATGCTGCTATTTCCAGCTATCCTTCTTACTTGAATAATAAACAAGACAAGATACTTTTAAAATAAATCAAAAGTAAAAATATTGCACTATGTCCAACTTTCTTCTCTTTCAATATAGAACTTTCCATCATGTACAGAAGTAACCCCACATTAGATAGAATTAATTTTAGAGAGCTTCTTGTGTAATGTAAGCTCAATATCCAAGGGTTAGGATGATGAGCTTGTTATGGGTAAAGAACTGAAAAAGAAGCTTTTGGTGAAGAGGAATGCTCATTTCTGCCTTCTGAATAACCCTCTGTCTGTCCCAAGCATAGGAGCACTATGTGTTTGCTCATCTTTTAAAAAGAGGAGTGGTAGATCTTTGAGTAAACAGATCAATGAGGGATTTAAGTCACAGTAACATGTATTTTCTAGATAAATTAGCTACTAAAATGAAGTAAGATGTTTGGTAAACAGCAATGAACACTTGTGTGAAAGAACCATGAACAACATTCAGTTCTGGTGCTGAAAACAAATTCCTAGGCTCAGCTTGTGTTCAGGGCCCCCCTTTTCTTTAATTCTGCTCTGGTTCTACCAGGGTCCTATTTTGTTATTAGAGTGGCACAACTCCCATTGTGTCAGTGGTTTCACTTTCTCCACCCCTACAGAAGGGCGGTATCCCAAACATAACTGTACAACTCATTCTACCACTTCTGGGAGGTTATGCAAACCATGTTACTTCTTCCTGAGTACATGTAAGTGTAGTTATGCTCCCAACTGTTCATGCCCCTAACTTTGAACAGTGGCACAATGGAAAATCTTAAGGTTCCTGTTATGCAATCACTGCCACAACAATACAATCTAGCACAACTGTGTGAACAAATATTTACATATGCTGTGCCAGTGTTAAATAGGATCTTGGGTCCAATAGAACAAGCAAGGTAAAAGTATGCCTTTTCTTGCATTAAGAGTGCCTTATATAAGATTATGATCAAAATCTCCCCAAATTACAAGCATTATGGCATTCATGGCTTCAGCACAGTACAATGCATATGGACCTAGATTATTTGAAGTGAATCACTGTAAGAATAACTGTGTGATATTCCTGGTATCTTGATTGTGTGTGCTTTCTTTGAATGCACCAGTTTCCATCAATTGCAAGATGTCAAGGAAATGACTGTTTCCTTGGACACATTTTGGAGACAATAAGATTGCAGCCTTGGTTACAAATACTTACAGTGCTACTTGTTAAGCATGGTTTGTTCATCACTGCAGTATTTTTCTTATCAAACACTGTCTGCTTTTCAATTCCTTTAAACACTTTGGTTATTTAAGAAACAAAATTATGAACTATTTATCTTGTCTTAAATGTGCTATATTAAAACTGTTACATGGATATATTTTTTCCTGTTGTTTTATAAAACAGACTTTTTTGTTAGAAGCTTTGGTTTGATTATGTCAGATGCCATGTATTATTTTCTGGGTTGCTGCTGCTTTTTTGCTTTAACTTTTTGCTATTTTATTATTATATGCTATGTTCAGAGTTTTCTTTCTTAATTACCAGAATATAAATTCTCAAAGAAATAAAATTTAACAATATGGTTGGGATCTTGGCAAGGGGACAGGTTTCCCATACCCCTATTATAATGTCATTTACCCACTGAAAACACAGAGAAAGAGGAAAGAGAGAGAATGATATTTGTTCCACCAGGCTCCTTACAGCTGGTTTTAGTAGGAAAGAGACTGGCAGGTCTGCATTGCATTTCTAAAATTGTGTGCTTCATTTAATTTAGCTTCTAGGCTTTACTATTGTTGAGAACAAGAGGTAGGGGATAAGGTTAAATTAAATGCTTCATGGCAAATATGGTTTTGTGAGGCAGGATTGAAGGTGACTAAATTTTCTGGACATAGGCAACAATCAAAGAATGCAAGTTGTTCAGAAATATCTTCCATTATATGTTTGTAATATAGTTGGATGGGTTTTTTATGTTTGGCTTTCACAATACAGAATCAACATTGTGCTTGAAGTCTGATATTGATATCATCATTGTACATCTCCACATATTTAAGTAAAATTATTGTGAGAACATCACAATCAAAACGAGAACAGACTTAGGGCTATAGGTTCCTTTGAGACCACTTTTCTATAAATTGAATAATTAGGTACATCTGGGTAAAAATAAACTGTGTACATTCTGCAAGTTTGTCATACTCATGCAGACAAATGAAATAGCAATTAACTGTTACAAACAATCAAAGGGAACCTCACTACATCCCCTTAACATTTTCCTGGCTATTGTTCAGCTTTTTTCCATTTAGAAACAATGCAGCTTTTGTATTCCTCTGAAGGTAATCCAAGGGTTAATTCAACTGTGCAGTCTCTTGTGGACCATACCATTTTCACATGCAGGGACAGAATTGCATGTTTGAATGCTACTCATAAAAAAACAACAAAAAAAAAACAACACCTGCCTTGTTGTGTTAAGATAGCACAGCAGAAAGAATAGCTTAAAATCCTGATACATTGGCTTTCTGTATACAGCAGGGTTTGTTTGTTTGTTTTATGTGGGATAGCATCCTAGCATAAGCTGTCACTGGGATGATTTGAACTATTGTGGTGCTAACTTTCAGTGGTCATGAATGCCTCCATGGGGCAAGTGGCCAAGCTGATGATAGTGCTGCTGGTGGTAGAGTCCCTCATATCAGATAGGATTTTGCTGTAAAACCAAACTAAATATGCCAAGCAACTTCTGGGCAGCAGCTGTAGATGTGTGTTTGTGTGTGTGTGTGTGTTTGTGTGTTTGTGTGTGTGTGTGATACTGATAGAGGATCTCTGAGAGACAATTGCATTTGGCACTTTATCTATCCTGTGGCAATATTGTACAAAAGCCCCTGGTAATTGTTTCTGAATGTCTTTCCCCATGAAAAACCTCTGATGAGACAATCAAAAAAGATGCAAGACCTGGTACTGAAAGATGAGATTTCCAAGTCAGAAGGCATTCAACCAGCTTCTGGGGAAGAGCAGAAAACAAGTTTGACAGCACAGTGTCTAATAACACAACTTGACTCAAGCTGAAAGGATGTTCAGCTGCTGATATGCTCAGTTGTGAAAATAAAGTCAAAAACTCAACAAAACATGTGATAGGAACATAGAATGTGAGATGCATGCATTGAGGAAGCAATGTAAAATCAGAAATTGAACCCATAAATATTGCAATTTTTAGTACAAAGAAGCCAAAGTGAATGTGAACGGGACATTTTCAGATAATTACACAATGTTCTACCCAGAACAATAACATCTGGGAAGAAACACGGTGGCATTGACATTGAAGAGAGATGTAGTAAAAGCAGTCAGGGGACATAATGTAATATCTTTCTGAATAATATCAATAAGTCTTCAGGGAAACATGTCAATATAACTATAAACAAAGCTGATGCTCCCACCAGAGAGCCAGATGAGAAAGAAACTTAAAGACTCTTCAGAGACAGTCAGGGGGAAAAAATGATTACATACCAAAACAGGACACATTGGTAACCATAGGAGGAAGGGAGAACAGGGGGGCATAAAAATCCTTTGTAAAAAGAAGCTTCAATGTCAGAGGCTTTGTTAACTGTAGAAAATGGCTTGTCTAATTACTATTGATGAAATTTAAGGAACAAAAGGCTGAAGTAGAATATAAGAAAACAAAATAATGACCAGAGACAATTTATGTAATGTAACAATAAATGGTAAAGACATGAAAAGATTTTATGTACTGTCATTAGGAAATGAGAAGACGAATAAGACTTGGAAATGCACCTATGAAGGAACTAGGTAACATCTTCAATGTAAAAATATATCATTGAATACCAAAGTCATAATTGTCCATGCCACAGTACCTCTGATTTCTATACAAGTTGCAAAAACTAGATAGTGAAGAAATCTGACAGGAAGAAATTCAGCTCATCTGAAATGTGGTACAGGACATCTGATCTAGGAAGCTAAGCAGGGTCAGCCTGGTTAGTACTTGTATGGGAGGCTGCCAACAAACAGCAGGCGCTGTAGGCTATATTTCAGAGGAAGAAACTGGCAAATACCTCTGAATAATTCTTGCCTAAGAAAACCCTATGAAATTTAAAGTGTTGCCATAGGTCAACAGACAAGCACTTGGAGGGGAGTTCTATAGGTACCATGGATTTCCAGAAAAATAAATGCATCTGGGAGTAAAGCAAGACTGAACACTTCCCAGAAGCCAAAAGAACTAAATTGAGACTAGTAATTTTAGAAAGCTCATGAAACAGCATGACTTATAAGAAAAGGTAATATTGGAAGACCACATTAAAGGTAGATTAATATAGTGGTGCGAGACAGAGCCTTGAGCCTGCAAGTCTTTAGCAGCTCTGTTGATGGCCATGGTTCTTGGAGATTCATAGTGTCACCATCAGTCAAAATCAACTTGATTACAAATAGAAATAGCAACAAGTAAGTTTTGTATGGGATTTGATAGATGAAAACAAATATCTCCAATAAAATCTTTATAATTATTAAATTATTATAATATAATCTTTATAGAAGCCCTGTACTGCAGCCACTCACTCATAGACCACAAGGTTGCGAGTTCAATACTAGCCAGGGCTCAGGCTAGACTCAGGCCTTCATCCTTCTGAGGTCACTAAAATGAGTACCCAACTGTTGGGGGACAATGAGCATACAGTTGTAAACCGCTTAGACACCCCATAGTGTGGTATGAAGCAGTATATAAATGAAGCTGCATGCTAATTTGCCCTAGAACCCCAATGTCTTTTGATCAGAGCTGGGATCTTTTAAACATGGTGTCCAAGCACTGACCTCTGAGTACACTTCCTTGGATTAGTGCAGTTTCTTCAAGAAGACTTTACTGCTTATTTATGCTATGCCAATTTCTGTTTATATAAAAACATTGATGTCTTTCTTCTTTCAATATGTATCCCTTATAAACCATGCACAGACATTTATAAGATGTCTTGAATATATACAAAAAAGGCAATCTGAAATTGAAGGATCTGTTGACAGCTCAATTTCTTTCAGATGTTTCATTTCATGTTGGGGTGGTGATGGAATGGAGTTTCATTTCATGTACACACTTTTTGAAGGTTAGAAGAGTTGATGAATACACACCATGTAGGACTCTCTCCCCTCCACCCTTTCAGTGTCATTTGGCTGACTGTGTAAAAAAAGACTATTAACATTCTGTCCAGCTGTCCTTTATACTGGGGAGGCTAGAATATACAGGTACACACATGGTACCTGTTTATTCTCATAGGGAGAATACCAGTGGGGTGGGTGATTATAATCAAGAGAACCATACAATGAAAACATGTTTAAATCCCTTCTTCGAGTACTGCAATCTCAACCTCTAAGCCTGTGGCTGCTAGAGAATTTTTGAAACACTCTAGGAATCCATGATTACAAATTTCTTGTCTTGTGTCTTGTTTGACCCTGAGGTATTGTGCTGGAACCAATCACAACTAAAATGGATTAGAGATAGTTCATTTGTCAAGATTCTGAAATCTAAAACAAGTAGTCATAAATTCAAGCACACTTTCATAATACTTTGTTTCACATACTTGTTCAGAGGCATGAGAGCCAAAATATCACAAGAACTGCAATCAAATTAATTTTAAAATACTTGATGGCTTGAACTCATTGGTATAAAAGTAGCTTAAGTTCAAGCAATTTAGCCTAATGACATTATTATGGGTAGATTGTGAAGTAACTGCTGCAAAGTAAAAATAGATACTTCCTGGTGAGTGTAGTTTGGCATTTGTAGACAATAAGCTATTAAATGAAAGCATATGTTTTAGCATTGTAATGGATGCTATCTTTTGATTAATACACATGTGATAAAAATGAATAGAAACTCTCCGGCATTAGAAGATACTGTTCAATGAATTTTTCTTAATAATAGTAATTAAATACTACTTACCTAAATATTATATCCAGAGTAGTGTTTCTTCTCACAGTATTTTTCCTTACTTTCAATTCTTTTTCAATCTATCTGTGCATACAGCATTCTTTCTCCTTGTCTTGAACTTTGGAGTGGCTGGTACTTGAGCCACAATCACATCTCATTTAAATGTAGACATTGGGCTGAAACTTCCAAGCGTCTTGGGAGTGCGGTTTTTATATGCCACACACTTCGAAGACATCCGGAAGCCAGTTGGCCACCCAGATGTGGGTGGCTTCAAAACACTTTGGCAGCATGGCATTTACAGGCCAGCGGAGCATCTTGAAGCCACCCTCGGGCTGTGGCAGGGTCAGGAAGGTCAGCTCATTCCTGGCTCAAATAGGAGCAGATCTTTTCTGCTCTTATTTGGGCCAGGTTCAAGGTGGATTGGGGGTGTGGTGTGTGATTGCCACAGACCCAATCTGTCTTTTGCGTGGGTGTCTTCAAGCCACCCTTTTGGGACCATCTGTTCCAGTCCTTTGTCTACTAAATCAATGATGTACAACTTTTACATAGAACCAATAGGGTATGATGGCTGACATGTCAAAGGGGGGTGGAATCTACACTGGATTTCAGTCTTAACTTTGGAGGATGTATCCAACATGCTCACCATGCGTCCACAGTTTAGCACTTTTGTTAGCTCCTAATATATAGACTAAGGGGCTAAACAGACTAGTGAAAAATACATCAGGGTGGAGTGGGGGTGTGGTGACAGTATGCTGCATGGTGGGTGGTGCTATGGTGCTCCTTTGGCATGGCAACTGTACGCTGAATGCCAAAAGGTGTGCCAAACAGTGTTGCCACAGCAGCAAGGGTGCCCTTTTGCCATTTTAAAAATGAGTGGCATTTTGCCACTTCTTTTAGAGCCAGCAAAGTGCTGGATCAGAACTGTGGTGTGCAGTTGCCAATCTCAGTTTAGTCTACTTGGCTTCCAGTGAGAGTTCCAGTGAGAGTTCAGGCCTGATCTGTTCTAGGACTGATTTGTTCATCTTGCCCAGGGGTAGGCAATCTTTTTGAGCTAGGGGTCGATTCCCCGAAGCTGTCCCTTCCGGTTGGCCCGGGGTGGGGGGAATGGCGGTGTGCGAGCAACCCCTGCCACCGTGCATGACCCCCCCATGCTGCCGCCGCTGCTGCCACTGCGAGTGCTGCCACAGCTGCCGCCGTGCATGTCGTGGCCACCATTTTGAAAAAAATGGCGGTCACGGCATGCGCAGTCACACAGCGACCAAAACGCGTGGCCACGGTAGCTGGCGATAGCGGCAGCAGCGGCAAGGGTCTGCCTGGGTCGGTAAGTGCAGGGCCCTGGGCCGGAACCGTCCCAGGGGCCTTAGGTTGCCAGCTCCTGATCTTGCCCATCCACAGTTTCCTCAGCACTCTTCTCCAGAACCACATTTCAAATGATTTTATTCTCCTGTTAGCTTTCTTCACTGTCCAGCTCTCACATCCATACATGGTGATGGGGAA
>CM034708.1:115943600-115954820 GCA_020142125.1 Phrynosoma platyrhinos
GGCCCTTGTGGCCTCTTCCAACTCCATGATTCTATGATTCTATGATTCTAAAATAGCAAACCATATTCATTTTTTAGAAACTACTGCATAAGATACAATTACCCAGAGGACAGGCCTCACCACCATTTTAGGATATTACTAAATTTTAGGATCCTAATTCTGAACTTCATTTTCTTCAGGAACAATATGCAAAGTGAGAACTCAGGTATACCAAGTTAAAAAGTATTAGATCTCCTTCTTTAGCATGAATCACTGAAGCACATGGCACAGACCAAAATGTGTAAGACATTGGGAATATGCAAACACCTCATCCTCTGCTAGATTCTTGATATCAAGCAAACCAAGGTATTTCATTTTAATTAGATGTCCAGATCCTTGATGAAGATGATTAATACTGATCAGTAATTGCTACCTTAACTCCTTTAAATTTCATATTTAAAGCTGGAACAGATTCACCACCTCACTGACATGGAAATAGCCAGCAGCCAGTGGTCTTCACTTTTGTAATCATAAGTCACGATGGGAAAATCTATGCATCAAATGATCTTCATTCCAAACATTTTCTTAATATAACCAAGCTATTAATCAGTGAATAGCTAATCTACTCAGTTAATTTCCTCCCTGAGTTCATCAATGCTCATTAGGAATTTGTTTCTCAGACAATTGGTAATTCTATGGGATAGGATAGGGTACCATCTTGTGCCCAATTCTGTTTAGTACTTATAGGAAGCTGCTGCAATAACCATCAGGTGATTTGGAGCAAAGGGTCATCAGTATGCTCAGGACATTTAACTCAAATCCTGTTACACCAGAATCAGGTGTAGCCATGGAAGTTCTGCCTGTACAGAATGACTAATAAACTGAATACTAGCATGATGCAGACTTTGTGGGTGAATGGGTAGTTCCCATGAGCAGGAGATAGGTAGTTCTGGATGGTGTTGTACTCTTTCTGAAGGGTCAAGTTTGTAGACTGGATCTAACTTTACCCTGGGAGGCCCAAGTGCCCTTATTGACCTTGAATGCCTTTCATCAGCTTTGGTTGGTAAGCCAATTGTGGTCTCTGTTGGACAATGATAGTTTGCTATATTAGTGCAGGTATTGATAACCTCAAGGCTGGCCTACTGCAAGGTACTCTGTGTGGACCTGTCCTTAAAGATGATCCAGAAACCATGGAAATTGCAGAAGACTTTAGCTAGGCTTTTGGGTATGGGAACCTACCAGCATCACACATCTCTGCTGAGATAATTGCACTAGCTGCCTATCTCCTACCAGACCAAATTTAAGATTTCATTGTTAGTTTATAAAGCTGTGCAACATGGGGCCTGGGTACCTAAGAAAATGCCTTCTCCTAAAGAACCATTCATGCCACATAATCCTGATGGCAATTTGGCAGTCATTTGAAGGAGGGCATTCAGTGTATCAGCATCTACTATGTTGAATTCTCTTTCATCAGAATTTCAACCTCCAACTGTCCTTCAATGCTGATGCATATTAAAAAGATATGTGAGTTAGGCTTCCCTATTTAGTCTAACACTACATTATTTTTTTTTGTTCTCAAAAATAATTTGCATATTGTGTTTTAGTATACTGCATATATTTTATATGTCACTGATCTACATGTGGACATTTCAATTTATATCTCACCACTCAGACCACCAAATGTGGGTTTTCAACTCTTTATGTGAGTGTTCCACTCTTTTTCCCATCACTGTATATACCAAATGTGAACATCTCTGCTTATATCCCACTAATGCCACCTACTATAAGGATTCCTCTCAGGCATTCCCACCAATGTGTCTAATTGTGGAGGTCTTTCCCTTAACCCACCAAATATGAAACTTTCTCAGTATTCTCTGCTTTCCTTGATGCCCACCTCTACCACACATGAGGACTTATTCCTGCCCCCCCTTGTGTGATACCAACCGGGGGGGTAGTCTAAATGCCCTCAAGGCTCCTATGAGTATTTATACCAATTTTATCTCCGACAAGGAGATAAAATCTCAAATCTTATTTCCTTCCACAATCAGTGCTGCCACCACAGATACCTAGTCTGTTTAAGTAGCATTTATTTTCATCCCGGTTCACTTCTTACCTTTTCTCCAGACTAAAATGTGGCTTACTAAAACAAAGTGATGCATTTATCCCTTCCCATCAATTTTTTTGCAGGGCCAGCACCTTCTAAAACAGTATTTTCTATTACAGTATAAGAACCATTAGGCAATACATAGCAATATTTTTTTTCAGTGGATCAAAATTATATAGATATTAAAACAGCTTAAGATGTCCTCTATCAGTTATTTCTTAACTTCAAAACACATTTTAACAGGAGTGGGTGTCTTGTTGCTTACAGTCCTGGAAACCATTATGGTTTGGCAAACATCTTTGGCATCCCAGTTGTCAAGAACATGGAATGGAATAAACCTTGCCTGAAGACCTATTCTATAACAGATCTAATTCTAGACTCAATTTATCTGTTGCCTTGCTACTATCATTCTCCCACCCAAACTCACTTACTATTAATCTCATCTCTTTCCACCCTTGCTTCCCCAGCCTTGTGCATTAAAGAAGATAGGCTATCTTATGCTTCTAGCCCAGTAGTTTATTTAGCCCTGGATCATCCACTACAGCTGGCCTTGGTTGTTTAGTTTCCAGAGCAGAGGCCTTACTTTTCTAGAGGTCTTTTTGAGTGAGGATTGAGCAAAGGCATTTGCTCTGCAAACAAATATTTTAATTAAGCAATAACATTTGTTTTTGTTTGTTTGTTTGTTTGTTTTAAAAAGGACCCCCACAACTGTTTTTAAGATGGGTGGCTTCAAGACTGACAGGCAGGTTGTTTCTAATTTTGCCTACTTGGAGACATTTTTTTAAAAAACAACAACAACAAAATCACAGAATACATTGTATTAAAATGACAATAACCAATCAAAGCAGGAAACAATTTGACTACCATGAAAGTGACTACAAAATAATAAATGAAATATTACAAATGGAATACATTTTAAAAAGGCAATTAATATATCAAACAACAACAACAAAAAGAAATTAAGACAGTCTTAAGTGAATGCCTATAAGGTCTTCTATCACAACCATTGCTCCACTTTTTAGCTCACTTTCATGTGAAAGTGATTTGCATGATCACTTTCACTCGGGTCACGAATGGGATAAGGACAGGGGAGTGATCCTGTCCCTATCACATTCCCCGTGTGATAATCTCCATTTAGAATGCATACATTTTAAAGTGGAAAGTGCTTCTTGTCATCTGAAAATAAGAAAACATTTATTGGAATTATTTAAATAGCTACATGGAATACATGGAATTATTTAAATAGGTACAAGATTTTCAGTCAATTCAGTGTGAAAGCAGGGAAACTATTTTAAGTTGGGCTTTTTGACTGTGTTATTGCATGCTTGTGTATGTTTTGAATGAGGAACAGGTATTACTTAAGCATTTTTTCATGTGAAAAGAGTTACAAGAAATTGTTTTGGTTGTGTGTGTAGATGCCTTAAAGTTGCCTGTCAGCTTACGGCAACCTCATGAATTTCAGAGTTTTCTTAGGCAAGGCATAAATGTGGGTGGTTTTGCCAGGTCCTTCCTCTAAAATATAGCCTAAACACTTGGTATTTGTTGGCAATCTCCCACCCAAATACTAACCAAAGCTGATCCTGCATAGCTTTAAATGGGATCTGTGCCTTTAGAGTATTTAGACCAGGTTACCAACACAAAAACTGGAGCCAAAGTGATGCCTGTGATTTCTTATATTGAGCCATTGTTATGTTCTGACAGATCTACCCCTGAATAAGAGCAGGAACATTTTCACAGCTCCAAGACCATAAGTTCATCTACATTAAGGTTGGTCTGAGGGTCAAACAGTTCTACTGATAGATCACTGCATGATTTGCCATGCATTCTCACTTCTAATTTATGGACAATTGCAAATTGCAGGAATAAAAAGCCCTCCCCCTCAAAATGACAAATGAAATAAAGAGAGATTGGAATAACCCAGAATGGATTTATGTGTTGAGAGTTCCTCTGAGTTCTGTTACAAATAAATAAATAAATATCCTAGACACAGAATTCTTTCATTTTAAGTGTATGGGTGGCTTGTTTTTCTTTTGTGGGTTTTGCAGCAGGTACAACTTGGTGGATTTCAAATTGTAGTAAAAGCAAAGTATTTATTTTTACAAAAAGAAACCCAGGAAACTCAGATAAAGAAAATCATAAACTGTTTTTCTTCAGTTACAATTATACGAATTGTAAGTATCTGAACATCCCCTAATATATTTATTAATCCAGTATAGTCTGGCATAACATTAGGTGCTAACATCAGCGGACACAGTTGCATTGGCATACATAGCACCACAATAGGTAGTGTGAATGACACAGACCCAGCCTTGTATAAAAGTACAGGGAAGTCAGAGCTTGCTAGAAGAGTGCCTCCACACACATGCTCTACTCTAAATTTCTGACAGAAACTGAAAGCCAAAGATGAGTTCTTCCAGATAAAACAAAACAAAACAGGAATCCCCCTTTTGTCTCATGTTTTCCTAAACACCCCTTTTCCTGATCTCAAAATCCTCGGGATTCCATATGTTGTTTAGGTGTTACAAACTTCTTGAATCCTCATCAACCAAATTCAACCCCTCTCATTTCCTGAATATCAAAACAAACATTCCACTTTGGAAACCTTCTCAAGTTCTGTCAAAGAGCAATCAAGCTTTTGGTTTCCCATGCAACCTCTATGAATATTAAGGGTTGACTTTAAGGTTATAAATAGTACCTCAAAATGTAGCCTTTTTGGGGTGGTCCCCCCCCCCCCCAGTAACCTCCCATCTTGATTTCTGTAATGTGCTCTACATGGGGCTACCCTCGTGCTTGGTCTGGAAACTCTAATTAGTACAGAATATGGCAGCCAGGTTGGTCTCAGGAACAACAAGAAGAGACGATATTACATCCATTTTAAAATCACTTCACTGGATGCCCATTAGTTTCCAAACACAGTACGAGGTGTTGGTTATTACCTTTAAAGCCCTAAATGGCTTGGGTCCAACCTATCTCTGGGACTGCCTCCTTCCATACAATCCACCCAGAACACTCAGATTATCTAGGAGGAATCTGCTGCAACCTATAAAAACTAGGCTGTCAGCAACCGCCCAGAGGGCCTTTTCAGTAAACATTCCCAGGTTATGGAATGGACTGCTGGATGAGATCCATCTTATTACCACTAAACAGCTTTAAAAAGGCTGTTAAGATGGATCTTTTCCGGCAGGCCTTTCCTGAATAGACATCCTGGCCCCAAGAGTTAATTCAGCTTTCTCTCCAAAACTCTGCCTCAGTTATTATTATTGTTGGTTGGTGTTCTTTTACTTATTTTGAGTATGTTTTAAATTCTTTTATCATTTAATTCTATTTTAAGTGCTGGGTGGGTTTGTGGGATTTGTATTGCATTTGTATTGTACTTTTAATGTTGTAAGCCACCCCAGTTGCATCCACAGAGGGGTGGGATTATTATTATTATTATTACACTCAGTCTGAATTCTTTTGTCCATTTCCATCTACCTCATGAAATTTGCACGCTCAAGCCTTGCAGCTTGAGTCTTCATACTTCCCTGCTTTCCAAGGACCCTTTTCTTTAAGACAGGTCTTTATTACCTCATCCAACCGTAAACTCCACTATCCCCTTTTACTTTTCTATTTTAGTTAGTTCTGTATGCTGGTTGTTTGGATGAGTTGTCTTCAACTGAATAGTATTTTATATTTCTTCTAATAAAAATGTATGTAGTTCCTCATGCCTGGTGTAGCTGGTGCTTAGTTCCAGGATACATTACCTCCTCTTGCAAAGCCAAGCTAAATATTCTCCAAATTAATTAAAGATAGATTGCTGTTGTCAATGGAAGGTCTACAAACCCCACACATTTAATTTCCATGTGCTTGCTAGAGTACCCCTATAGAGTATCTCTATAAAACAATGTCCAGGATTATAATATCAGGGCTTACTCTCCCATTAATTTTGTTCCATATCACCAAATATTTTTAAAGAGTTACTGCAGTTCATACCCATTTTTATCACTGAAGAAAATAGTGGGAATGTTGGTAACTCATTACAGTATCTGGTAATATGAGGGTATTAATTTATAGAACAAGAACTTAATTAAGGAGTTTACCTTTACATCAGTACACTTTGACATTAGCTCCATACAGTAGCCACCTCGAGTCTCAGTTCTGGGGGGAAGTGAGGTACAGTGGGTCCTTAGTTTCTGCTGGGGTTTGGTTGCAGAACCCTCCATGGATGCCAAAATCCAATCAAGTCTCATTGAATGAAATGGCACATGCTGGTGCTACTGGACCTCTCAGTGGCTTTGGATACAATAGATCATATCATCCTCTTGGATTTCCTGAGAAGGTTAGGAATCAGAGGCATTGCATTGCAATGGTTCGTTCCTTCATCTCAGGCAGATTTTAGAGGGTGATGCTCAGGGACAGTTGCTCTGCAAGGAAAGAGCTTAAGTGCAGCATCCCACAAGGTGCCATCCTGTCCCTGATGTTAGTTAATATCTATATGAAGCTTCTGGGAGAGATCATCTAGAGACATGGGGCAGGGTGTTATCAGTATGCTGATTACACCCAGGTATATTTCTCCATGTCTCAGTTCTCGACCTTGGCTTCAGATGGTGTCTCTCCTCTCAATGACTGTCTTAAGGCAGTAATGGACTGGATGAGGAAAAAGAGATTGAGACTGAATCCAGATAAAACGGAGGTACTCATAGTAGCAGCCCCGAAACCAGGTATTGGGATAAAATCTCCAGTCCTGGATGGGGTCACACTCTCCTCTAAGGACTGTGTTCACAATCTGGGGGTGCTCTTGGATCTGTTGCTTCAGATGACAAATCAGTTAAATGGTCAGGGGTGCCTGTAGCTTCGGTTGATATGCCAACAGCGCCCTTTCCTGGAAGTTAGGGACATTGAAACTGTGGTGCATGCTCTGGTAACCTCCTGTCTAGATTTCTGTAATACACTCTACATGGGGCTACCCTCGTGATTGGTCCAAAAACTTCAGTTAGTACAGAATATGGCAGCCAGACTGGTCTTGGGAACACCGCGAAGAGACCATATAATCCCAGTATTAAAATCTCTTCATTGGCTGCCCATTAGTTTCTGGGCACAGTATAAAGTGTTGGTTATCACCTTTAAAGCCCTAAATGGCTTGGGTCCAACCTATATTTGGGACCGCCTCCTCCCATATAATCCACTTCGCACACTCAGGTCCTCTGGAAGGAATTTGCTGCAGCCTATAAAAACTAGGCTGTCTGCAACTGCCTAGAGGGCCTTTTCTGTAACCGCTCCCAGATTATGGAATGGCCTGCTGGATGAGATCTATGATATCACCAACTTAACCAGCTTTAAAAAGGCTGTTAAGACAGATCTCTTCCAGCAGGCCTTTCCTGAATAGATACCCTGGCCTCAAGAGTCAGCCCATCTCATTCCCGCAATCTTTGCTCTAGCTATTTTCATTATTGTTTGTATTGTTGTGTTATGTGATGCATTATTTTAGTATATTTTAATAGTTTAATTGTTTAATACTATTTTAAGGAATGGGCACGTTCTTGGGATTTATATTGTATTCTTTATTATTATATTTTTAATGCTCTGGTTGCATTTGCAGAGGGCGGGATAAAAATAATTTTTATTATTATTATTTATTTTACAGACTGAGTCCACCTGAGTCCACTTTAACTCCCCTGGCTCAGTGCTAGGGAATAATGGGAACTGCTGTAGTTTTTTTCTGAGACAGTGAGCCTTTTCTGTCAGAGAGCATTATTTTTTTAAAAAAAATAAAATAAAAAATCTGAATATTCTGTGCACCGATTAAGGTTTTACTCAGCATATTTCTAAAAGTCTTTTTAAAAAATCTTATTTTTCTAAATTGCTATTTCCATATAGGGCTTGATATGTAAACTGGCCTAAAAAAAAAAAAGATACATTTCTACCTCCTTTATGCTATTTTTATTTTCTCATTTGAAATGCATTTAAGAGTAAGAAAAATAGTACATTACATTTTTAAAACATACAAGGGGAAGAAAAACCAAAGAATCCTACTGAAGTACTTTACTTTGTGAACATGTTTCCCTGCATGTGCTGAATTATTAATTCTTCTCAATGACCAAAAATAGTTGTTTTATAGTTGCAGAGTAACATATAATGAAATGGATCCCCAAGATAAGAGCAAATCATCTGTCACATGAGCTTCTTGGATCGGAGAGATATGAAGAGGTTTCAGATGAATCCTTAGTGGAACGAAGGATACAGTTCCCAATTTAATTAACAAAAAAGGAAGAATATGTGCTTGTACTTCCTGGAAAATAGAAACATTATGGCCATATCAATCTCAAATACCCATGGTGAACACCAATCGCTACTCATGCACCAAGCTTTAACACCCTGCAGGATACTCTCTGCTAAAACTGATGAGAAAATTGGAAGTGTGAAGCCTGCTGTTCACTGGAGGTGTCCTGGGAAGAGGGAAAATCTCATTACCAAATGGGGGAGGGTAGAGGAGGCAATGCATTTTCTCAACATGGTGGACTACAAAAGCTATTAATCCAAAGATTTCTCTGCAGTGCCATTATAGCAGCTTGTCAAGTTGCTGAGTGGTTTCCAAAGCATTACTGAAACAGGAGTTGGGAAAACTCAGCTTATTAAAATAGCTGAACATGCCTTTTTAAACCCAGGGAATTAGTTGCTATGAAACTATCACAGCCTGTTAAAGTGAGACCTTTGGTCCAAAACCCAACAAGCTCTTCCTAACCTAGTCTTATATAAATCCTTAATAGGGCAGTTTGCATTTGTGGAGATTCTGACAAGTGCCTCTGGAGTGAGAGTCATGAATGCCCTGTTTCTGGATCTACTCTATTGCAGGGACCCATTGCAGGAACCTACATGTGGCCAACTGCTTCTTTGGCCCCCACCCTGCACCATGATTGTGGGAATTCATCACAAGAAAGGTAACTGGTATATTGTCCATAGAAATACTGGTTCTCACTAATGGTAGTTCCATGTTAGTGCTGCCCAGGTATGAACTAAGCAATGGTCCCTTCATATTGGTCTTTGGGATTACTGAGGTTTTTATTAATTTCATTTTATAAATACAAACATTCCTTCAAATTTTTAAATTTCTTCATGACACAAAAGAAAGAATCTGAAATATTTAATATAGCTGAACATGGGAGAAGACAAAGCTAATAGATTTGTCCATCCAAGCTCCATAGCTTTCAGGCCTTAGCAGAGACTTTTGTTGTTGTTGTTGTTGTTGTTAGCTGCCCTCGAGTTGTTTCCGGCTCATAGTGACCCTGTGGATGAAACATCTCCAAGAATCCCTATCTTCCAATGCCTTGCCCAGATCCTGCAAGCCCTTCCTCATATGTTTCCAATATTTTTTTGCTCTCCTACATGTCCACCAGCAATGATAAAATGTTCCCGGTTTTTCCTTATATTTCCAACACAGATTATTGGTGTTTTTGTATATTTTGGAGATTTTAATTGGTGTAATATACCAACGAAGATACATTTTGTAGAAATTTTACTTCATGTCTTGTGAGCATGTATATTTTGTCACTTTGGCCCAAATGTTTTCCCAACTGTGAGATTCAATTGTGTGGCCCACATTTTTTATCCATCTAAGCATCTCTTCGTTCACTGTCTCCCCTTCTAGTTTCAGGTCTAATACATTTTTATAAAGTTTTCTTCACAAAAGATTTTATCTAAATTTGTTTCTTTTTCTTTAAATCCATACATTTTATTATCTGTTTTGTATCTTTCCTTGATCTGTAAATATGTAAACCAATAAGTCTCATCCTCTTTTGGTTTTAATTGCATATTTTTAGTTGTTTTTTTTTATTAGAATTTTATAAGTAAGCCAATTATTATTGAGTATCATTTCTCTCCTGTGAAATGCTTTGTGAGGTGAGATCCACTGGGGTGTTTTACTATATATTTTCTTTTGGATTTTTTTCCAAATCCTTAGCAGAGTTCTCCTGACACAATGATTATTGAAAATTTTATTGGCCTTTTCTTTTTCATACTGCAAATATGCATGCCAGCCAGACTTTAAGTTGTCTCCTTCTAATTGCAGTAATCTATTGTCTTTTAAAGTTACCCATTCTTTTACCCATGTGAGGGCGCAAGCTTCAAAGTATAGTTTTAGATTTGGAACTCCTAGACCTCCTTTTTCTCTTGAGTCTTGTAATATTTTCAATCTGACCCTAGATTTCTTCCCATTCCAAATGAACTTTGAAATATCCTTATTTCATTCCCAAAATGGTTTCTTGGATGAGATAATTGGGATCATTTGGAATAAGGATAACATCCTGGGTAGGACTGACATTTTTATTGTGTAGATTCAACCTAGTAGTGATAGATTTAATTTGTTCCATTTAATCAAATCATTTTTTACCTCATTCCAAGTCTTTTTATAATTTTTCTCATAAAGGTCTGCTGTTTTTCTATAGATGTTAATTCCTAAGTATTTCACATTCTTTTGTATCTTAATTCCCATTAAGTCACTCAATTCATGTTCTTTTATCTTTGTCATGTTTTTTGTAAGGATTGATGATTTTTCCTTGTTGATTTTACACCCTGTTGCCTTCCGAAATTCCTCTAAAACTTTGGATGCTTCCTTTGCGCTCTTATTTAGAATGATCACCAAATCATCTGTGAATGCTTTGATCTTGTATTGATATATATATATATATATATATATATATATATATATATATTTCCTGGATTTTTCCATTCTCTTTAATTTCTAGTATTAATCTTTTGATTATAATAAGAATAAAAGGGGTGACAGGGGACATTCTTGTCTGATTCCTCTTTTTATTGGAAATCTCTCTCTCTCTCTCCCTCCCCCCCCCATTTATTACTACTCTGGCTGTTTGTACCTTGTAAATTTCTTAAATCGCATTTATGTAGTTTTTCCTAGGTTCATTTCATCAAGTTTAAAATAGAGCATGCCAATTTACTGAATCAAAAGCTTTTTTGAGATCAACGAAAATCAATCCCAATTGTTTATCATTGTGAAATTTAGTTTCTTATACTGTTCCTCTTTGATTTTTTTTTTGAATTTTACCTTCTCCAATAAATTTCTTTAACATTTCTCTGTCATCTTTTTGTTCTTTGTATAGATGTGAGTAGAACTTATAGAAGATTTCTTTAATTTTGTTATG
>CM034708.1:115958033-115984592 GCA_020142125.1 Phrynosoma platyrhinos
GAGTTCTTTTATTTTGTTATGTCTTTCTCTCCCTCTTGATTTTTCTTTTCTCAGTTAAATATCTTTTCTCAGTTAAATAAATTCTCAGTTAAAAAGTGGAAAAATTAACCAAACTTCTTTTATAGCCCTCTCAGTCTTCTTTATTTTATTTGAAGTTTAAGGTTTTTGCAATAATTTGTAAATCCACTTTAAAGCCTTTATCCTGTAGTCCACTGCAAATAAGCAAATGGCAGGGAGGAAAAAGAAAGCAGCAAAAGAAGAAAGAAAAAAAATGGAGAAAGTCCACACCAAACGTTTCAATCTGGTCTTTCTGTCTGTGTCCCCTTTCTAATTCCAATTGCATCGAGATTAATAGTCTTTGTTCTTTTTCTTTCCTGTTCTCTCTCTCTCTCTCTCTCCTTTGTCAAGTGTCCAAATTTCTTCTTGTCTTAGCTAATCTAAATGTTTCAATGCACCATTGCCATTTTTCTGTCACCACGTTTTTCTCCTTATCTCTTTTCCATCTCGGGTCCAGTCTCTCTCCACCCCAGCAAACTCGCCTTACATTATAAAACTATAATTTAAACTCAAGAAAGTTCAGCACTGTTATATCCATGAAAGTTGCTTATTTGCTACTTAAGTAACAGGCTGGAAATTAAGCAGAGAAGTCACTTTCGCTTTCTTCAATAGCTGCTCAGCCGTGGCCGTAGTTCGCTTTCGCACCCCCACCTCCTTCGCACTGCAGTTACTCTTTCACTTACTCTTTTCTTGTCTTTATCCTGGTGCCCGAGGTTTAGGGTGTCCTCTGTGAGCTCTTCTGCTTCCTCCTTTATTCAGGAGGTAGTTTTAATCATTTGGTATTTGTTTTATTAGATCTGGCTCTCTCAGTGAGTGATCGCTCTCTGAGACAACTCAGAGACATGACCTTTGTGCCTCCATTTTCTACCAGAAGTCCCTATGCTGCAGAATTTTGAGCATTATTTTGCATTCATGTGAGATTAGTGCTATTGTCCTATAGTTGCTGCAGTCTTTTGTATATCCTTTCTTGTGGATTGGTATGTATATCGAGTATTTCCAGTCTGTTGGCAACCACTTTGTTTTCCATATTTGTTGGCATATTTCAGTTAGCACTAAAGTTGCATCTGCTAGCATTGGGATATCATCTGTTCCTGGTGATTTATTTTTTCCAATTTCCTTTACTGAAGATACCACTTCACTTCTTAGAATTTGGGGTTCATCTTCATATGGCTCTTCATTCCAAATATCATCCATTCCCTCATCTCTTTTGTGTATTGCCTCCAGCATCTATTTATTTATTTATTTATTTATTTATTTATAGCAGAGACTAAGCTGATATATATTTCTGGTGCTGAATTACTGCTGCCATCTTTTTTTCTTTTCTTTTTTAACCTCTTACAGGTTACTCATCTTTCACAGCTACATGGGAGGTGGTCCGTTCAGTGCTGGGAATAGCTGTGCCTACTGAATTTGCCTAGGATAAATAAACAGTGTAGTAGTTTGGATATTGGACTAGGACTCTAGAGACTTTGCATCACCATATGTTGAAAATGATATACCGTATATATTCAACTATAAGTCGACCTCATGTGTAAGTTGAGGGTAGGTTTTGGGGAGCCAAAATTATGGATTTTGATATGACTCATGTATAAGTAAAACCTGGAGGCATGTAACAAAGGATCTGAAAGACAGAGCAAAGGAAAACAATGCCAAAGAACTTATAAACTTCAGGCAGGTATAATTGTGTTCACACTAAAGGCTGGATGGATGAGAGAAAAAAGCGGGGGGTGGGGTTCAGTGCTTCCAAAATAGATTGCACTCTTGCCTTACACCAGGGGATGATTGGTTTTTAAAGTATGAGTGAAAAACAGTACATACATTGACTCATATATAAGTTGACTCAAGTTTTTTGGGTCAATTTGGCTCAGAGAGATGTGTCTTCTAAACTCCATCTCCCTAGGCAGAGCAATTCTCTGTTTTGGATGTGTGTCCACTGGTGTAACTAGCATGTGTCCTGCTCTCTCTAGGACTAGTATACTGAAGGGAATTTCTGGCAAAGAATCCTTGGTATCTGGAAGAGGAAATATGTTACTTTGGTGTTGTTTACCCTCTTTACCCAAAGATGTTTCTACAAGAGAGGTTGCCTCAGGGGCTACTTCTCAAGCTAGACTAATTTGTGATGCTTTAGGATTTTAATTCTGAGTCATAAGTATATCCAGTCCTGGTCCCCAGTTTTCACTGCAGCAGAGATATGCAAACAGGATTACATTCCTCCAATAAAAGACACAATTGTCAAACAGAAGAAAGTATTTCTACATGCAGAGATATAAATCTCTGCCAGATTCCAGCATAATTGCCCTAACACAGCCTAAAGAACATCTGTAACTATGACAACTTCTTCCTAAAACATCTTCCAGTGATTCCTGAATGACAAATCTCGACATGCATATTTAGGTAAGCAGTACAAACATATATTGCATATTTTGCCTAGCCTCATACATGAGAAACAACAACTACTTTGTGCCTGGGGTAGAGGTCTGGAGACAAGCTGATAGTAAAGCCCTGAAGAAAGTTCCCCAAAAGCAATTGAGACTGATGACGCAACATGGCCTTCAGCTTCAGTAACTAGCCTTCAGTATTACAGCCACATTTCACCCACAGCTAAAATGATAAGGGCAAAAGATCTGCCGTGTTGATGCTAAAATACAGAAGAAAACAACCCAGTGGCTCTCTCATTTCTCAAGCTACTGCAATGGTATAGAAAGTAAAACACTTGGTTTTGAAAGGTGTGTTCCTGATTTTCAAGTAAGAGAACTTGGAAAAGTTATCTGGGGGGCAAAGACTCCACCTACTTTTTGCATAGTGTAGTATACACCAGCATTGTTATGCTGTATTCTACAATTATGCCATAGGAGTCAAATCTATATGGATATACAGTAGGCCCTTTGTATATGTGGTGAATCTGTTCTGGACCCACCCCAACTGCATATGGCAAAAATGCAGGACCTCAAGTCCTGTTGATTTCTATTGGTGCATGTGTCATTTTAACTCCCTGGGCTTGCTGGGTGCAGAAGCTTAAGTCTGTGTATGGCAAGCCCACATATGGAGTGGGCACACTGTACTAGGGTCATAAGGTTATAGGACTGGTGAGAAGAAACTATACAAAAAGCACATCACTTTGGAGGATCTTTCTAAATTCACATTCCCACTATGTTTTTGGACCAGAAGGAAAACCCTAACTCTGGGCCTCATGAATAAAGGAGAACAAATCAGTGGCAGGGGTTTCCCTGTTATTATTGCCTCTGTTATCTAGCATGATTTCCCTGAACAGATAGTATGACGCTGTTCTAATTGTATGCTGGGAGTGGCATAATGAAATTCTCCTGACAAGGTTGCCCTTCACAGAAGTCAAAATGAAAACTTGTTGAAGGTGTTGAGCTGATGGGGGCATTTGATTGGTTGATGTTCCTGTTTCCATTGAGTTAAGCATAAAATAAACCTAGTAAGTGCATTTAGAGAGCCAGCATGGTGTGGTGATTTGAGTATTGGACTAGGACTCTGGAAGACCAGAGTTTAAATTATTGCTCTTCCATAGAAATTCACTGGATGACCTTGAGAAAGAGAGGGAGAGAGAGAGAGATTCTAGCCACAGATGCAGTTGAAACATCAATTGTAAATTCTTCTAGAAGACAGCCCCATAGCCTCTAAAACCCACCAAACAAAAAAAACCAAAAAAAAACACAACAACAACCATGGATGCTGGCCATGAAAGCCTTCAACTACACAAAGACCTGATAGTCTTCCCATGGAAAGGACAATAGGATGCTGGAATGACTGATAGCTTTAACAAATGGGTCCTGGAACAAATCAAACCTGAACTCCACCTAGAAGACATAATGACAATATTGAGGCTGTTATCCTTCAGGCACAGCATAAAAAGTCATGACTCCCTAGAAAAGGCAATCTTGGTTGGAAAGATGGAAGGCAGCAGAAAGTGAGGGAAACTACATATCAGATGGATAATCAAGGAGGCCATGGTCATGAATCTCCAAGACCTGAGCTTGAGAATAAGGTCACCATGAGTCAAAATCGATTTGAAGGCAGTTAACAACAACAACAATATTAAATAGACATTATGTGAGTCATGGGCAGAAGGAGACACATTCCTGGCTCCACCTGTCTCTAAGCACATTGCCTAGCCCCATCTACTGGCCTACATATATTAGGGTGATTTTCTATGCTGGTGGTGGGGACCCATATGCAAGTTTCATACCTTTCAATATTTCACAGATGAAATCTGGGACATGTGTGTCCAAACAGTATGAGAGTGTGATCAAGATGTCAAACATCATTAATAAGGACCAAATCACATCCTAGGAGAAGCTTATAAGAATATGGTTTTGGTGATGTCTGCAAGATTTTGTCCCCTCTCCTCACCTACCTCCTGCTGAGTTAATTAATTGAAAATGACTTTTGCACTCTGGACTCAGTTTGCAGAAGAATGAGGCCAAAGGGGGAAAGTGGGATAAGAAGAGAGGATCTGGGATATTTTAAAAGCAGATCAGAAGTTGGGATGACAAAGAATTAATCAGAGCTGTCAAAATTGGACAGGAGAATATGCAATTAAGGCTTCTGGTTGCATCAAGATCTTGAACATGCAGAAGCAGATATATAAGCTTTTATCTTGAAGATAATCATGAAAATTTGTGGGTACCTCAGATAGGGCCAGGTAGCATCTCCCACTGCATATTTCTAATCAGGCTGTCCATGTATGCAGCTTCTACCTTTAGCCAAAATTGACTTGATTAATTGTGTGTTTCACTGAACAATTTACTCAAGTAGGTCAGAGACTTTTATCCTTTTTGTTTGTATGTTTTAAATTGTTTTTATATTGTTAACAATTCAATTCCACATCACTGTCGACCTTTTATATGTTTTTAATTGAACTGCAATCATTTCAATATGTAAGTTACTTGGAGTTCCAGTTTTGGGGAGAAGGCATAGGTGTTGTTGTTTTTATTGTTGTGATAAATCTGAACCTATGAAGTTTGATTCTACTCCACACTCCTCCCCCCCCTTTAATACCACACCCTTTGCATTCCATGGGTTTTTTGGCTCACTCTTTACATTCTTCTTTCCTCTACATACCTGAAACTGTAAACTAAGCCTAACACTATATGGGCAGGAGCCAGAAAACTCATTCTGCAAATGGAAATAATTCTGTCTTTAGAATGAGGAGGGGATCTTCCACACACACTGTGCACACACACATACACACAGAGAGAAAATCTGCTCCTGTCTACAGAGAGAGAGAGAATGAACATCTACTCCAGAAGAATCAGAAACTCTTGCTTACACAGAAGACTGTGGGGGGATGTTAAGAGGAAGAAGTTCTCATCATTCTAGTGTGCATCCTCCATTTTGCCATAATGGCTTTAGGCAAACATATCCAATAGGCTCTAAGCCACTAAAGCTCATCCCTGCCACATCTGGAAAAAATAACATCCTGTCAGTTCTGTAAAGTGCAACAAGATTGAAACTTTTTTTTTTTTTAAAAAGGAAACCAAAAAAGGGAGGCGTTGGCAACAAATAGATATTGTTCCAATGTTATAAATGCAAGAAATGCACATTCTGAACATTAAAATAGAGGGAGAAAGTGAAACATCAGTCAATTAAAGTCTAAACTGCAATGAAACTTATGAAAAATACAACTAACGGCCCTGGGAAAAAAAGGAGGAGGAGGAGGAGGAGGAGGAGGAGGAGGAGACAGCAGCTGAAAGGAGTGTAGCAACATTGACAGACAGGTATTCCTGTCTTGTAGAGTTGACAATTTTTCTTTCCATCTCTGCACCTATCTCCTCTGAGGGCAAGCTAGCCGTACAGCTAGGAAATAACTTTCAATTTAGGCAAACTTTTATTTCCCAGTTTGGAAGCATTTCAGTGATACAATTCTGCTTATCTCTGTGTGAATGAATTGCAATTTTTCCATGAAGTAGTTGATTCGCCCACTGATTTTTAGCTTTTTAAGCAATATGACTAAAGAAAATGATAGCAGCTCCCTGTCATCTGTCTCCCTTTCACTACCAGAATAGCTGGCAGGGGAACAGGGAGGGCATATGTGGCAAAAGAATTGGGAAAAGCTCTTATTTAACACTTGAGAGATATCACTTGGAAGGAACTAACAATGACAGAGGCACAGAGCATGTTTGGACTGGAAGAAAGCTTCACTGAAGCCTGGTTTGAAGTATTTAAAAGAATGTAGACAATGATGGAGGAAACCATGTAAAAGGATGCAATTTAAATGTATATGCTTGGTTCAGAAATTACAGCTGGTACAAAATATGGCAGCCAGGCTTGTTTCAGGAACATCTCGGAGGGACCAAATTACTCTGGTTTTGAGGTCCCTCCATTGGCTGCCTATCAGCTTCCGGGCCCGGTACAAGGTGTTGGTTATTACCTTTAAAGCCCTAAATGGCTTGGGTCCAAGCTATCTCAGAGACCGCCTCCTCCCATACAATCCTCCCCGTGCTCTCTGGTCCTCCGGGAGGAACTTGTTGCAGCCCCCAAAATCGAGGCTTGCGGCTACATCTCAGAGGGCTTTTCTCTGTTATCGCCCCCAAACTCTGGAATGGCCTGCCAGATGAGATACGTCAGCTAACATCGTTAGACAGCTTCAAAAGCACTGTCAAGATGGATCTCTTCCAGCAGGCCTTTCCAGATTAAAATTTTCTCCGGCCTCAGATAAACCCACCCCAGTGATCCTTACGTGGCCCCATCTAAGGATGGTTAGGATCATGGCCGCTGGGTTTATATATTGGTTTGTGTTGTTTTACTGAATTGAATTGTTTGTTTTAACCTCTATTGATTTAATACTGTTTTAAGGGGGGAGGGGTTTCTGGGATTGGGTATTGTATATGTTTTTATGGTTGTAAGCCGCCCTGATTGGGTTACCAAAGGGCGGGATATAAATAAATTTTATTATTATTATTATATTAGTATAATCACACTTGAATCATCTCTGCATTCTCTCACTCTAACTTACCAGCATATGAGATACAATGGCTCAAGTGGTTAAGATGCTGACTCTGTTGATTGCAAGGTGCTGCATGATGGGGTGAGCTCCTGTCACTAGCCCCAGCTTCTGCCAACCTAGCAGTTTGAAAGCATGCAAATGCAAGTAGACAAATAGGTACCACTTATCAGTGGAAAGGTAAACAGCATTCTGTGATCACAGAATAGTATCTAACAATGCTGGTTCTTCAGCTTAGTAATGGAGATGAGCACTGCCCCCTAAGGTTGGACACGACTTGACAACCTTGTCAAAAGGGAACACCTTTACCTTTATCTTTAACCTAGCAGCACCTCCTTCCCTCCTGCTGGCTGTGGCTGGGTGTTCTCCAGCTGTCCCATTTTCTTCCTTATCTCTGAAGAATGCTCTTTGCTCATGTGGGACCCCCTCTTCTTATACATTTGGGTCCATATGGATCTCAGAGAAATAAAATTTGGAACAATAACATAATTGTCTTTTTCCAAGTCTGGGATTTGGATAATCCGTTGGATACAACGGATACAACAGATAAAAGAGATACAGCTAAAAAAATGCATTGTACAAAGTTAAAAACAGAATTAAACAAAAAACAGAACTAAATACAGTTAAAACATGCCTATTAAAAAGAAAGCAACAAATAAACAGTATATGACATTCTAAAAGGCCCTTTCCCCCTGAGAAATCAGTCTCCAAAGATGTGCTGAAACAAAGATATCTTCACATGCCTATGGAAGGATAGCAGGGTCCTCTCTAGGATGGGAGCTCTAGAGCCTGGGAGCAGCCACCAAGATGGGCCTCTCCTGTGTTCCTACCAGGTGAACCTCAATTCATGACAATTGTATGGATGAGACATCTCCAAGACCAGCCCCAGGAGCAGAGAATTGGGGCTGCTCAGCTGCATGAGCCGGGCCCCTCTCCGAGCCCTGAGGGCAGCTTGGATGAATCAGGGCCGATCAGCTGCATGAGCTGGGTGCTCAGCTGCCAAGGACTCCCTCCTCCTCCTTGTCCTCCTCCTGATTGTGCTGGCTGGGTGGGCAGATGAGCGAATGAGTGCTAATCATGGGGGTTTTCTTTGGCAAGGTTGATTCAGAGGGGTTTGCCTTGGCTGCCTTCCCAGAGGCTGAGAGAGTGTGACTTGCCCAAGGTCACCTAGTGGGTTTTTCGGCCAGGCTGGGAATTGATGTCCAGTCTCTTACATCTCACTTGCTGGGAGGAAATCAGCGATGGTGGTAACCTTCTTTCCCCTCCTCTTCTTCCTCTTCTCCCTCCTCTCCCTTTCTTGTTCCTTTTCTCTCTTTTTCTCTTCTTCCTCCCCTCATCCTACTTTTCCTTCTTCTCCTTCCCCTCTTCCTTTTTCCCTTCTTCTTCTTCCTCCTCCCCTCTCCTCCTGGAGCTGTTCCCCCCACCCAAAAGTGGCGCAAACAGCACTAGTGGGAATTACTAGTGCCATTGCTACAATTCACTTCCATAGTGGGAACAATGCCCTGGCCTGAATTGCTTCAGCCACCCAGTGTCAACACGATTTGCAAACTTATGTAAATGTAAGAGGGAATGGCCCTTACAACTTATTTAAAAGGGTCAAGATTCCTGTCAATGCCAAGGGTGTTGGGGAGGGGGCCTAGACTTTCCCAAGGCTTAGTGTTATCTGATTTAAAGAAACAGAGTGAACAAAAATGGAAATAAATACATTTTAAACCAATAATTTTTCCTGTAAGATGTCCACTTAGCCAACTAAAATGGACCAAGTGATAGACTGATGTGTAGGATCGCAGCAGATAAACTGTTGACTGGTTTGCTAAACAACTGCCTCTGCTTAAATGTGAACACTGTCCTTGAAAATGATGGAAATTTTGACTTGTATACCTTGTATTTCTTTAAGTTTCTGTGTGAGTATGCACAGGAGGGTAGTTAAAGTGAAATTACTGTTAGTTCTTGAATTATGAAATTTTCCTTGCTTACTTGATAGTCTCCAGTAATATTCAGTCTGGGCTTAAACAAATAATGAATAGAGCCTTGTAAAGCAGTGGAAAAATATCTGGGTATAAATCCCAAGGCAGAGAATAAAGGCATAATAGTGTACTTGTCAAACTAGAGAAATAGGATATTGAATGAGAGTAGTACTGAAAGAGATCAAAGAGGCAACAAGAACTAATAAACTCAGAATAGTGGGTGGTTAGTTCACTGAATATAAATTTAACACTCATATATATAGTATGGCGGGATTTTTAGAAATATGATCTTAACAACTGTTTCCCAAGTTGACTTAATATAGATCCCAAGGAGGAAGTTTTATGCTTGACCCATGCTTTAACAATTCAGAAATTTATTCAAGAATCAATTAGCAATATCTGATTAACTGTATAATGTTTCAAAAATTGATTGAGGTGTTAGTGCAGACCTATTCTCTGCTTAGATGCACACAGTAGTATATGAAGTAATGGAGTCAACATTTGCTCAAACAAATGTTCCTCATCTCACCTCCTCAGAAAACTTTGCAGGTCATAGCCAAGAAGGTGTATGTGTGCATGCATGCACATGTTTACTGGAGCAGGAGTCCACTTGTGTATGGTATCCATGAGGCCTGAATAAATGGGATGTACAGTGTGCATACACTGGAGATGCAAACAGATGTAACATTTATTTTGGAGCAACCAGAAGATTGGAATTGACATATACAGTCAGCCCTCCATTCTGGATCCCTCCCCGTGTGAAAATGGAGATTTGCCAATATTCAAGTCCACAGGCTTAAATGGGGTGCACCTGTGGGAGCATGCTCTATTGATTTTAACAGAGTTTGCCCCTCCGTGAATATGCAAAACCACAGACTTCAAGTCTGTGAGAACGGAAGGGTGAGTGCAGTCCAAATACACATTTACTTTTCAAGATCAAATTAGGAAAGTTTCATGTTATTTTGAAAGAGATGCTAGATGTGAACAATGCTGATTACCTAGTATTTTTAGATGCCATTAAAAAAATCTTGCTCCCACTAATACTTCGAACAGTTCTGAATAATTTTAAGCAGTTTTTTTAACTTAAAAATTATTATTGTGATGAAAGAAACACAGCTGGGACTACACATGGAATACCACTTGCTTTCCTTCCCAGGAAGAAGTAATATGGCACTAGAGAATGGGAAATCTTGTTTCCCATTTTTCCTTCCATTGGTAGGATTTATAGGCCCACAGAAGTTAGGAGAAAGGGAGGGAAGCAGGGCCCTGTGTGCCTTAGAAATGCATGTTCATAAACAAATAAGGATATTCACATTAAAAACTCTCCCTGATAAACACTCAAAGCATCCCTATAGATGCTGGCACCAGCACCAAGAATGAGTGCCGATAATGATTCTTTGCATTCAGAACTAGCCCTGTCCAAAACCAACAATGTGATATATAGGACAAAGACCTCTCAAAATCTTGCTGGAGTTTTCTACAAAGCTGTAAGAAGACAAAAAACTGCATTCAGTCTTCAGTCAATTACAAAAAAAGTATCATTAGCATAACACATACGTCCTTGTGCTTTGAAACAGAGAATCTTATGTTCATGGTTAATCCCACACCATGGTAAACATCAGCAAATCTGAATCATCTAACATGACCCAGACAAGACATGCTTCCATAGATTCTGTTCCACAGGATTACCAGACCTTGCTTACATAGGACATTTGCCATGTGGCAGATATTTCAAGGGCATTGCTTTAAGTTTTTTCTATTTCTATTGACATTTCTCTAGTGAACATGACTTTATTTGCAACTTGTGGCAAAAATTATGGCAATGGCAAGCATGAAACGGAATAGCTGACAGTCTCAGTTTTGAATGAAGGCTGCTGAATCCCTTATGGAAAATATGCAATTTCCTCTTAGCAATGTTTTTCATCTCCCTGTGGTGAGCACACCTCCCTCCCTTCTTAGTTTCAATAACTTTTACTCATTCCCTTCCACACACACTTTTTTCTTCTTCCTCTTCTTATTTTGAAGGTATGACCAAAGTTGCCAATTAGGTTGCCAAGGCAAGATTATCCCAGGCCCTGAGATATTGGAACTAAAACCTGAGGTCTAGAGATGACCCATTGAGATGTCACAGGAGTGGAGCCCTGGTGATGTTACAAGGGAAAACCCCTGCTGATGTAAATATACCTTAAGCATCAAGCATCTTTTCCTAGAGTATGCCATTCAAATAATTTTTTAAAAGTATATATCCATACACCTTTCAAAACAATTTTCTCAATCTGATTTTTCTCTCCCTCACCCTCAGGACTGAGGAAGAGAGTCCAGGGAATTCTGCACAAAAATGGATCCTATATTCAACACCTAGCTCCTATCTTACCTCAGCTATAGGTATACATTTTTTCCACTAAATAAATTATGTTTGTATTGTTCAACTCTACATTTCTTTTAAAATTACTTGATAATTATTGTTTATGGTTCTTTGTTGTGCTTTCAAGTCTTTTCTGCCATGGCAATTCTAGGGTGTACCTATTATGGGATTTTGGGAGGCTAAGAGTGTGTCACCCAGTGGGTTTCTATGGCCAAGGGGGGGATTGAACCCTAATCTCCAGAGTCGTGGTCCAACATTCAAACCGCTACACCACACTGACTCTTGTTCATACTTCTACAATAACACAATTGCATCAGAGTGCTGAGAAAACCAAGAAGAAAGGATGGCCTAGGATCATTCTAAATACTGGAGAAAGAAGAACCAACTTCAAAACAGGCTTGAGGCATATATAGTGGTGGCTGGTGGCTTCCAAGTCAGTGGGATGGAGAATTCACTGTGGTTTTCATGAAGAATTTAAAGAAACTATCAAAGTTTCTGAATCCAATCCTCAAAATAGTTTGAGCACTTTGGATAGCTCCTTTCAAATTTGAACTTTAACAATCCTTAATGGATTCACTGCCACATTCACATGAAAGCCATGAGATGTCACTGCACATGGAATCTTAGTAATTACAGTTTAGAGAGGGGTACTTAGAATTCTCAGCCAGAGACTTATTGGCCTCACCAAACTACAAATCACATACGGTAATTGTATAAATTATACCTATGACAGTTAATGTGGAATCATAGTGCTGTAATAGCATAAAAGGGCCCAGAGACCTCATTCTACTTTATTGTAACCAAGTTCTCTTTGCATGTTAAATATATGAAGTTAAATATATTTTCCATGATGCAGTACCTACAGTTCAGAGAGCAACTATCCCAGGAGGAAATCAATGGTTGTCTCTATGGCCCTGCCCCAACCTATAAGTAACAACAACATTTCTGGCATAGTCTTTGGTTTATTATCATCTGGTGGGTTGTAGGTTGTGGGGGATAAGAGAAGTAAACTACTTCATTTTGGATAGGTTTTATTTACTCTAGATTTATTTGGAGTTGGAAAACTACTATTTTTTTTAAAAAAAATGTGAGACGGGGCATTGGGATGTGGTAGCTCAGAAGTTAAGATGTTGACTCTGATGACCACAAGGTTGACAGGTTGGCAGTTCAAGACCCAAGTGCTGTGTGATGGAGTGAGCTCCCAGCACTAGTCCTAGCTTCTGCCAGCCTAGCAGTTCAAAAGCATGTAGAAGTGTAAGTAGCTAAATAGGTACTACTTTGGTGGGATGGTAAAAACATTCCATGTAGACATCTGGCCACATGACCATGGAGTCCTCTTTGACAACACTGGCTCCCTTGGCTTAATAATGGAGATGAGCACCATCCCCTACAGTTGGAGACAACAATCATGTCAAAGGTGAAAACTTTACCTTTACCTAGAGGTTTTGAGGGTGTCCTTGAGGGCTGCAGAAATGGGGTTGGGCTACAAGAAACCTAAGAGCCACACTTGTCTCATGCCACATTCGTAGCCTCTCAAGTTATCAAATGAGATTTATTTGTACTCCTTTACAGAATACTGACTGAGGTAAATGGAAGGTGTGAGTGATTAGTGTAGAGAGATAAGAGGAAATACTGATGGACTGCATACACATGTAAACACAACACAAAGACAGCCCTATTGGGGTTGGTTGCAAGAGGAATTTGTGAGATAAACTGCATTTCTAAACTCAACACTGCCAACTTTGTTAAATTTTTATCTTCCCTTCTATTGTAATCTGTTCCCCTTCTGAGTATCATCATAATCTTAATCAGGTTTACTAATGCATGATAAATAAAATAAGCCATGTTATATGTTTTTACTCTTGCCTTATCCACCCACCCACACTAAAACTATCAGCTTAATTATAAATGACAATTGCAAGTAAAGTCTACAAGAAACAATTGCTTATGAGCTGTAAAAGGATGAATAGTTTTATACTCACATGCTTCACTTCATAGGTAATTTCATGAATTCATAAATTTAATTATTTCAGCCCATTCTCTCTTTGACGTTATGCTGCAGCCACATAGAAAAGCCACAAGCATACTTCAATACAATATACATACCAAAAATACCATATCATTTAGCACAATGTTCCCCATTTTTTTTTTTTTTTGGATCACCGCCCCTTTTCCTCTTAGGCAACAAACCTAGCACCCTCTGCCCCCCTTCCATCCAGCATGTATTTCTTGATATTAGGTCAACTGCAAATTCAAAACAACTAATCTTAGTTACTACTACCTTTGCTCCTGGTCACCTTGGGAGCAGCAACCAAGCAGCTGGCTGAGCAGTAACCAAGCTTGCCCATGCCAGCCTTGCAACAAGGACTAGTGTAGACAAGAGGCCATTTGGTTGCTACTTGCAGGATGACTGGGTGAAAAAAGAGAAGGTTCTCCCTGGCAATTAAGGACTCTCACTCCTTTGTCAGAGTGGAGAAAGGCACAGCTGGTACATGTGTAAGGGGTTTACAGAAGCTACATGCTTTGGACTGGAGACTGGCACAGATGGGGAAAGGGAGAGATTTTAACTACAGAAGTCACTCCAAGGGAAAAGATTCTTTCCAAGAATCAATGCTGGATATTCCCCCTTCTCCTTCCTCAGAGATACGTCTTCCCCACAAAGCTTCAAGTGTCTTTCCCCACCCCCTATAGGATTACCATTAGTCCCAAAACACTCGGAAAGTCCTGGTTTAAAGGGTGAAAATGCCCCGGACGGTTGCAGCTGCATGTCCCAGTTTCATCATCATCACCACCAACACTCTCTTCAAAACATGAGAGCCATAACACAGAAGCAGTGGCAGCAGCAGCGGTGCATGCTCAAGGCTGGCAGTGGTGGCAGTGGCATGAGCCCTTCCATTCTGACCACTGCCTCATGTGTTGCTGCCTCATGTGGACTCTGCTAGGCTGCAACAACAGCAGCAGCAACTGCAACAGCACCCTCCTATCCCTGGTGTTGTCAGTTGGGTGCCCAAGTTCCCCTTTCCCTGAAGCATGTTCCTCCTCCTCCTGCCCCCTGCCTCTGGAAGTGGCTGCGCCAGAGTGGTGACAGTGTGGCGGCGGGAATGCTGGCTCCTCCGATGAAGGCAATGGTGGCCCTGTGGACCCTGAGATCAGTGCTAAAGCCCAGCCCTCACACAGGTAGTGGTTCCAGCAGAGGAGGAGGTAGTGCCATGGCCATAGCGCTCCTCCTGCTCTGCCTGCTCCTGCTGCTTCCCTCCGGCAGCAGCAGGTGAGGAAGAGAGGGACAGCAGGGGGTATAAATGGCAATAAACACATACACAATGCCTTCGAGAGGATCTCCCCCAGCACTTTTTTGGAATTGAGGGTGAAGAGGCTGGAGTCTGAGTTTGCTCTTTTGGTGTGGAGTAGGGTTGATTGCAACTTAGGGAGACCCTGTTATCAGGGGAGAGATATTTTAAAAATAAATGCTAAAATCATTAAGGCTGCATCCATACTGCATAAATAATCCAGTATGATACCACTTTAATTGTCATGGCTCCATGTTATGGAATCCTGGGGAATGTAGTTTGTTTTGGCATCAGAGTAGAGCTCTGGCAATTGAGCCATTGCAATTAAAGTGGTGTCAAAACAGATAATTTCTGCAGTGCAAATGCAGCCTTAGTGTATGCAGCTTTTATTTTGGTGTGTACTCCATTTTTTGTGAACGTTCACCATTTTGTGCTGCCTTGTCCTCCTTTCCTTTGCAATATAAATAATATAAATATAAATATACATTTATTTCATATGGTTTATTTACAACTATATGACATACACTGAATTTTATTATGCAGTTAATCACATTTTTCTGATGAATTTATCTTAGTTAAAATGCCTTATTGGCTTGCAATATACTTGTAAAACTCTGAGCAAGTAAAAGGCTTAAAATTGTACTTTATTAGCCACCAAGCCCTGCCTGAATCTTTGTTGCAGTTGTTGTGTGCTTTCAAGTTGTTTCCAACTTACATATACCCTAAAGTGAACCTATCATGGGGTTTTCTTGTCAAGATTTGTTTGCCCTTGCCTTCCTCTGAGGCTGAGAGAGTGTGACTTGCCCAATATCACAAAGTGGGTTTCCATGGCCAAGCAGGGATTCAAACCCTGGTCTCCAGCATCATAGTCCAACATTCAAACCACGCCAGCTCATGCACATAAACCTAGGACCCATTAAAATAATCAAACATAAAATTAAAAATATATAATTTTAAAATGTATATATTTCAACCTTCTGTCCAGGAGGAATGTCCAAATCTCCTCCATTTTGAGCAGGACTGAGAAGCATGAATTTATATTAATGTTTTTGGCTTTTAGTTGGCTGTGTCCTCCATTCTTTTTGAATGCCCTACATTTTGTCCTGGTTTTGTAGAAGAGCAGCAAAGTTCACAAAGCTTAAGCAGGGTCTCAAATTTGAAAGCTCCTTTTTGCCATCATTTCTCTCACATCATCATGAGCTCCTTGCTCCAATCAGTCTGTCCCACAATGGGGCTGCTCCAGGCCACAGAAATGATGCTCCACACCCTAGCCTTTCAAGAGCTTCCCAAATGCCATTTCTACTAATAGTGTAATATGCAACTAAGGGAGTGAGGTCATGAGGGGAGGCTAAGAGTGGGAGACACCACCACACAAAGCAATCAGTGAAGTTGTGTGGTGGTTTTTAGGAATCCTAAAAAGAAGTTTCATGCAAATTTCATCCCCACCATGGTCCTAAAGGCCACTGGTTCCCCTTTTCTTTCTTGTGCACCAATATTTTGACTGAAGCCCCCCCCTCCCCGGCCACACTCTTTCCCCCTCACAACTCCCCTATTGCAACCTTTTCTGCTCACTACCTCCTAGATATTTCCACTGCCACTGGGAGGGGGCATACCACCCAATTTAGGAATCACTGCTTTAGCAATAACAGTAAGCACTTACTGTATATACTCCTGTTTAAGTCTAGAAATGTAAAAAAAAAAAATTGACTCCCAAAACCTGGATCAACATATTCATGGGTCAATGTAAGTCCTGCATTTTAACTCTTATAAAAAAGGGAACCATCCCCTGGTGAAAGGCAAGAGCATAATTTGTCCTGGAAGCACTGACCCCCTTCTATTCTCTCATCCATTCAGCATTTAGGATGAGCACAAACAGCTATGTCTGCTGGAATTTTGTAAGTTCCTTAGCATTATTTTCCTTTGCTTCACCCTTTATATTTTTGTTAAATGCCCCTATGTTTTACCCTCAACTTATCCATGGGTCATATCAAAATCCATAATTTTGGCCTCAAAACCTGCCTTTGACTTATACATGAGGTCAACTTATAGTCCAGTATATACAGTAGCTAGGTTATACAGAGATGGCCTGGATAGACATTTTTAGACATATAACAAAGGAAAAAGGTGGCAAAGAGGACAGAACTACTAGCAGCCTGAATCACCAACCCAGTTTCTATTAACATGCTTCTTCAGAATCCTCAAAAATGGAAGATCATGACATTGTAGAATTAGTTCTGCTTGATTGCTTAACTTATTGGGATGTTGACTATACAGGCTTTTACATCTCATTCTCACAAGCAACAAGTCAAACTGATTTACAGCTGCCTCTCTCTATTTTAGCAGCAAGCCTGCTAAATAAATCCATTGCACATTACTGTGAAGAATTGCTATTCCTCATCCATATAAAACAAATTTAGAATCATTAAGAAGCCCCCTGTTTGACTTCCAATGTGCCATTTAGAAAGACTTGGGATTCTATAAACCTTTCTTCCAAATATTAGTTCATGGACTTGCAAGACTATCACATTCAGCTGCTTTGCCAAAAATAATCATTACCATATGAAAGTGTTTCATTTAAGTCCCTTCTAAATTTATTAGTAAATATTCATTTTTCAGAGAATCTAGAAAACAAGAGTAGGGACAGAGCCTAAAAGCTGATGATGTTCAGATGCTTCACTGATCAGTAGAGCTTATAGCATGGACATTTTGCTGCTCCTGTGTTGATGAATCTTTAAAGAATGCAAGCAATGTGATTTCATAAGGATCATACAATCACTGTGAAATTTCTTTTCCTCAACAGCTGCTGATTTGCTGGAGCCCATGAGCCCAGTGAGGAACATATCTCCCCATCCCTCAGGGTTCTGGCACAGAATCAAACACCATATATTGCAGTCCACAGGAAGGGAGTTTATTATGATGCTGAGCTAATAATTCTTAACAAATACATTATTCAGTGAATTATCTTTCCTCCCTGAAGCAGACTGCAATTTCCAATTGTGTGACACTTCAACTTACTCATGGCCTTGAAGGTCAATAATTCCACACTATGTTAAGCTTAGATTTGTTGTACACATCATTATATCTCTTCCGTGAAATATAAGACAGTTACAACACAAAGGTAGCTATCTAAAACTAACAGGAAGGAAACATAAGTTAAGAAACTATAATAGCTTACAAACCAAATGCATCTGGCCTATTAAATAAATCACAGCACCATAGAAAGATCTGTCTGTGCAATGCACAGACAAAATTGACCAAACAAATGCAGAAGACATGCATATAATGTTCTGCAATCAGAAGTCTAGGGAATTTTTAATATTAGCTCAATGTAGGGCTGGGTTACAAGCAGCCCAGGATATTGTCCCTGAGTTTACGAGGTGAGGAGACAAAGAACTGTAGAGGCAGAATTCCTCTATTATTTATTTTTATTAATTGGATGAAAGACACACACAAATGCATGCTCTCTTTCTCACAAACACACACAGGAAACTAAGAAATAAAGGTGTTAGATTGGAATAGAAGTTTAGGCTCCACTAATGATGATAATTACCAATTCTGTAGATATGGTTTGGTAACTGGGATGTGGGACTCAGCCATTCCTGACCACTCGGAGGGGTAGTGGTGAGCTGGGTCTACTGGAGTTCAAACCGACAGCATGCCTGCCGGCAAACCAAACTAGTCCAGTAAACACTGGGAATTTGGGGGGTTTATAGGAGAATCCCACCTGTGCAAAGTACAGGGGGTCCTATGGTTAAGAGTCCAAATTGTATAAGGTAATCTCCTGGGGAGGGGGCTTCCGAGGTGAGAATTATAGTGTAAATGGACAAATTCTTGCTTTAGATAATCTGCAAGAGCAAGAGACAAGAACAAACATAACACCTGGAAATTGGTGTATAACTTCTTGATTGGATTGCCTAGCCTTCTTGAGGTGTGGGTCATCCCTGTTGCAACTCCTAAACTATACTGACATGACCCTGTGCTTGAAAGCTTATGGTGGCTATGCCCAGGACCATGAAGGGGTGAACCTCACTATAATTTTGCAATTAAAAATGGAAGACCTCCAGTTATCGTAACAGTTCAGTTTAATAATCTAGATCAGGGACCGGCAACCTACGGCCCGTGGGCTGGTTAAGGCCCAGGTGCCCATACTTACTGGCCCAGGCGGACCGTCGCCGCCTCCGCCGCCATGTGCTGTGGCTGCCATTTTGATTTCCAAAGAGTACATTTTACCTGGGCCTAATTATAGTTATTACATTTATTATATTATTAAAATTATATTTATAAAATAATATTTATTTAAGAATGTTTTATCATCCCTCAACAGAGATTCTAAGGTGGCTGTAGCTTACACAATCTTTACAAATGTAATTTACAAGCATCCATCAATATAACAAGGAAACAGTAAAAACAACATCATCAACAACAAAGTAACAACAAGAACTGTTTACATCCCACTTAGAAGAACCATACATCTCAATAACTAAATCAGGTATCTAGTCCTAGGGTCAGCTCTTTCAATTAATCAAGTTACAATTAAACTCCAAAATACAGGACTTAATACAAAAACCAAGACGATTCTCTCCAGATCTCTCCAAGTAGAAAACTTGTTGATTTCTGACACTAGGAAGGAATATGTAGGATAGGTCTGACCAGTTTTGTGCATTTGGCATAATGTTTCACATCCAAGGTACAGATCTATGTGCTGACACAGGAAATCACTCACACTTTTACATTAGTGGTACATCCCTTCCAATTGCCTTGATGTGGCAGGGACAGTCCCAATTAATCCAATCATCCCACTTTTTCAGCTATTTCTAAAATGTACCCTTTTCTCTGTCCTCCTCCCACTTGACCCCTTTTTCCTCTGCTTACTTCAATTGCTACAAACCAAGCTGAAAATGCAAAAGTAGTGTACACTCAATTACTTCAGCAGCAGGGGAAGGAAAGGAAGAGTAGAATCTTGCCCTTCCCAGTAAGCTCAAGCAAAGTAAAATGGGTACAGTCTCTCCTAGCCTGTCTGTTCTGTTTTGCTGCCTTGACCACACCCTGATGTAGCTTGCCCACATGTGTCCCAGTTTTCATCTGAGATATTGGAGGGTATGGCATTTAGATGCAGATCCATAAACAAATAAGCCCAGCTGTGTCAAGAGACACATTTCAGATGAGAGGGGAAGACACAGACTATAATTTCATGTACATATATTTAGAACATAGCCCACAGAACACCTACAGCAAGAGTGTTACAGCTACATTTTCTCTGACTGTTGTGAGAATTCTGCCCACACTACTGCAGAGATGTTTGACAGTCCTGGACATTTATTCCTGTGCATGTTACAAAGAATCTATAATAACCTGTAATTATTGACAAACTGCTTGTTAGATACCCTCTTCATATCTATACAATGTATACAACAATGTATACAAGCATAAGATTTTAAAATGACCTGAGGTATTTCCAGAAACACCAACAGATGCACAAACTTAATACATTTCTTGAGTGAAACTATGTAGAGGCCTGGCTGGCGCTATTGCCACTTGGGTGACCCCTGAAACTATCTAGAGGCAAGGGACCCAAGGGAAAAAGGAATGTCTCAGGAACACAGAAGAGTGCTTCAGTATTCTTTCTTTTCACTCTTAGTCACAGCCATTTATGCTTGAGAAGCTGTCAGCTCAGGGCAAACAACTTTGATCTAGTTCTACTTTATGATGACCATGACAACAATTTAAAAGGTTTTCTTTCTTTTTTAAAACAACAACAACAACACACCAAACAGCTGGCTGGTGCACTTTTCTAACAAGGTAAAGTTTGTTTTTTTTAATCACTATATCAGTACATCCCATAGGTATATGATAGAAGACTTTGGGATGATTCACAGAGAACTTCCTGCTCTATCCCAATATGTATATGGTACAGACTGCAGCATGTATGGTCCAGAAACAGTGGTGCCACTCTCAGGATTGTTATCCAGGGTCCTGCCAGCCTCACTGCTACCAGTGATGGTGTCAGTATCAATCAGAACAGATGCTTTATATCACAACATCCTTTCTTACCACTCTAAAGGAGTAATAAAAGAAGAATACAGACAGACATTTTCAATAAACATAAAGAAAGAGAAAAAAATCATGGATGACAGAAAAAACACTACAGCCAGTAAAGAAAAGAAGAGAAGAGAAACAAAAGGGAAATAGGAACAAGAATTATGAATGCAACAGTACAACAACTTGTGTGGAAAGATTAAAAAAAATACTACAACAACCAATGCAGAGAAATAGAAGACAACAACAAAAAGGGAAGAACAAGAGATCTATTTCACAAGATCTGGAAAATCAAAGGAAAATTCAAACCAAGGACTGGGACACTCTATGACAATAAAAATAACATAATTCAAGATCAGGAAGGAATAAAAAGACGTTGGATGCATTACACAGAAGAATTATACAAAAGAGATGACAAAATGAAGGATACATGGAATGAAGAGCCATATAAAGATGAACCCCAAATTCTAAAAAGAGAGGTGAAAACTACAATAAGAGAAATAGCAAAAAACCAATCACCAGAAACAGATGATATTCAAATTGAACTGCTGCAATCTACATTGACAGAGTCAACTCTAGTGCTAACCAACATATGTCAACAAATATGGAAAACAAAATGATGGCTAACAGATTGGAAGTGATCAAAATACATCCCAATCCACAAAAAAGGAGACATAAGAGACTGCAGCAACTATAGAACCATAGCACTAATCTCCCATGCAAGCAAAAGTATGCTCAAAATACTGCAAGATAGACTAAAACCATACATGGAGAGAGAAATCCTAGAGGTTCAAGTGGGGTTCAGGAAAGGAGAAGTCACTAGGGACCACATTGCAAACATACAGTGGCTAGTGGAGCACATCAGGGAATTCCAAAAGAAAAATCAATATGTGCTTTATAAACTATAGCAAAGCTTTTGATTGCATAGATCATGAAAGGCTATGGAATGCCCTTAAAGACATGGGAGTGCCAACATATTTGAAAGTCCTGATGAGGAATCTGTACTCAGGACAAGAGGCTACTGTCAGAACAGAACACAGAGAAACAGAATGGTTCTCAATTGGCAAAGGTGTCAGACAAGGCTGCATCCTTTCCCCCTATCTGTTCAACTTGTATGCAGAATATATTATAAGAAAAGCAGGCTTGGACACAGAAGAAGGAGGAGTGAAAATAGGAGGAAGGATTATCAACAATCTAAAATATGCAGATGAAACCATAATACTAGCAGAAAATCTCACAGACTTGGAAGATCTACTAAGGAAGATCAATGAAGAAAGAACAAAGGTAGGCTTAATGCTAAACATAAAGAAAATAAAAATAATGACTACCGAAGACCTTCACAAATTCAATTTAGACAATGAAAAATAGAAATAGTAAAAGAATTTCCATACCTGAGATCAAACTTTGATAGAAATGGAGACTGCAGTCAGGAAATCATAAAAAGACTAAGAAGGGGGGGGGGTGGCTATGAAAGAACTAGAAGATTCTAAAATGCAAAGATATACAACCGAACATAAAAGTTGTATCACCATGTATGGATGAGAGAGCTGGACAGTTAAGAATGATGATAGGAAGAAAATCAACTCCTTTGAGATATAGTGCTGGAGAAGAGTGCTAAGGATCCCATGGACAGCCAAAGGGACAAACAAGTGGGTCCTAGAGCAGATCAAGCTGGAAACCCGCTTGGAAGCCAAGATGACCAAACTGAGGCTGTTGTACTTCGGACACATCATGAGAAGGGAGGACTCTTTGGAAAAAACAATAATGTTGGGGAAAATGGAGGGAAGTGGGAAGAGAAGAAGGCCACATGCTAGATGGATGGACACTATTAAGGAGGTCACGGGTATGGGGTTGCAGGAATTAAGCAGAGTAGTGGAGGACAGAGGGTCTTGGAGATGTCTCATCCATAGGGTCATCATGAGTTGGGATCGACCCTGTTGGAATAATGTTCCAGGGAAAATGTACAATGTGGTGAATGGCAGCAGCCATGATGACTAAGCATTTGGCCACTGCTGAGTCATGCAGCATCAAGGCTGATGAAACAGGAGGTGACATAATGACAGGGAGTCACCTGCTGCTGTAAAGCACAGTAAGTGCTGCAAAAGGGCTGCAAACATGCTGAATCATACTGTTGATTGACAGGTGTCCAAAAGGAAGAGGCAGGGCTAGAAAGCCATGTGGAGCACTGGCTATATAAGGGACAAGCCTCTGGACACATGTGTGGGTTGATAGTGGAAGGTGGAGATTGTTGGAGAGTGCGTTGGTGTATCATTGTGCATAGCCTTTGTACATAGAACGTCTGAAGACTAAAAGTCTCTTAGTGAGACATCTGCTGAGTTTCTCTCTGCTCTGTCTGGAGGGGAAAGGAGTTTTCCTGTTACTGACAACGTTGCTTGCTTCATTAAAGACAGTCTGGATCCTGGTGCTTCACGTTACGTGGTTCCCACGCACTGTGTCACCACGCTAACAGACCTGAGGGCTGTTAACAACAAAATATGGGGGCATTGACTGAAAATGTATAAGGTTACAAATACTCAGCAGTTTATCACATGGGGACCTATGTGATTCCATCCCCAAAATGGTTAAAGCCTCTACATTCCAGAAAAGCACACAAATGTGTGAATGATTTTCACACACAGAGCACAATAACATGTTAAAAGCTCATTGTTAATGTGAGAAAGTGTGTAGAAAGCACATTTGGTTTTCACATAGATGTGGACAAATCCCGTTGATGGTTTGGAAATAACTTTTTTTGAGCTTGCGCATGGAAGCAGTAGTTACTTACCAGAAATCACCCAGAGAAAAAAAATACTGTACTGCTCTTACTTTCCAAGAAATGGCATCCAACTTGAGTAACAACAACAGAATATTACCCAAAGGAAGTAGGAAAGAAAAGAAAAAACTTTTCTCTCTCTCTCACTGCATCTCTGCCTTTCCCTCACCAGCTGTTCCTTTTATAGTCCTGGCTAATAGAGAAGGCTGGATGAGGAGAGAGGCACATGAGAGAAAAGCAAGTTGTTTTTGTGTGTGCGTGCCTGCTGATCCTTTAAGAGCCCTGGCTGAAACATAAAAGGATGTGTCCATCTCAGCACAGCAAAGTACAGCAAAGCAGCAAAGAACCATGGGAAAATCTGTCAACAAGTATAAAAACAGGGACAATTCCGCAAATAGCTTTCCCACTACAGCAATTGTGCAAAGAAAGCAAATTCATGAATGAAATTGAAATGAAAACATGGTATTTTCCTGAAAATTGCTATTCCCTGATTCATGTCACTTTCTGTTTGGATTCTAAGTGGTTTGCGCATGACTTCATGTGAAAACTATTCATGCAATTGTGCTTAATACACTGGATAACTGCAGTTTCTGACCCGTTTAAACTTCCAATTTTCCTCATGTGATAAACTCTTCAGTATAAGTGCATAATCTTTCTCTCCAACTGTGGTGAGGACCATTTTTACCCCTGCACTGCCCCACACACACACACCAGCAGCTCATACACAACACAACTGGAAATGTCATTGCATCACTTCTGGTTTCAAAATCAGCTGATTTTCACCTGACTAGGCTTTTTTCAATGTTTGGGGATACATGAGGTGGGAGGAACTACTGCATTTTCCAGCAGTTTTTTTTAAATCTTACTTTTCTTTTAAATCCAAGATAACAATTATCAGTAAGAATGCTATAACCACAGAGTTGTACAGGTAGGTATAGCCAAACAGTGTCAATATGTTGTCATTTTTGTTCCTCCATATATCTGTGATAGTTTTCTCTGAATTTTCTGCAGATAGCAAATGGGTCACTGAGCTGATTTCCAATGTCATGTCTCAAATCTCACAGCAGTTAAAAGCAAATGGGGTGAACAACTGTTTCTTACAAAATTGGAGTCTAGGGGTTATAGAGTTACAATTTGGGACCATAGGGACAATATACAGCAAATGGGCTACACTTTTGCCACCCCTGCTCCACAAGAAAAATGTAGCCTTTTCTAAGTACCGGTAAATGTGTTTTTGTACCAGGACAGCAGATGCACACTCTGATTAATTTCTGTAGTCATGATGTAGCTGTGATTGTGAGTTTAAAATGCAAAAATTGTACATGCTCAGATTATTTATTTTTAATTAATGAGAGTTGACAAGTGGAATTTATCTTTTGGGGGGCTTGGATTTTGATTTAACACATTGCAGATGTGAAAGCAGTTGCAAAACATGAAATGGTGGCTGTAGTGGGAGGTGAGAACTGTTAGGTATATTTTTCAGAACTCAAGTAATATATGGGGCTATCTGAAAGGCTGCAGCAGTGGAGATAAGACCAGTAAGTACAGTGGCTAAAATTATCTAGGTGCCCCACAGTGAAGAAGGTCTCAGGGTGTGGTCCTTCTTCAGGTATCAAGGCAAGGAGATTCCTCTCAGGTTGAGAGTGCTGATGTTGTGCTGTTGGTGGTGGCGGCTTAGGAGTAGCTTCAGTGAGTCAACTGGCCACCCTCTTCCTTCTCATTTCCCCCTCAAACCAGGGGTCAGTGGAGAAATGGTCTCTCCCCTTCACATCTACCAGATGCACTCATTTTCTCTTCCCCTTACCTAATCTTCCACACTCTCTCATTCTCATCTTCATCCTATTTCTCCTCCACATTCCACAGTTCTCCTGGCTAACATCTATTTTCCCTTCCTTCCTGTTTTCTCCTTTCTGTCTCTCATTCTCTTTCTCCTGCTTTAAACTTCTATCTGCTCTCATAATCTGTCTCCTCCTTCCCTTATGACTTTCCAACTCTTTCTCTTTTGTACTTGTTTTGTACCAAATTTTGAAACCAGGATTGGAATATGTGTTAGATTATCAACATTTCTAAAAAGGTATACAAATATAGCATTGCCCTGTTACTCCACTTCTAACTGCAGGCCACCTGAGCTCAGGAGGATGAAGCGGTATAGACAACGACTAGAGTGCAGATGGTGAAAGACTCGACTCTTATCTGACAGAACTCGCCATAGGAATTTTCTTTGTTCCTATTTGGAGGCAATACGTGCAGCGAAGAGAGCTTTCTCTTCTGCACGTATTGCGTCTGCAGAGTCTTATCCAGAAGAGCTGTTTAAGGTGGTGAGGGAGATGACGCAGGTGCCCCCTGCACCAAATCCCTTGCTTAACCCAACAACGCCCTGCTGCAATGCATTTAACAACTTCTTTGCAGATAAAATCTCTCAGATAAGAGCCGACTTAGACGCCACTATTGGAACAAAGTCTTTAGGTGAGGTGTCCAGCAACTCCGCCGATGTAGTTATACTGGATCAGCTGCAATCTGTGAGTACTGAGGACGTAGACAAGCTGCTTGGCAAGGTGAAAAAACAACCTGCCCACTTGACCCTTGCCCATCATGGCAGGCCGTCCGGGGGGGGATGCATTGAAGAGATTCCTTACGGATATCATCAATGCATCCTTTAGGGAAGGATATGTTCCATTCTGTCTTAAGGAAGCGGCTGTTAGGCTGCTCCTGAAAAAAACCTTCCCTAGACCCCCTGGAAATAAGAAATTACAGGACTGTGTCACTGCTGCCATTCTTGAGCAAGGTGATCGAGAGGGTGGTTGCTCTTTAGCTCCAAGCAGTCTTGGATGAAGCCGATTATCTAGACCCATTTCAAACCGGCTTCAGCACAGGCTTTGAGGTTCAGACTGCCATGGTTGCCTTGACCGACGAACTGCGTCTGAGCATCGACAGGGGTAGTGTGACCCTGTTGGTGCTCCTAGACCTCTCAGTGGCTTTCGATACAATAGACCACAGCATCCTCTTGGACCACCTGAGGGAGTTAGGTATCGGGAGCACTGCTCTGCAGTTGTTCCGGTCCTTCCTCTCGGATAGGTCTCAGAGGGTGCTGCTCAGGGACAGTA
>CM034708.1:115987484-115998669 GCA_020142125.1 Phrynosoma platyrhinos
CGTTGGCAAAAACATTTCTTCCAACTGGTGTGAGATGCACCCCATCCCAGTTGTCATACAGCATACTTAATATAATCATGAGAAGCGTTAAGGTACAACTAGAACTTGGTTTCTTTGCTGACATCCTCACTGGGACTGGATAGATTAAATGTTGGGAGAACAGGCACCATTAACCTTTATGAACCTTAAAATTCTTCACCAGCTCATCAGAATATGAGCCAGAGAAGAATTATTGTCTCTCTATCCTCTTCACTTACCCAGTCCCCAAAATACATCTCTTCCCTTTAGACACTTAGCAGATGATCCTGGGTACTGGTGAGATATCTGGCAACAAGGAAATCTGTTTCTTCCTTCCTCTTGGTTGCACCATGACAAAGGATCAAGTGGCCTGTTGGAAAAGTTGTGAGGGGTGTTTAGCAGATTGGGGAAAGACAGAGAGAGTGGTAGAGGTGGGTGGGCTTATTTTATGATTCTTATATTGGCTTGAAAAATTAAGTTCTTTGCTTTTAAAAAATGATTCTGCCAATGAGTAGGCGTCGGTCAGCTCATCAAATCTAATTGAACATTGGTAGGTTTAAAATCTGTAAGTTAGTACAGGATTCCTGAGTTAACAAAGCAGACATGTTCCTGACCATCATTTCTTTAACAGCAAATTTGGTACCAGACAGAAATAACATGGAAAGAATATGGAAAAGTTCACATGTCAAAAAAGAAGAGCAGCTCAACATGTTTCAGCAAACATTTTCTTCAAAACTAACAATATGCACACGAGAAAGTAAACAACCTGATCAGCTGCTATAAGTATGCAAAAATATTTTGAACCTTCTACAAACTGTTTGAAGTCTTCTTTCAAAATATATCCAAGAATATAAATAAAATATAAATAAATAAAATATAAATAAAATCCTATGGTCCCAAAAGTGCACCCAGAAATCATAAGACATTCTGGACTTTCCACTTTGAGTGGAAGGACTCCCCTCTTTGAAGTTCTGTACTTAGGAGGGAAGTTCTGGTCTCATAACCCAATGCCCAGCTATCATAGGGATCCCATATTATTAATCAACACTGGCAGATCTAACACCGGAGAAGCAGAGATTTGGGATAGGGGTTGGGAGAAGCTGTGGATATGCAGTATTCACAGCCTTCCCAAGTTTCTGGTACCCATCCTTTAAACGAGCTGAGGTCTGGACACAGTACCCCTTACACCAAGAATATCCATTCTTACAATTCTGTTGAATTTTAAAAAGTTTCTGAGGTACAATAGGAATGTAATTTTGGTTTCATAATTGGCATTGTTTTACTCTGTCTATCTGTGTATCTGGGTTATTTTACCAATACAGGAAAAAAGACAGCCACCTTCAAAGCACATTCTTAGTGGATCCTAGAATTTAGTGAGCAAGAAAAAGATAGAAAATGCTGCAGACTGCTTGCTATGTGGCCTCCTTGAAACACTCAAGAGTTTTGATTATCATTCCTGTTTGCTTTCACATTCCACACAGTCTCTAGCTTTGATACAGTAAACGCCTTCCCAGACACTCAAATGTGCAGCCTAAGGAGTGTACGCACTTAGCCCAAAGTTCTCCATATTTGTTTACTGGTTCTACATCTTCAGGTAAAGTTTTTTATTTAAGTGAACTTACATGTTTATGGCTTTATATAAATGTACAGTTATCAGTGAATATTTAAGCTGCATAAAAATTATTACTAGCAGATTGGATTGCTAGAGCAAAACTAGATCCACAATACCAGCCTAACAAGGAATAGATCCACAATACCAGCCTAACAAGGAATAAGATGGATGCTGAGGGCATTTTGAGTGGCTTTTGGGCCCTAGTAAAAATTTAACATTCTCAGGAAGTCAAAAGTAAATGATAACATTTCTTTCACAATAACTGCAATTAGCAAGATGGTGGAAAGTGGTTGCAACTGATTTTCCCTGAGAGATATGGGACATACTTACTTTAGAGCTACCAGGCTGTGTTAGGTTTTGCTTTTGTTTTTTGTCACATGTCACCTTAATGGATAGATGTCAATAGCTTCACTCAAGTATTCACAGCCAAGTAGGCAAGCCTCCTTTCTCCCCTGACTAATGTAGGAATTTTCAGTCTGCAGGATCTACCTGCCAGTAATGAAGGTGCTAGTTCCCCTCACCTCTAATCATTCCTGTTACCTTTGATGAGTAGAGGAAAATGGTCTACAGTGTGCAATCTGCTCTGCTCACAGAGACTCCTCCAGAAAGCCTGAATCCTGATTTTCTGGGGTTCTAACTCACATGACAAGCCACCATGGTTATAAGAGGCTTCTTACTACAGACTTGTCCTCTACATGTAGTGGCAAGGGCATGAAGGCCAATGAGCATGATGACAGGGGAGAATAAAACAAAGGATGCTACTGAGTTTGGCCCTACTTCTCCACCTTGTACAGAAAGTTTACACACACTGCTACTACCAGAAGAGGGCAAATCTCAGCCCCATGCAGTGTGTGACTTGCCCATGTGAATTGATCCTAAGGATACATTGTTGCAAAAGAACAGATGGAAACTGTGATGATATAACCTCAGCATGACTCAGAGTCCACATAGCAAAATTATTTTCCCCAAAATAAGGACTGATGCTTGCCCCCAAAATTCCATGTAAATGAAGCTGACAATCAGTATGTTGAAACTTTTCATTTTCCTGTTAGCTTTACTACAACATTTCAGCCACCAAGGTAAGAGGGATACATGCAGGCCCGTGTGGAAAGAATATTTAGTTATTCATTTTCTAAATGAAAGATGGGTGTCCAAATAGTTAGGAAACCCAGTTGGAAAGAATAACAAAATTGTGAGAATTTTATGCTATTTTCACCAAGTATTCACACATCCTGTAGTGACTACCTGGAAAAAATTACTATCTGTAAAAACAAAGCAAAGCAAAGCAAAAGTATGATGCTCATACAAATAACCCCATGTGTATTTCTGTGTAGAATAATTTCTTGAAACACTTTGAGATATGTTAACATCAGGCAAGAACTGCACAGAAATATGGGGGAGGGGGTTGGCAGTAGGGAGAAAATTGGAAATTATTCATCTTCAGTTGTGTGGATGAAAGTCAAATATTTACATCCCTAGTCCAGATACTGAGCAAAAGTGAAGATCTTTCACATGTACAGTAAGCCCTTGGTATCAACTGGGGTTTGGTTCCAAGACCCCTGTAGATACCAAAATTTGTGGATGCTAATGTCCCATTAAATATAATGGCATAGTAAAATGGTGTCCCTTATATAAAATGCAAAATCAAGGTTTGCTTTTTATATAAGGGACACCCTTATATATATAAGCCATGATTGCTTGAATCTGTGGATAAAAATTCCATTGATACAGAGGGCTGACTGTACATACAATACAGTATGCGTGATCTCCCTCTCCCACAAAAATAGGATTATCTCCATTGGGCCTAGCCTAAATAGAAGAGCCCTCCCTCCACTCCATCCAACGTCATCTGGGGGAGAGATGCAGGCCCATCTCCATCGGGTCTAGCCTAAGTGGGAGGGAAAATGTTGTTTTATGTTATATGTAATTTTTATGCTGTAAACCGTCCGGATTGGACTACCAGTGGGCGGTATAAAAATAAAATTTATTATTATTATTATTATTATTATTATTATTATTATTATTATTATTATTATTATTATTATCTGTAAAGCTGCAATAGTAACAACAACAAGAAAAAGAAGTCAAGCCCTCAAGTCATGAAGGGAATTTGTCCTACTTGGTTTATTTGTTGGTACCTTATGGGTACTTAAAATCTAGGCTAAGAAACTGAAGTATATGATGGAGTAGAATCTGGGGAGCAGAGGGGAGTAGGATGATAAAACACAGGACAACCTGATGAACCCAAGGAAGTTTGGATGGTTTTGTGTGTACGCTTTGACCCCCTACACTGTTTTAATCCTTATATGTGCAGATGAAGTCTTACCTTGACTCCATGATTTAGAAACAAAGGTAGGCCAAGGCATCTGAAAGTGGCAGCCTAGTGATAAGTCAGACTGATGGTAGGCAGACATGAGTTTGTGAGGTTATACTTACAGGGCTAGTAGCAAGTGTTGGGTGAGGCTTCTTACAGAACATTCCACTGCACCAAATGAGCCTTGAAGCTATTGCCATTCATAAGATATTATTGTTATTTTCAAAGTCTGCATTTGTTGGTATCCTGTTTGTCTGAAAACAGGCACTGGGTGTCAGTTTTACTGTTCCTAACAAGTTTGGGCTTGCCCATTCAGAACTGGCAATTTATCCTTGATATCACCCAAAGCAACTATCAGGGAAGGAGTCAGGGAGAAACAGAACCTACTACTGTGTGCTCAAATGCTAATATTTACAAATGCTTTCTGAAGGACCAGGCAGGTAACTAACAAGACATAGAAATGATCTGTTCTCTAACCTCACTAATAACCTCAGTCATTTTATGTGAAAAGCAAATTTTTCAAAACAGTGGTTTTGAGAAGTTAAATGTTACAACTGTACTTTAGTGAGAAGTAATACTTCAAAGTCCATTATCAACTAAGCTAGTTCTTGGAACAAATCACAGGACATCAATAAGGCAAATCTTTTGAAAGATTTTTTTTTACAACAGTGTGGAAGAAATTATTTTAAGCTGTTTTGTATAGCACCATGTTGGGGAACCTATGGCATGTGTGCCATCTCTGGCATGCAAAGCCATTTTGGAGAGCACACATAGAGATGGGAAGCTGGGGAAAAAGGAGGAACAGACACATGCCTCCTCCTCTTCCCCCATCCTCCTGTCACTTCAACTGCCTCTCTGGAGATATTGGGCATGGGAGGGTGGGGAAGAGGAGGAACAGGCATCTCTGTTTCTCCTTATCCCCCCACCCTCCTGTGCCATTAACTGCTTCCCCAGAGATAGCTGAAGGCCTGGGAGGGTGGGGGTGAGGAACAGCCTGTTCCCCCCTTTTCCCCCACCCTCCTGGACCTTCAGCTACCTCTCCGTCTCTGGGGATGGAACTTCTTCACCTGCCTCCCCAGAGACAGCTGAAGGCCCAGAATGGCAGGGAAGAGGAGGAAAAGGCATGTGCCTGTTCCTCCTCTTTCCAGCTGTCCCAAGCCTTCAGCTGTCTCCGGAGAGGCAGCTGAGGTCTCAGGCAGGGGGAAGAGGAGGTCCCATCCCCCAGAAGGTAGAGGTCCCACTCGCAGAAGGCAGAAGTCCTGTCCTCTGGCACCGGGTAACACCCGGTGCTGGAACACCTTTAAGCTTGGGCACTCGGACTCTAAAAGTTTCATCATCACTGGTATAGACTCTTTCTTCTACATCTCTTTTTAGATAGCTGAGTCTCCCTTCTCAGGAATTCTGAAATCCAAGAGTCTGCATTTCAAAATTGTCCACATCGATGCCTGAGATAGTGACACCTGTGCTTTCTGGTGGTTCAGTGTACACAAGCTTTGTTTCATACATAAAATTATTAAAAATATATATGTATAAAATTACTGTCAGGCTATGTATGTAAGTTGTATATGAAGCATAAATGAATTTCATGTTTAGACAAGGATCCCATCTCCATGATATCTCATTATGTATATGCAAATTATCCAAAATAAAAAAAAATAGATAAATCCAAAATCCAAAACAATTTAGATCCCAAGAATTTCAGATAAGGCACACTCAACATGTACAAATTAAAACCTATGCATTCTAAATAGTTACATATTTATTTTCAGGAGCAATGTGTATTGATTAAACACATGGATGGCAGAAATATCCTAAAAGAAGCATTTGAATATTGCAAAATATAAGTGTAAGTAACCTGGATCCCAACTAGTCACATTTCATAGAAAAAAAATAGAGAGTTTGCTGTTCCTGTAAGCCAAGCTGCCACTAAAAGCAAATGCTTGTCCCTGAGGCCTGTTGCAGATGCTGAACATTAAACACAATCCTGTTAGTGCACTACAAATTTGGTTGGGTGAATCTGAATAGTGTTTGGTTTAAGGCAAAATCACCATAACTGTTCTTCCAAGAATTTTGTGTAAAATGCCACAATACAAAAGGTAGGCTGTTAACATCTAAGCACATGAATATCCATCTAAATATTAATTCAGGCAATTTCACATAGAGTTTAAGGCTGGGTCATGCTAACTTCATAATTCTAGACTACAGTAGTTGGAACTGAGGGTACGGCTGCATCACAGAATTATAGCAGTTTGATAGCACTGTAGCTGCCATGGGTGCATCCAACAGAATCCTGGGATTTGTAGGTTGATAAGACACCAAGGGTGACTCAAGTGGTTAAGACATTGATGCTGATTGCAAGATTGTCAGGTTGGCTGTTTGAGGCCCAGGTGCGACATGATGGGGTGAGCTCCCATCACTAGTCCCAGCTTCTGCCAACCTAGCAGTTTGAAAGCATGCAAATGCAAGTAGATAAATAGGTACCACTTTGGTGAGAAGGTAATCAGTGTTCTGTGCAATCATGCTGGCCACAGGATCACAGAATAGTCTCTGACAACACGGGCTCTACAGCTTAGTAACGGAGATGAGCACCATCCCCTATGGTGAGACATGACTTGACAAATTTGTCAATGGGGAATACCTTTACCTTTTTATCTAAGATACCTGTGCTCTCTGTCAGAGAATTATAAATTCATAAAACTACAAATCCCAGGTTTCCAGAAGACAGAGCCATGACAGTTAAAATGCTAGCAAAATGGCATCATTGTGTAGAGCAGACACATCCTGAGGACCAGTCTACAGTAGAAGCCCATTCAAATTGTGTTTTCTCCAACACAGATTTAAGGTGTGACATGGCTCAACACCATGGCTAATTGCAGAGAATGGGCCACTCAGATCTCAGTTCTGGACTCCTCTAGTAGGAGGAAGGAAGGGCAAGGAGAATTTGACATCTAGAATATCTTCTGGTTTAAGCATCCCTTCTACTTAGTATCCTTGGTATATGTCTCCGACACAAGATCTCTCAATATTTGGAAAGGCGCTACTTACTGGGGGTTTGTTTTGTTTTACATGGGCTCACAAAATTAGATATTAGCCTAGACTAGAACATAGAACAGAGATGGAAACTTCAGAATTGGGACCCAAGCTGGACTTTCTGGGGTTCCCAGATGATCATGTTTCTTCCCATGACACCACTGTTTTGAAGCTTTCCTGGTTTTTGTACACACACTCCTCCCAGTTATAAACAGCTTAAATGCCTGTCCTAGTACTTAGTTACTGACAATAAAAAATGCTTTAAGCTAAAATGTATTGGTATTTTTGATGCCAAAGTTCTGCCCTTGGTCGTAAGTGGAATGTGGTCCCTGAGAAATAACTGAATTTGACCCTCAAGCTGAAAGAGGTTTCTCTTTGATGAATAATATTCCTATAGCAGTTCAACACAGAACAGTTGATGCAGAAATCTCTCATTGAGAACAACCACCCTGTGATGAGAGAGAGTGGTAGATCTTGATTAGAGAAACTGCTCTTCATGGCTTCTCATTATATAAAAAGAACTCTCAAAGCTTTCATTTTTTGGTAAATATTAAGTACCAATATTAATGATGCACTCAGTTATGTTAACACTAGTGTTTAGGAATGTAGTGTTGTCAGGGAGTAGCGGACAGGGGAGGCAAAATAAGGGTATTACTTCCTCAAATAAAATTTCTGCACTTCCTAATGGTATTTTCCTTCAGTCCCAAAATTTCTACCACTACTGTAATGGAAAACATCAATTGGGCATTTAGAAACACAGATTAGGCATCCAAAGAAAAGGGATAGGCACATTTACCAACTAATAAAAATACAATAGACAAATGAATTCTAGGTGTGAATGATTTTCAATGTTTCTCTCTTTCTCTGCAATGCTAAAAGTATGGGGACTAAAAGAAATTTTCATTTGCAAGGGCAGATTAGTTCTCCTTTTTATCCTTCTGACCCCTCACATAGCTACACCCTGAGTGTTGTTAATTGCAACAAAATGGCAACATGATGCAAAGTCTCTATCATTGCTAATGGGGTATCCTGCCCTTTACATGTTATTTTGCTGTTATGTCACAGTCACTTTTCCTGGTCTATGCAACTGAGATGAGGCTGATCTGGCTATATATGTTTGATTAGCACAGAGAGCATTTGTCTATTGTTCTTGTGGCTGAATATTACATTCTGTGGACTTGGGGAATACTGCTCCCAGGGTACAGACAGGTATACTCCATCTGCTTGGGCAGCCTATACAAATTGCTCTAAGCTCCCTCCCCCTACAAACAATATTAAAGCACAAGTGTTATTGTGTATATGTATTCTGCTAAATACTAAACAATTTACTAAACACTAAACACATATAGGAAAGCAGGACTTTACCCTTGTAGACAGTTTTTCATCTTGTAAATGCTGGGGAAAAACTGGAGAAATGCCAATTGACTTATATTATTCTAGAAGAGAATTATTTTTGATGTTACAAATACTGCCAGAATTGTGATGTGTTATGGCTTCCCTGGAACTTTTGAATTAAAACACAGTGAAATTTTTAACCTGTGGAAAAAACATATATGCCAGGAAGTGAATACAGAAGCCAGCAACATTCTAATGGGAAGTCAGCCAAAAGTGTCAACTAATACAGTGCTGTGGAGAAATACAAAAGGTTGGATTAGCCCACCCTTCTCTCTCCATCCTGCTTTCATCACATCAAAAAAAGGGTCAGTATTGAGTTAGGATATCTGTTTTACTGGAAATGACTGCACAATGTTAGGATTGCTGCAGTACTATACACAGATAAAGGACTGCAAATGTACTTGAGATCAATAGGATTTTTATGTGTGTGTCTGATTGCAGCAATTATTCCCAGCAAGCACAATTGCTTGTTAATAGTTGCTAGGGTAATTTGAAATCCCTGTAACCACAGAGATACGGTGTGTGTGTGTGTGTGTGTGTGTGTGTGTGTAGCTTGAGGTAGGGGGAATGTCAACCAAGCCATTTCCTTTCAGGAAGGCCAATCAATGACTTAATACCCTAATGCAATACCTGCTTGTTTGTATTACCTTCACTTATGGGCCAGAATGAAATTTCAAGACACTTGAAGTGGGCACTTCTGGAATGTTCCACCAGCACTGCTGCAGGCACATTTATTGGCCCTGTTGTTTAGAACCAGAATGCCAAGGACATAATGCACACGTAAGAGAAATGTTTATCACACTTCTATGGCCAATAAAATCAAGCCTGACCAAAATTATTGTTTTAGCAGAAATCTTCAGACAAAGCAGACGCAACCAGCCTTCTTTTCTTTCCATCTTTCTCCTTCCACACCCCTTTATAACCAGCAGTTCCCTTCATTCTTTAAGAGTAGAGTTACATCCAGGGGAATGTTTCCCCATGCCTCTGGCTGTTACGATACTCTTAAGTTTGAATACAGTACTGAAGATTGCTTATAGCAATGCCAGTCTAGCTCTCTGACATGAGGGAGGGATATCTTTTCTCAATGTGCCAAGTTGTGCCTATTGGCTACAATTCTTTCTTTTTTTCCCCTAGGAAATTCACCAGGGACAAGGAATTGATGGTTCATAGATTGATACTGGTCCAGGGACTACCGCTGACTTGCAGGGCATTATTTGGTATATTTATTCAAAAGTAAGTCCCATTTATTTCCCAGATAAGCAGCACCATAGCTTTATCCTACATCAATTTCTTCTTAGCACTTTTAACAACTTGTTTGTGTAATTATGACCAATGGAGCTGATCTTTTACCCCCACCCATCCCATCTTTTACCTGCATGCCTGTTCTTGACGTGGGAATTCCACAGCAGGACGAAAGTATGCTATTCAGCTTCAGTATTGCAAATAATAGTCTCCACTTACAAGATATCCCACTGAGGGATCGGAAGGAAGAATTGTGTGAAACAGCTGTAGAGTAATGCAGCTATTTTCACCAGTTCCTCCAAGACTGTCCTACTCCCTGCAGTCCAGTTAACAGCTCAAGAGTAAATGGCTTGGAAAAGCTACAGCAATCTTCAGAAATAAGACCCACACAATCCAATGAGATTTACTCCCAGCCAAATGTATATAGTATTGAAGCCTGAACAATCTAATCTTCTACATAAATGAAAGTCCCATGGAATTACTGTGTGCTTTCACTGAGCCCCAAGTAATGCATATGATTGTAACCTAAGGCTCTGTATGCTGAGTTTAGTGTGAGCCCCAATAGACTCAACTGCGCTCGTTCTCAAGCATCTATACACAGACTGTACTACAGCCACATATACACAATGACACTCCCAACATACACAGGTAAGCATGCAAATGACAGGCATGTATGTTTGTGTGATATTTTGTCATTTATACACCTTCTGCTGTCTTTGTGTATATCACAAGTCAGGATAGACCCCACTGTATATGTGTTTACTCAGAAGTTAATTTTCACAGTGGAGCTAGTGTATAACATTTCAACCTAAGGCTCATGCTGCAGTTACAAGCTGCTAAGCGAACATAGCAATCTGACTAAAAAACACAGTCAGTAACAAAACTGCAAGATTTTATGTACGGAAAGCTTTTCTGGCATTAACTGAATGTTAAATATGAACAGACACATTTTTAAACTTTGGGCTTGGAAAAGGTGAGGTGGGTTCCTTTCCATCACTAAAACAGGAAAAGTGGCGAAACCAATTTCACAGAGAAGGGAGAAATGTTTCCTAGTCAAGCAACATTTTACTTTGGGCTATATAGTTGGAAGCAGAGGGCTTATTGCCAGCCTGTCGGTTTAATTACAGTGTGATGACACTTGTTCGTTTGGAAAAATGATTCATTTGGCTCCTTAGGAATTCACTCTCCACCCCATCCCTAGATTCAGAGAAGCGCACAAGGGGAAATGGGATTCTTAATGACTCTTCCACAGGCTAACCTTCCAGTACAGTTTATACACCGATGATGGGTGCTTGGTTCGGTTCCATATTCAGGCTGATTTGGCACCTTATCTGATGGAAAGCTTATCCCAGAAAAATTACATGCATGGTTCACTCAACTTTGATGACTCCCCCAAGCTGGTGCCCTCCCAACATACTGGACAAGGAGGATGAGAGATGTAGTAGTCAAACACATCTAGAGGGTGCCAGGTTGTCCTTGGGTACCTACGTTTCTTGGGGATCGTGTTGCCAGAATTAAGCCAACTGTATGCAAAGCAACTTTAACACAGTTGAGGTAATCTGACGGGCATCTGA
>CM034708.1:115998769-116016330 GCA_020142125.1 Phrynosoma platyrhinos
ACTGGATGGCTCTTGTGGTCTCTTCAAACTCTATGATTCTATGATTCTAAGGTCACCCAGTGGGATTCCATGGCTAAATGGAGATTTGAACACTGGTCTCCTAGTGCCCTAGTCCAACATCCAAACCATTACACTGCACTGGCTCTCAAATATAAAAGTGTGAATGATTTTCAGTATCTCACTTTCTTCAGTGCTGGATATTTAGACTGAAATAAATGTGTGGGGATTCTTATGGGGAATAATGTCATCATTTTGCCTTCCCTGAATAGGTACATCCCTGAATGCAGGTTTGTGTGTGTACCTTCAAGCCATCTGTCAACTAGTCAAAGATTCAAACCACAGCACCATGCTGACTCTCATTCCATGGAACTGAGAGATAAATAAAGCTTTGAGAACTTCATTTTCCAGGGAAATATGTCAACTCTGGCTCTCTGTCCATCTCAGAAGAATGAAAGGAGGTTGCATTTGCTATGCAATGGTCAAAAACATTTACTTTTTAGAAAGCCTGACATGTTTTGGCCTTATCACCAATTAGCCATCTTCAGGGGCTATTCAATTCTCAGAAATCTCTGGAGTTTCAATCTGCACTCTCTATACACTCTATATAATCGAAGTGGACCTATGATTTCCCCTAATAATCAAATGTTCACTTGTATAGAGAGTGCAGACTGCAACTTGAGAAATTTCTGAGCATTGAATTACTATTGGGCTTTTTTAAAAATAAAAGTTTTCTACCATCACATAGCAAATGGGACTTGTCTCCTTTCATTCTTCCATTGTGAATACGTGCTTTCCAGTGTTGTTGTTGGTGTTGTTTCTCTCTCTGTCAATTTCAACAGGATCCTGTCTCAGTTCTGCCTGTCACCTTCTCGCATGTTATTTCTTTATATCAAAACAGAGTTGGAGGGATCTTTAGCTTTTAAGAGTTTGACAAAGAGACCAAAATGTCAGGAACTAACTCTTTCAGACAGAGAATGATATGGGTAGGGAAAAGAACTAAAGTGGGAGTCAAACTGCTATCAGGCTGATAAGCTGTTCCTCGTTCTCGTCCTCTTCCTCCTTCTCCTCTTCTTCTTTTTTTAAAAATTATGTTTCCCCAGATGAACTGCAACAGTGTGATAGAAAGGACTACATTCACTGAGGCTACTCAGGTCCATATTTAGGCTGTATGGTAAAGATGGAGCAACACTGCATACTGTTGTGTATTCCAAAGACAGATGATGTATAAGGGGTGTAAGGAAAAAAAGCTTGAATTCCATCTATCCCATTTCCCATGTGTGCATGACATCAAATTCGCCTCCAGTCCCCTTCAAGACGTTCCTTCAAAATGCAGCTGTTCAGATTTATGGCCTCCTAACTGCCACTTTCCTGACTGCCCAGCTTTCTCAGAAAGACAATTAATTCTAGATCTCTTTGCTAAACTATCATGCTTCCTGCCATAGACATCTGCTTTCCACAGAGCTAGCTTATTACTTACTACTTGCCTGAACAGTTTTAACTGTTGTCTGTTTCAAGCCCTCTGTATTTTGTTGCTGTTGTTGATTTTCTCATGCATACTTTGCAACTAAGTGGAATGGGAGAGTTGAATTACCTGAAGGGCTTTGATGAAACACACGTTTTCATATTGAATGTGTGTGTGTGTGTGTGTGTGTGTATGCACGTGTGTGTGTACCATCAAGTTGTTTGTCACCTTATGGTGACTCCATTAATTTTTCATAGGATTTTCTTAGGTAAGGAATGCTCAGAAGTGGTTTGTTAGTACCTGCGTCTAACATACAGCATACAGCACCTGGTATTCATTGGAGGTCTCCCATCCTAGTACTAAACAGGACTGACTCTGCTTAGCTTCCAAGATCAGACAGGATCTGCTGCCTTTATTTATGGTATTTAGGACTTAGGTTTAATCTCTGACATCTCCAGGCAGAGTGGGGGGAGGGAACTGTGTCTGAGATGGAGGGAGCCACTGTCAACCAGTTGAGCTAGATGGATCACTGGTTAGCTTTGGTAAAAGACACTTCATATCCTGTACCCCTATATGCAGGGCTTAGAAAATATACCTTTTTGAACTCCAGCTCCCAGAATTGCTCATTCAGCATGGGTCTGGGAGATTCTGGAACCTGTTGTCCAAAAATGTATCTTTCCTAAGCTCTGATCTTACTGTAACACTTGTTGATCATGGTCACTTTAGGAACTTTCACTAACAACTTTCTTTTTTCTTAATACCCCAAACTAGAGACGTAGTTTTCCACAAAGACATCCCTAGCAGTAGCACTGGAAAACAGAGGCTGTTGGCACAGTGCATATCAAGTTTGGTGGACCACAATGCAGATCTAACCTCTAGCATTCAATATGTATTTCTTGGCCATTTGAGCAGAAGTTTGTCTGTAAGTAAACTGAAGAGCAAAATGTATGGAGGAGCCTATTAGTCTTACTTCACAGTATAACTCCTTCCTTCCATAACTCCTCCCTCCCAGTGATGCCACATCAGTAGGTACTGTATTGCAAATGGGGCTCTGGAGGCAAGGATGGTGGGTGTCTAAATTATATCTCCCAAGGCTAACAATTTACCTCAAGTCTCAGAGAAGTTAAAATACTCTCTCAACAAGGTGTGCTCTCAGCAACAGTAAAATCCAGCTTCTGAAGTGTCCAGCAAGTGATGAAAGCTATACAGTGCTCACTGGCTCCCCTTGGGAGTCTGCTACTGCCAAGGCTAAATAAACTCTCCTGTATGTGATAGGAAAGCTCAAGCAACAGTGAATCTTTGTTAAATTTTAATTGGCATCAAAATCCAGAGACTCAGATGAGCAGCAACCAGAAGAGAAGTGGATGATTTCAGGTTTGGAAAAAGAATAAAGGCAGAATGGCCTGTGGGTTTTGCTTGAAGTTCTGTTGCTATATTATTAGCTCTTCAAAGAAGAAGAAACTGGAGAAAACTTGACAAGAATATACTTGGAATCTCAGAGGTGTTTTCAGTCCCTGAGGTAGAGCTAATAAACAGCCTTTATAGCCTATGTACAATGATTACCAAATGAACAGAGAAGAATTTGTGCTTAACTGAGGTTGTGCATAGTTGAGCTGAAACCCCAAGAATCCCAGACTTTCCTTCCATCTTAAAAGTGGTTTATCTTATGGTTGCAGAGACAGGTCTGAAAAGATACTGCTCCTGATTGTCATTACACAGACCTACAAAACTAAGAGACATCATTTAAATGCTTGTGTGTGTGCTGGTTTAATATAATTTTTGGCACTCTACATCTGCCCTTTCATTCTTGTGGACTCAAGGTCCACAGTTTTGAATATTCACAGAGGGGCAACCTCCATTAAAATCAATGGGACATGCCCCATTCAAGCCTATGGGGCTTGAATATTGGCAAGTCTCCATTTTCGCAGGGGGTAGTGGTCCAGAACGGATCTCCCATGAAAACGTAGGGCTGACTGTGGCTCCAAAAATGACCTCAGATTCACACCATCACATACAGAAGTTTTTTTCACAACTTGCTTTGATGTTTTTACATTGTAAAATGTGAATGAAATGATTTGGCAAACAGTTATTCTGCAAAGAGTAAAAAAGGGGTTAAATTCTTCTAATAGGTTTTCAGAACATTTTAATTTTTTGATACAAAACACAAAACTCCATGCAAAAGAAACACACACTGGAAGATAAGCACCCAAACTTAATCAAAGCTGAGTAACAACTGAATTGATAAAAATACTGCATCTATGAATGATCTGTCTGTGTGGTACAGAGTTGTTATTGTGTTCTTCAAAATCAGCATCCAAATGTACATTAAAATACTTACAATATTGGGTAAAAAAATCACAGGCCTGTGTTATTGACAAGAGCATGAAGATTTGGCTCCTGCCATGCAGAAATAAACTAGTTTGATCCCACTTTAACTGCCATGACCCAATGCTATGGAATTATTGGATTTATAGTTATGTGCAATATGTAGCCTTCCCTGTCAGAGAGCTCTCATGCAGAACCAAACTACAAATCCCAGAATTCCATAGCATTGAGTGATGGCAGATAAAGTGGTGTCAAACTGCGTTATTTCTGCAGTATGGCAGCAGCAATAGTTTCCCATTTTGGGATTTCAAAACATAACAGCTTTGGACTTCTGATATTTTCCTGTTCTAACCTTTACTGGTGAAGAAGGAACCCATTTTGTTTATTTAACAAACACATTATATTATGATTTATTTATAAATCAATATATCAATTAACAATATTACCTTATGTTCCCTGCTTCATTATTTCTCTCTGTTGCAGTAAGTGAAGAAACAGCCTTGCATCGATCACCCTAAAACAAAACAAAACAACTCTTGTTGCATTGATCACCCTAAAAAGCAGGGATGAGAATCACCCTGCCCTCCAGATAACTTTGGGCTGTAAAGCTGAGCATTCTTTACAACTGGTTCTGCTGGCTGCAGCTGATGAGAGATTCAGCTGAAGAATATCTAGAGGGCCACATTCTACTTACCCTTCTGTAAAGCCATATATATATGAGACTTCCTCCTCCCACATGAGCTTGCCTGGAATATAAGATCCTCAAAGGACACCATGTTATGTTTCTCACAAACTTGAGAATCTAGGTTACCTGAAACGGGATGTTCTGTGAAGTAGCACCCTGACTGTAAAACTCCCTCTCAAGGGAAGTCAGTCTGGCTCTTTCCCTTTTGAGCTGATGGCAGCCAAGGCTAAACTGCATTGGATGGCCCGTGGTCCTTAAAAACAAGATTAGCTTTTTTGGATTGTTTTAATTGTATCTTTTAAAAAGTTTTTTAAAAAATAATATTTTGGCTTATTTTCAAAGAGCAGTCTCATCTACATCACTTCAGGGGCACTAGGAGGTGGAAAAGATATAAGCAATTATTTTAATAAGTTGAAGCTTTTTTAAAAAAAATGGTATCTCCCTACATTAGCTGGCCTGACTCTTAAGATCCTGGAGACAGGGATTTCTAATGAATCCACCATTTTCACAGCTCTATCTCCTGAGGATATGTGAAAGGGCCTTGGAGGACTTCCCAGATTGTGGAGTTCCCTTCCACAGGAGGCTAGGCTGGCCCCTTCTCTGCTCTCCTTTCACTAGCAGGGAAAGACCTTTCTATTCAATCAGGCATTAGGCAACTAGTTGGTTTTAAAAGAAAGGAATTTTGAATGGTGCGTGTGCTGCATTTTTACCTTGTTAGATTTTAAAAGATTTTATAGTGTTTTAAATTATAGGGGTTTTAACATGATAGCTAATTTTTTTTTCAACCTTTGTGTCAATCAGGTTTTTAGTTGTACTGCGTTTTAACCAATTTGCAAGACTCTTTGGGTCCCACATTGGAAAAAAGGTGGGATATAAATAAAATAGAAATAAATAAATAAACCTACTGATTTCACTATAAAAAGCATCATTTTCACCTACCTATAGGTTGCTCAGTCCATTGCTTTCCCCCCCTGATAATCAGGCATTCTAGGGCAGTGCTACTGAAAGTGGAGATCCACAAGCCATTGGCTACTGTTTCATAAAGAGTTTCCAGGACAGAAAGAAACAGTTGTTGCCAATGGGCAGAAATGTGTTTTCATTTTCAGATGCATTAGGGAGAGAAATGCCTCTATCTGTATGAAGAACTGCCAAGACCTTTGACCATTTACTTTCCTTCAATTATGGTTTCATGTCTTACTTGAGACTTATTATTTTTTACTTTGAACTATGTGTGTATGTTTTTAATGATTTGTGAAGTCGTAGGCTTTCATGGCCGGCATCCATAGTTTTTTTGTGGGTTTTTTTGGGCTGTGTGGCCATGTTCTAGAAGAGTTTCTTTCTGACGTAACAAAGTGTAACAATAATAAGTGCTATACCAACTAAATACGTGAAACATTGTTAACTGTTATTCAAATAAAGTTTTATTGTTGTTTTAATACAAGCTTGTCTGAACCTAGAATCTTTATCCATGTTACTAACAAATATAGAAACCACATTTGGGGAGTAAACCCATAGATATGAATAAAAGTGGTCTGCTACATTACATACTGGGGCAGCGGTGGAATAGTAAAACCCATTGGGCTGCCACATCAAGGAAAAGCAAGTAGTGCTCATGTCAAAATTGGTGGCAGCAGTGGGATACGTGAAATCCAGTGGCTGGAAGTGTGCTTAGAAGTGTGCTTGATGATCAGTGTTACAGGGTTCAAGGAACCAGAAATCCAAGATTGGTCTGAACTTGAGAAAGAAAAGTTTAAAGGTTTGAGCCTAAAGTAAAGGTGTTAGTGTCAGGGGAGTAATCTCTGAGGTAATTTTGAAAGGGAATTCATAAGAGATTACACGGAAACTGATGACGCTGGGGAAAAAAGTATTATTGCCAGTTCCTGAGGTAATTTGCTGAGGTAATTGTAGGGGACTGTAGAAGAAAAGAAATAAAGCAACAGAGTGAGAGTGGATAAATTCACTCCATATCTGAAAAAGTACAGAGCACACTGAGAAAATATCTTAGAAAAGTGATTTCTGAGTTAAAAATTTGGAGTAAAGTAGGAAATCACTGGTTTGCTATTAAGATCCAAGTATTACCTTAGTAAATAACTACCTAAAAAGTAGTTGAGTATTTCCTGAGGCAAAAGTTTTGTGTAATAATAAGGAAATACTATAAAAAATGCCTCCTAAGAAAGCAAAACCCAGTGTGACAGAAACAGAAGTGGTGGGAGAAGAATTGATAGCAAGTTTGGACACCTCAGTATCCAAATCTCAGGAGATTGTGGAGATTTAGAAAATTAAGAGGGAAATGGAATTAGCCAGATTTGAAAATGAAAGGCTTTTAAGAGAAAAGGAAATAGAAAATGAGAGAAGGGAACAAGAACTTAAAAAGGAAATAATAAGATTAAGACAAGCTGAACTGGAAGAAAGAGATTAAGAAAGAAAACAAGTATTAAGACAAGCAGAGATTGAAAATGAGAGAATTTTAAGAGAGAAGGATATGGCTTTTCAGTAGAAAATGAGATAGTTGGATAGGGAACCTCAAAAGAAATGCTTACTGAGGTAAATAGGTTGCGTCAAATTGACATGACGAGACTCCCACAATATTATAAAGGAGATAACAAACTTTGAGACAACTTGTGAAGAATTAAAGGTAAAGGCTGAGGAAAGAATGAGTTATTTCAGATCACAAATCTATGGAGGATTATCAAAAATATGTGCAGAAATGAGGGGAGAAGAATCCCAAAACTATGACTTGTTCAATGGTAAAACAGAGATTTGGATTAACTCCAGAACACCATTGGAAGGAATTTAGAAGTTTGAAGAAAAGAGGGAATAAAACCTATGCTCAATTAGGATGTAGATTAGATTCCCTATTAAAAAGTTGTATAATTGTGTCTAAGGTGAATTCAAAAGAGGAATTACAAAATTGAATAGGTTTGGAGCATTTGTACAATATCATCCCTCAAAAATATAAATGGTTGGCAGAAGATCAAAAACCTCAGTCAGTGTCTGAAGCAGCCCAGATGATGGACCATTTAGTCTTAATAAGAGAATAAGGGAGCAAAAAAAGTGTCAAAACCTGAGGTAAAATCTCATTGAAATGACAAGAAGAATTATAAAAACTGGCAAGCTTCAATGGATGGATCAGAGGATGGAAAAATGTTTAAGTCTTGGCAACAGGGATTGAACAAATGAGGCTGAGTGGGAAAAATGGGTCAAGAGAGTGTGACTCTGAGGCCATTAAGAGGAATAGTTGGACTAGAGAAAGTCACCCATATCTGACCTATACAACATGATATAAATGTGGCAATCAAGGGCATTTAAAATATAATTGTCCTAAACTCAATAATAAAACATAAAGTCAGGTGCAAAAGCAGCATATTATATAAAATCAGTCAAGCCTACAGAGAATGACTGTTGCCACAAGGAGAGTTCTGATCCAGCAGTTGCCATGGAAATCACAGTTGAGAGAGTAACTGACTCTGCCAGCTTCCAACTTGTTTATGTGTATCAACTGCACCCCAGGAACTTAGCTCAGAGGAACACAAAGAAGTTATACAAATAAATGATACTTGTATCTGGGATTATAGAGACTCTGGAGGAGAAGTGTGTATAATTAAACTACACTTAGTAGAGCACTAATATATGTGCCCAGATGAGACCACAATTCTGAAGGGTTTAGGAGGGCCTGCATTTTCAGTTCTGGTAGCACAATAAATATCACATTCAGGGACATAAGATGCCATGGAAGTTTGCAGTCCATGATGATATTCCAGTTCCCTGTCTCATTGGGGGTGATTTTGATAGACACCTTAGATATGCTTTAGTTACTTTTGTTATTTGTTGTTAACTGCCTTCACGTGGGTCTCAACCCATGGCAACCGTATGGATGAGACGTCTCTAGCCTCCCCCCCCACACACTGCTTTGCTCAGCTCCTGCAAACTCTTATTTGTGGTCTCTTTAATAAAGTCCATCCATCTAGCATGTGGCCTTTCTCTCTTTCTATTTCCCTCCACCTTTCCTAGCATTGTCTTTTCCAATGATTCATGCCTTCCCATGATGTGTCCAAAGTATGACAATCTAAGTCTTGTCATCTAGGCTTCTAGGGATATCTCTGGCTTGATCTTTACTAGGACCCATTTGTTGGTGCCTTTGGCTGTCCATGGAATCTTCATCTCAAATGCGTTAATTTTCCTCCTGTCTTCTTTCTTGACTGTCTAGCTCTCACACCCATACATGGTAATAGGGAATACAATGGCTTGTATGATTCTGACTTTTGTGCTGAGTTGTATGTCTTTGCATTTTAGGATCTTTTCTAGTTCTTTCATAGCAGCCCTCCCCATTCTTAATCTTTTCCTGATTTCCTGGCTTCAATCCCTATTCTGATCAATGTTTGATCCCAGATATGAGAACTCTTTTAATATTTCTATTTCTTCATTGTCTAGGTTGAACTTGTGAAGGTCCTCAGTGCTCATTATTTTTGTTTTCTTTATGTTCATCAGTAAGCCTGCCTTTGCATTTTCTTCTTTGATCTTCTTTAGTAGTTGTTCTAGGTCTGTGAGGTTTTCTTCTACTATTATGGTGTTGTCAGCATATCCATGTCCAAGCCTGCTTTCCTTACAATATGTTCTGCATATGGGTTGAATAGGTAGGGTGATAGGATGCAGCCTTTTCTGACCCCTTTGCCAATTGGGAACCATTCTGTTTCTCCGTGTTCTGTTCTGACAGTAGCCTCTTGTCCTGAGTACAGATTCTTCATTAGGACTATCAGACGTGTCGCCCCTCCCATGTCTTTATGAGCATTCCATAGCCTTTCATGATCTATGCAGCCAAGTTCTGCTGGAGTTCTGCTGAATCTTGGAGTTCTATTTCCAAGATAAAAAATAACAATAAACTAATAATAAAAAATATTTAATCAAATTTTTATCTCAGGATCTTCCACTGTTTCAGGTAGAGCAAGTGGCCATCAGGGAAAAGATAATTTCAGTGGTGACATCCCAATTTTGGAGCATTGTCTCCATAAAGTTTCAGCTATTGCCTTTCCTCTTATTACTCTAGTCCTTTTCATTCAGTTTAGCAGAGCGTCTTTTGCTTGATCTTGTTTTGATTTATCTGTATGCTGCTTTATATATCAGTTGCTTTTAGCTTAATTTTTAAATGCTTTTTTAAAAAAAATATAATATATATCTTTTAAAAATCATATAAATCTTCTGATAATTGAAATGAAGGCTAGTGTTTAAATTCTAACAAGTAACAAGCAATGCAAATAGCAATTAAAGGCCACACACAATTATCTTGAAAGCTCAGTTTTTTAGATTAATATAAAAAAACTTCTTGGTAATAGTTAAAATTCTACATGTAAAAGTCAGAAGAGTTTGTATCTTTAATAAATACTAATATTCCATCTTGAATGTAGAATTTAAAAAAAGTAAATGATCATGTAATTCATGGTTTTCATACAGCCCCCTTCATGCTCTGTAAGCATTCATATAAACAATTTCTTTACATTACTTACAGTGCCACTGATACACTATCAAGATCCCTGACAGGAATGTTTACATAATCAAGAACTAAAGCAGTTCACAGAGGCTGGAGTGCATACTATATCATAGTGTGGTTTTTATACACAAACAAATACCATCAATCTCCAGGCCACAGCAGCGGTGGGAAAAGGTAGCCAAAGCTTTAAAACTTTGTAAATTAACAACTGGCCGACACAACAAGATTGCTACACTTCTGTGTCCTGTATTTCTTTCCCTATGATTTGCCAAACTCACCACAGAGCCAGAAAGTTTAGACTTTTATTTTTGTTGGTTGCATTATGTCATGCACTGTTTCTTCCATTTGCTGTAGAGTGCTGGGGAAGACAAATCAAGCCTTCCCAGTTAAGTACTGTTGATATTAAGGATTCCCCTCGGGCATTTACATTTCCTCAGCCATTCAGCTTCCAACCCATGGCTTTGTGGAATTCACTGTGTCAGTTTCTAAGTGCAACATCCGAAGTCCATCAAGCACTCCTTTCCTAAATCTAGTTGACATCAGTTGCTGAACCATGATCTTCTGGAGCTCTTTGTGGTTGCCCAATTTTTCCTAGTAATGTAGAGTTTTTCGTAGGTAGATGTTTTTTGGCAGTTTTATGTATAGCATCTCCCAGTATTAGTATATAAGTTGCACTTCTCAGTTTAACCCTCATCTCTCTTCAGTTCAGTTCAGTTTATTGCATAATAGCTAACCAGCCTTTTTTGCTTATACACCAAGAATAGAGGCAAAAAATAAAACAAAACAACAATCACACAAACCGATTAAGAACAATGATTTAAAAAGGAATGTGATTAATCAGTTTTACAAAACATACTAAAATACTACAGAAGTTCATTAGTCAGTGAAGGAATGCATTAATTAAATGGCTCTAGAAGCAGATCCTATTGCCAGAATGAATAAAAACATCTCTTTTTCATAAATACACTTTTATCTGATAATCCACCAGATAATTTCTCCAACACGGATATTGTTTTTCTGCTACCTGTGAATAATTATCCTGGTTCTAGTTTTTACTGTGTTTATGTGTATGCTTGCATGAACATGCATGCAGTGTAAACATTATACAAACTAAACAATATGCAGGAGCAGAGATAGAATGCAGGCTGAGTCTCCATTTTTCAAAATGCTTGGGACCAGAAGTGTTTTGGATTTTGGATTTTATTTTTATTTATTTTTTTGGATTCTGGGATATTTGCAAATATATAATGAGATATCTTGGAGATAGAATCCAAGTCTAAACATGAAATTCATTTAGGTTTCATATATACCTTATAAACATAGCCCAAAGGTAATTTTTTGCATAATATTTTTAATAATTTTGTGCATGAAATAAAGTATGGTACAATAAAGATTAGAAAGCAAACATGCCACTATCTCAACCACCCATAAAAATGTTTTGGATTTTGGAGTATTTTGGACATCTGTAGAATGTGAATCTAATTATACTGAATTGTTGTCAATGAGCCAAGTATTCAAACATTCACAAGTATTGAAACTAGTTAACATATTTTTTGGCTGCCACATTGCCATAATGCACACAGAATTTTACATATGCTTTTTGATAGGAAAAAAAGGAAAGGACAAATCTCATATGGACAAACTAAGAATATTCAGAATATTCATGGATCTTTTTAAAAAATAGCCAAGAGCTTGGAGAGATTAAAATTAGTAAGGAGGGGAACTCTCTTCACCATTTAGAAATAAGATATTCCCTTCTTGCTCAAATAATGAGATGCTCCTGAGCCTGACAGGAACCTTTTTAATGATCTAAGGGAACAGGCTTTACACCTATTATTAACTAAAATTGGCCCCAAAGATACAGTAACACATGCCAACACATTTACAGCCATGTCGGAGATGTGCCTTCCTACATGGCAAAGCTTAGTGACACCTATATATATATATATATATATATATAATGGAAATGTAGAGGGTAGAATATATTTACTGTGACTGAAGAATGAGCTACTTTATTTAACTATTGCAGTTGTATCTGGTCAAGTACAACAGCAAATTTGCTCTTCAAATTACTGTCGAATTTGTATTTGATAGCCAAATACAAATACAATTATTCTTTCAATTTTGAAATATATGCATCTCTAAGATAAGCTGCTTCTTCTGAAGATGTCCACTCACTCACTCATTCATTCATTCATTCATGGTTTTATGAGGTGAAATGCTACAAAGGTAGCTTTGGAAGGCTTCTGACAATGGTTTTTAATTTGTTTGATAATGGTTAAGACTAACATTGAAATTTATATGGCTCTTTGCCCAAATGACCACATTATGTACTAATTAACTAGTAATTCTTACAACAACCACTCAGGTATATCATATTATTAGACCCAAACTTTAGATGAGAGGGCAAGGCTGAAAGTAGTGGATTGCCTAGGGTCATGTAATTACCACTTATCAGAGGTGAGAATTGAAGTCAGTTTTCAGTACTTTCTGAGTGCATTGATGTGTTGACATTTGATACTTGGTAATTGGAAGCATTATTTGATATCATCAGAACAATGGTATATGTATTGTTGCTGTTATATAATTGCTAGAATATGTTCCCAGTTGCGTAACACAAAATGTGAGGTTAATTCTACTTTAAAAGAAGAGTGAAAGTAGGATTAAGTGAACTTTGTTCTCTCACTAATGGTAGAGAATTTTCGCAAACAGTTTAACAGTACAATGGGAAAAGGGTGCCTCATTCATTGTCTATATGCTAGTCAAAGAACCTGTAATATAGAACAGGTGAGGACAACTGCTCCAGGTCCAAGGACCAATTTGGAAGGCCACTTCTGATCTTGAAAAAGATGGATGGGATGAATCCTATTTACAAGGAAAATTAGTACATCTTATCTCTTCTGCAGTATGGAAAACAAAAGAGTGGCCAACAGATTGGAAACAAGCAATAGACACCCCCATCCACAAAAAGGAGACTGCAGCAACTATAGGTTGTTGTTGTTATTGTTGTTGTGTTCCTTCATGTCATTTCCAATTTATGGCAACCCTTAGGCAAACCTATCCTAGGATTTTCTTGCAAAGCTTTTTCAGAGGGGTTTGCCATTGCCACCCTCTGAGGCTGAGAGACTGTGATTTGCCCAAGGTCATCCAGTGGGTTTCCATAGCTGGGATTTTAACCCTGGTCTCCAGAGTCACAGTCCAATGTTTAAACCATTATAACACACTGGGTACACCACAGCATTAATTTCTCACACAGCAAAAATTATGCTCAAAATTCTGCAGCATAGATGCCAATCATGTATGGAGAGAGAAATCCCAGAGGTGCAAGCAGAGTTCAGGAAAGAAAGAGACATTAGGAACCATATTGCAAACATACATGCACACCAAGGAATTCCAGATGAAAATCAGCACATGCTTTATAGATTATAGCAAAGCTTTTGAATGCATAGATTATAGGCCTTTGCAGACTGCCAGAAATAGTGCACATTAAATTGAGGCACTGCCCTGACTCAGTGCTAGGGAATCATGGGAACTGTAATTTATTGTGGCACCAGAGCTCTCTGACAGAGAAGGCTCAATGTCTCAGAAAAAATACAATTCCCATGACTCCCTAGCACTGAGCCAGGGCAGTGCCTCAATTTAATGTGCACTATTTCTGGCAGTCTGCAAAGGCCTTATGAAATGCCATAGACATTTAAAACTCTTAAAGAAATGAAAGTGCTGCTACATTTGATAGTGCTGATGAGAAATCTGTACTTAGGCCAAGAAGCTACTATTAGTATAGAATTGGGAGAAACAGAATGGTCAGGCATGGCTGAATTCTATCAACCCATTTGTTCAACCTATATGCAGAAAACAGCATACAAAGAGCAGGTTTAGACTTGGTAGAGGGAAAATGAAGACTGGACTAAGGAACATCAACAAGCTAAGATTTGTAGACTTCATACTACTAGCAGAAAGCATGAGATTTGAAACAATTGCTAATTGAAAGTTAAAGAAAAAAGTGCAAAGGCAGGCTTACTGCTGAACATAAAGAAAGCAAAAATAATGACCACAGAAGATTTACATAAATTCAACATAGATAAAATGAGGAAATAGAAATAAAGATTTCCAATATCATGGATAAAACATTGATCTGAATGAGACTACAGTAAAAGAAATCAGAAGACTAGTAATAAGAAGGGCAGTTATGGAAGAACTAGACACAATCATAAAATACAAAGATATACAATTGAACACTAAAGTCAGAATCATTCAAACCATTATATTCCCATCACCATGTAGATCCAGCCAGGTTTCAAACCCCTTTCCAGACCATCAATCTCCTGGCTGGCTCTTTTGGAAGGACAAGAGATTGCAAGATCGTAGATTGGGATGAACAGGAGTGGCATGAGGAGACTGATGGGCTGGCTCTTTTGTGAGATTAAGAGGAGGTGGACTTGGATGAACAGTAGTTGGGTGAGAGACTGATAGGACGGAAAGTGTTTTAAAACATAGCTGGCTGTTTTGGAAGGATTAAGAGATTGAAAGGAGGAGGAGGAGGAGGAGGAAGAGATCAAACTAACTAAACAGCAGCTTTGTTGTTGTTAACTGCCCTCATATCGATCTCGATTTATGGGGACCCTATGGATTAGACATTTCCAAGACCCTGTCCTCCACTGCTCTGCTTAATTCCTGCAACCCCTTAATACCCGTGATCTCCTTAATAGAGTCTATCCATCTGACATGTGGCCTTCCTCTCTTCCTACTTCCCCCCACCTTCCCCAGCATTATTGTTTTTTTTTTTTCCAAAGAGTCCTTCCTTTTCATGATGTGTTCAAAGTATGACAGTCTCAGTTTGGTCATCTTGGCTTCCAAGGAGGTATATGGCTTGATCTAGGACTCACTTGTTTGTCCTTTTGGCTGTCTATGGGATATTCAGCACTCTTCTCTAGCACCACATCTCAAATGCATTGATTTTCTTCCTATCATCTTTCTTAACTGTCCAGCTCTCAGCAGTTACAAACGTGCAGATCTGTGAATGTGGAGGGCCAACTATTTCAAGTCTGAAACCCAAAGCATCTTTAAAAATGTTTTGTTAAAGGTGAATTTGTTTCAGTCTTTGTTAAAGATGAATTGATAAAAGATCAACCATTTTAGACACATATTAGTTGAAGGCTTGAAAGTGGAATATTGAGCTTCATTATGTCTGAAAAAAAGCTTTCATGGAATTCATGGAAACTCATGCCACAATACATTCACTAGACTTTAATTCTGCGCTACTGCTATGCTGGCTGGGATTTCTGGGAGCTGTAGTCCAAAATTTATGAGGACTATAGACTGAGAACTGCTGCTTTAAGATATCAGAAGACATTTGGTTGCTTTTTGATGAAATAGACTGGTAGTCTGGTAAGAGGCAAGAATATCACTGATTCAATAAAAATCAGCAATCTCTTTTAAATCTATGGCTTATCCAGCACTCGGCCAGAATAATCCTCAAATGTGTAAATTCCTATTTCCCATGTATTATCACTGGATTAAAAACACTGCCACATGAATCTCACAATGAACACAGTATATTTCCTCCCAGACAGAACATATTGTGAAAATACAACTTGTTTATTTTTTCTACATCACTTGAAAGCATGAGCCTCTCCTGGGTGATCATTCTACCAGAAACATTTTTGCTGATCATTGTTATTACTGTTACATTTTACCCTTGACATCAGCTGGCTAGATGTATATTTACTTGGGCAGACATTTAACTACTACTTTTAAAAATCCAGTGGCTGGTTTAGTGGTGATCCATGCACTTCAGCTGCTCACAGGAGGATATATGACAAGACATCAAACAGCATGTGAGTAATCCTTTAAATTATGACCTTGTGAAGATGCAGTAGGAAAAAGTACCTCCTGTTTCAGTTGCTAGATATTTGAACATTTCTGTTTTGAGGGAATTGGTTTGCATCCTGCTGAGAACACTCAAATCATTAGCAGCAATGGATGAGTATTGTTTCATTCCTTTTCACCCAAAATAGCTTCATTCCACCAATTGTTGCACCGAAGTTCAACTCGCCCTACCCAAAAATCTCACACAGTGTCACAGCATCAGACACAGAACTAGAGAATAAAAACTGAACATAATTTGCCAAAATAATGTGATACAGAAATTGAATGGTATTTGGTTGGGCTGGCAAAGAAACACATAGTCACACATCTTGGGAGATAATTACACATCTTTCAGTAGGGCAATTGGGTGGAAAGAGACTGACATCTATTTCTGATTCCACTATGATGTGTTTCAATACCAAAGTTGTTTTTTTCTCAATGCTTAATTTATAGTTGGATAATTTGGGCACTTGGAGGGATTTGATTTCTAGGGGTTCTGAAGGCAAGCTTTAATGGAAAGCCCCAGAAAGCACAGGTCTTTTAAAATGAATATAGGGTTGCAGTCTTCTAAAAAGTATACTTGGCACGTCAAGAATAAAATATAATATTTTTTGTTATTGAAAATATAGTTATGTGGCTTACATTTCAAAGATAAATCACAAAATGATCTAATCTAGATTATCAAAATCCTCATAGGTGGTGATCCTGCACAATCACCAGTGACAGAGAGGGAAAGAAGAGGAATGATGTAAGATATGTAATTTATTCAGGGAAAATCAAGACATATCACCAGAGTGTATTCTTACTAAACTTTATAAATACAACAAAGGAATAACAGGTTTATAAAACAGTGGCTACTCCCAGGCTGTGGAACTCTTTGCCAAACGAAGCTAGACTGGTCGTTCTCTGCTCTCCTTATGTGGCAAGCAAAAATCTTTTTATTGTGTGTGTGTGTGTGTGTGTACCATACTTTTATTTTCATTGTTATGTTTTAAGAGCTTTGTTTTACATTAGTGCTGCTTTTATTAGGATATCTATTATTAAAGGTTTTTTTGTAATCATTGCTTTCTAGCTGTATTTTATTTTAATCTTGGTTCCTTGCATCCCACATTAGAAGAAAGGAGGGATATTAAATCACTAAATCAATTAATCAATCTAACTGACATAATATATGATACAATTATGTGTGTAATGTAGGGCCAATGCAGACAGCCAAGAAGGGGTGGCTCTGGGCCACCCCTGGGAGTGGCAGACCGGGACCATGGCAACCACATGCCGTGGCCCCGATCCTCCTTTTTGCTGCCCCCCCAAAAGTGGCAAAATGCCACTCCTTTTAGGGGCAGCAAAAGGCCACCCTTAGAACCACCGTCTCAGCTCTTTTGCACCCCTTTGGTGCAGCATGTGCTCACATTGCACATGGCAACAAGGCAAAGTTGGGGTGGCCAGTATGTGGTTGCTCTGTCCCAACTCCACCCCCAGGCTGGCCTAAACTGCCAGTTTGCATCAGCCTGTAGTCTCCGAGGCACACTTTTTTTTATTCACTTCTGGCACAACCTTTAATATAAATAAAGGATACAATGAGCTGATTTTCTTAACATTATGCACCTAGGCACCAATAATGACACTGACAAAATTTTATTAATATACCATAACAACTTCCAGGTGATAATTATTACCTTACGATACCCCTTTGTATGTCTTGGGGACCTCTCTTTGTGCTATCTATATTTAGAGTG
>CM034708.1:116016430-116058317 GCA_020142125.1 Phrynosoma platyrhinos
TAAAGAATAGTTTTATAATTGTATAGTGTGAATAGGCCCTGACATTTTGTGGGCAATGAAAGAAAATCTGCAATTGTCTACACCAAGAGACCACTGATCCCACAAAAGCTGGTGATGCCAGGTGGAAAATAAACAATTGCTTGTTTGGGGCTGTGTGCTACAACACTAACTCATCTTCTTTAAATAAACAGATTTCCTCAGGCTTGAGAGATGTCCACCTTTCATAGGCTGGCAGTAGCTAAGTAAGATCCATAATCACTTTTTGTTTTAGCTTACTGAAGACTTGAATCCCATCCCATTCCAAGATGTTGTGAATCTATCAGTTTACTGGTACTCTCTCTTCCCCATTACTTACACTGTTAATTGGGAATTGCAGTGGGATATCAAAAGGGAGCATATAGTATATAGCATGTGACAATGAGGCCAAAAGAGAATAGTTGTTGGAATGGTCTGAACTCCAAACTCCAATAATAAACTTGTTTTTTAACAGCCTCTGTTACATAACTCCCCAAATGGAATCAGTGTTTGAAAGATGGCAGTAGCCTGTTTGACTGTAGCTGTCTCTGCACACATTGCACAATAATGGAAAGGACACAAATAGGAAGAAACTGTAATATGCAGGTCCAGTTCTGCCCCACAGCATGACTATTGATACTTTTGTGGGAGACCAGTCCTTTCCCAACAGAGTGGCAGATGGTTCAGCTAAGTCTGGCACAATGCATTTAAAATATATATATTAAATTTTATTTTAGGGGGAAAAAACACACTTCTTTTGTTTAAGTTTTTACTCAGTTGCAATTTTCTGACTCATTTGTGTTTGTATTGAAGTGGTCTTTTCCTTCCAAACACCAAAGGAACACATGACTAAAACAGAAAAATACAGACTACACTTCAGACTGTTATGCTCTTGCTGTCCCTAACACAAAACACATGGCCATCAACTAAAATATAGAGGTAAGAGTAGGTAGAAACAGAAAGATGGACAAAATATTGCCCCCTGGAGAATACTCTGATTTACGTGTCAATAAGTGGTTTCACTTCACTGTAGGAATTTATTACTTACTACAACTTCCATAACTACTACTATGATAAACCTCTAAAAAGAGAACTTATCAGGAGATAGTAATCTATTGCTGTCATGAAGTGAATTTGATTGGACAAATTTTAATATTAGTGACATTTTAATGTTAGTTAAACAGGAAGTAGGAAGTTCTACATTGTATTCAGTGCTTCACTGAAGAGTTTATGTATTCAGTATTTGGGGAATAAAGCACAGACAAAAGGAATTAAGATATTTAATAATCAAATAGGCCCTTTTCTTTTCCCTCATGTGGCTTCCTTAAAACCATTGTTATAAACTGGCAGTTTCCTGCACAGAAAGCAAGTTTCCTGCACAGAAAAATAGTATTTTCTGTGCATATTGTTTCATAGACAAATTCTGCAGAATGTTTTCTGGCACAAGTTGCCATTTTATGCAGAAGAAGAGCACATGCATTTTCCATGAAGATTGGTCCTGAACCAAGAACCCTGTCTAATATTCTCTTTATAAGTTTCTTGACAATCAAGAACAAAGTTTTCCAACCATTTAAAAATTATTTTGGAATATCCATTCCATCCCTGTCTGGGACTCCCTTCCTACCATATATTCCAGGATGCTCAGATCCTGAGGGATGTTAGAGAGTGTACAGCTAGCCCCAACTTTGCTATGGTGAAAAGTCTGTTGCAGAAGACTTCTGTAAAATCCACTCTGATTTTTTTCTTTTTTAAAAAAATAGTTTTATTGATTAAAAACAAAAAACAAAACATACAATCATGAATTAGTTCATTGCATATAAAGTCACTATCTTATAGTCAAAGCATTGTTAAGTATCATGAATAACATTACAGTATGATAGTAACACTTTAAGAAAATGAAAGAAGACTTCCATCATTTGGTTTATCCTGTCAAATACTCTGATATATCGACTTCTTAAATGTTGTTCCAGGTTGTTACATCATTCAGTATTGTATCAACCCTTATTAACTTATAACATTTTGCTACTTATTATCTATAATTACCAATAAGTCTTATTATTTTCCAAATCCTATAAAGAAAAAGAAAACTTGATTGTTTCATTTCAAACCAACAACTTCTATAGTGAGATTTATGCAAGTCTAACACATTCCATTTTATATAAAATCAAAACCATAACAAGGATTATTAATCATTTTCTGAACCCTTTTTGATTGAGAAAATTAATCAGCACATTCCATTCACACTTGATTTTTTCATAGCTGAGCTTATCTATTTCCATAAGTCTGTCATTTTAGTTATCCATTCCTGAAGGGTTGGGACATGGTTCTATTTCCATTTGGAGGCATATAACATCCTAGCAGCCGAAAGAGAATAAAAAATTATTTTTCCATATTTTTTTTCTAGACTTTCATCTATACAGATACCTAACAAGAACAATTGGGGATCAACATTTAAATTATAATTTAAGATTTCACTTAGAGAGTGTCTAATCATCAACCAAAATTCCTTGGCTTTTTCACGTTCCCACCATAATTGATAAAACGTACCCGTCTTTCCCTTGCATTTCCAACAGGAATTTGAATATGATTTGTTAGCTTTAGACAGTTGGACGGGAGTCAAATACCAATGGTAGAACATTTTGAAAAAGTTCTCTTTTATATTAGAATTTAAAGTGTATTTTATTCTTTTCTTCCAACACTTCTTCCATTGATCGAAGTCTACGGTGTGTCCGAAAATTTTAGCTTATTTTAATATGTTAGGTTTTATTAGTTCAGATTCAAATTCCATAGTTTGCAATAATCTATAAAATTTTGATATTTTGTGTTTGTCAATTGACCATATTATTTCTTTGAACTGTGCATTTAGTACTCCAATTGTTCTTGTTTTTTTTATCTAACCGTTCTCTTATTTGTTTATATAAAAACCAATTACAGTTATATCCTTTGGAGTTTAAGTCCGTCTGGGATTTTATTTCTAAATTCCTTCCTTAATAATCAAATCATTGTAGGTGAGCCTATTTTCCTTACCAAATTTATTTCCCCTCGAGGCTACCTCTCCAACTGCTGTCCATCTGGGGAGAATATCCTGCCATTTTTGTTAAATTTTGCACCAAAATCTCAACAATGATCTACATAAGTAATGATCATTGAAATTTTTATGGTACTTAATTTTATCATAAAATAAGTACCCATGCCAACTGTAAATGTTGTCAAATCCTTCCAAATTAAGATTCCTTTCATCATTTAGTTTAAACCAATCAATTAGCCAAAATAAGGAACATGCATAGTAATAATTTTTTTAAATTTGGTAGACCCAAACCTCCTTTCTCTACAGAATCCTGTAATAGTTTAAATTTTATTCTTGTTTTTTTTTCCCTTGCCAAATGAATTTAAATGTATCTTGATTCCATTTATTGAAAGGGTTATCATTTAGAATAATTGGAATATTCTGAAATAAAAACGTAAGTTTGGGTAAGACACTCATTTAACAGTCAATATCCTACCCAACCATGAAATGTTGATTTTGGACCACATTTTTAAATCTTTCTTTATTTCTGCCCAATTTTTGTCATAGTTATTTTTTAAACAAGTCTCCATTTTTAGACATGAACTTTATCCCTAGATATTTCACCATACTGGATTCCTGAAACTTAGATAATTGTTATTTTCTTCCTTTCCTCTGGAGACAAATTCATTAACAACATTGTTGTTCTTGTATTATTTATTTTAAGTCCTGATGTTTTTCCAAAGTTACTCAATACTTTAAGAAGAATTTCTATATCTTCACATGGATTGGAGAGAGAAACCATCAAATCATCAGCATTTTTTTTTCTGACAACAGTTACCAGTATGACAACTTGACAATACTTTTGAGTCCTTAATACAAATATTAGTGTCATAGTTGTAGACAACACACACACACACAATTTTATTTTGTGCTAAATAGGGAGGCTAGGTGTATCCCTCTACACTCTAACCCATTAATTTGACAAGGACTTCTGACTCCACTTAGAACATTTAAGACTTTTTTTTAATACTAATCATCTTTGTATGAATTTAGCATTCCATTAATTATAAGATGATGAGCTGGGAGCCTCATGGAATAACACTTTTGCAGTTGCTCTTAAAACAGCCACCACAAGGATGTGGAAACCTTTTATCTTTCATCATATCCTAACTCTTCATCTAATGGCTTGAGTGCAATTCATTTTACATGGTTCATCCAGCCTGTGGCTTTTCTGGTAAGACTAATAACAAGAAGCTGCTAGATATTCCCCCCTATTGTTTAAATATTCAAAAGATTTGGAACTTTGACCAAACTTGTTTCTGATAGGGGACTGAAACAGCATTTGTAGAGGTTTGAGTGCTGGATTATGAGTATGGAGACCAGAGTTTGAATCCCTGCTCAACCAAGAAAACTAACTGGGTGGTCTTGGGCAAGTCACATTCTTTCAGCCTTGGAAGATGGCAATGGCAAACCCCCTATGAACAAACCCCCTTGCTAAATTTGCCTAGGTTCACCTTAGAATTGCCATTTGTCAGAAATGATTTGAAGGGACACAACACTTATTTATTATTGATTGTGGATGGGAGGGTTTATAGGATATGTTTTACTGTATTTTAAAGTTGTTTTATTATTGTTAGCCACTTCGATCTGTTTGGAGAGGTGGGATATAAATAAATTATTATTAATAACACTTTTCAGCTCCTACAATTGGTATCATTAACATTTCCCAATATCCTGTATCACAGACATAGGAGATTATCGCACACCCAAATAAAGCATCTTTTCCCTGACAGGGTAAGGTCATGTTATGGGTAGCAAACAGGTGTTATCAGACACAAAGAATACTAACTCTATCACAAGGTGACTACAACCCATCTCCCAACTGCCTGCCGATTTTCAAGAATCGATTTTTTTTGCATGCAATAACATCCATTTGCAACCCGTAATGTGACCTTATCCCCCCGGGTAAAGGACGCTTTATTTGGCCATGCAATAATCTCCATGGATACAAAGGTGTAACTATATGTCATCTTCTGACCTGACTCTCCAAATCAAATTTAGCTGCCAGAAGCTGCACTGAGCAACAGAGGTCTGTTCTGCTGATGGTCAAGTCCCAGCAGAATGCCATTTCTGGCTGTCACCTCCCAGTGATTTGCAGTGCCACAATCTGCTTCTGTTGCACAGATTGCTGAAGGGAGGAGCTAGAAACAACATTTTTATGTACTCTGGTCACCAGAATAACAGACTTCTATCACTCAATGTGGCTGTTGGCTATTAAGGTATGTTGTGGGTGGTTTGCAATCATGGCAATAGTGCCACAGTTGTGTATACAAAGCATAGCTGAATACTGAATACAGACAGTTACAGACCTGAAACAGTGAGTTATGAACCCATAACTGCAATATAGGATGACAGCTCAATATAGGATGCCTGGGCTCTTCTCAGGCACATAAAACATTACTGAAGTCAGTACATATTTTATATTAAACTCATCATCCTCACCCTGAAAATGCATGTGCACAGACACATGCATGGAGTTAATTTATCTGTTTTCATCAAGGTACTTATACAATTTAAAAAGGTACATATAAATAAGAACATATTGATATAAGCATAGAAAGGTTGTTGTTAAAATATAATCAAAACTGATTTAAAAGAAATAGGAAAGCTATACAGAAAACTATTCAATGTTTTCTTTAAGGACTGTCCATTAGGTGCCAAAGGTCTGTTGGAGTAGGGGGAAAAATATTTCCTGCTGATGGAGGGACAGCAGGGTGTCGTTCCTGTCCTTCTAGGAAAGGAGTTCCACAACCTTTGAGCAGCCACTGACAAGGCCTTTTTGGGTTCCCATCAGTCATGCCATTGGCTATGATTTCGAGAAGGGCCTCTCCCAGAGATCTCAGAGCCTAGGTAGAGTTTTGTGGGAGAACATGGTCCTTTATATGATATAGAGCCAATATTTGCAGGACTGTATAGATCATAAGCAGCACTTTGAATGATGTAGTTCAGAAAGACCAGGGGGCCATTCACACTGCAATATTATGACACTATTTCCCATTTGTACTCCAATGAAGACATCCTATGGAGTCCTGAGACTGGCAGTTTAGGGAGAGGCATTTAGAATACTCAGACACATAACTCTAGTGCCTCACTAAACTACAAAACCCAGGATTCCATAAAATGTTGCTTTGACAGTTGAGATGGAAGATAGCACTATATTTGTGTAATGTGAATGGGCCTCAAAAGCCAGTGGAGCTGTGTGCATCTTTTTTTTTAACACATTTGAAACACAGACCCATCTGGAACCAATTGCAGCATTCCATATGAGATACAGTTGGTGCATGTATCACCATAGCCAGATTACACATCTCCAGTGAGGCTGGTGCACTAGCTTTAACTGTGTAAATGTAATCTATCTATCCAGGCTCAAAGCTGAATCCAGGAATAAACCCAAGCTGCAAACTGACATATTCCCAGAAAACATGTCCCCTTCAGCACAGGCTGAATCCCTATTTGCTCATATTTTTTGCCTAATGAGAAGCACCCCTGTCTTCTTTAGATTAAGCTTCAGTTTGTTCTCATCCATTCCATTCCTGACACCAATTTAGGACCAAACAGCTTCCACAGATTTAGGTGGGAATAGAATTGGTTGTCACCAGCATACCAGTAATGCCAGAACCGAAAGCTCCAGGCAATCACTCCCAGTAGTTTCATGTATATGTTAAACAGGATAAGAGGTAAGAACACACAATGGACAGGAATCCTCAGACACCATCTTCTGAGCTTGTCCCTCCAGAAAGGAATGGAGCTATTTTAGAATAGTGCTTCTATGTTCCATCCAGTGTGGTGGCCAGAAGGATGGCATGGTTGTCAAGCGTTCTAGCAGAATCATAGAGGCATATTTCTATGCAGTTTCTAGTGAAGGTTGACAACCAAAACAATGAAAGGAACTTCCATCCTATAATGAGGCCTAAAGCAAGATTTAAATGGCCCAAGATAAGGTATCTTGTCCTAAAATACTGGAGCTGGGACACTAAGACACATCCCCTTATTTTGTCCCAAAATGAAATATTGAAAACTAGTAAATTATTACCTAGTATGGTAAGATTCAGTGAGGGCTTTTCAAGAATAGTCTTGCATTTGCCTCTTTTAGGCAAGCTGGAACTTTGTCTTGCTGTGAAGAAGCACTGATTGTACTTTTTACTCACTTTGCTAGTTTCCCACTGATCCCTTTTATGAGCCTGGAAGGGCAAGGGCATAATAAATATATGGTGGCTTTCCATGCATCCTATCCACATCCTTGGCTTTACAAACAAAACAAAAGTATCCATTATAATTAGATAAGCAGGAATCAGAATTCCACTGGGCCTGTGTTAACTGAAGTGTAAGTCAGAATTGATCTGAGAATTTTATATAGAATTTTTTTCACTATGGGCTGTTGATCTGCACTCTCTTCTTGAGGGCTCACTCAGTTGGAAAAGCCCTGCTGTAAAGATCCTTACATATGATATATGAGTTTTCTATGAACATTATTCTAGTTGTCCTCTAACTTGCATTATGGTGGCCATTTCCTTTCCTGTTTTTCTCCTTTCTTGTCCATGGTAGTGGTGGGAATGATATACTTTGAACTACTTAGCTCAGGTCATTGCAGGAACTGCACACCAGTTGGCTTTCTATCATCTAACTATACCATTACTTGATGGTTCATCTCTCGCAACTCTCCATGGATAAAAAAAGAGCTATTTTGCCACAAGCTTAAAAAAAAGCAATCTTCCTTCTCCAATACCATCATCATAATCTCATCCATAAGAACTGGCAAATTGTGCTTGCCCATTCCATTTTCCCAACCTTCCACAAAGGAATGTCATGTCAGTCTTATGTCTGATTTATGTACCAATATACAAAACAATTATTGAAAGTTATTTATCTTGGGCAAGTCACGCTTGCTCTGCCTCAGAGGAAGGCAAAGGCAAATCCGCTCTGAAGAAATTATGTCAAGAAAACCACAATAGGTTTGCCTTAGGGTTGGGGGGGGACTTAAAGGTACACAACAACAGCAACAACCAGATCTGATAACTTTGCATTAAATTTCCAGAACAGCAGAATTGCTTGTTAACAGTGTAAGAGGTAGGCAAAGAAATGTAGTAATTAGCTTACATGCACAAACAGATCATACTGCTAGACCAATTAAGTTAATTCTTCAAAATATCTGAAGATGCAACTGGTAAACCTTTTAGAGATTTAATAATAATAATAATAATAATAATAATAATAATAATAATAATAATAATAATAACAACTTTTTTTTTACCCCGCCCCTCTGAGTGCAATCGAGGCGGCTAACAAAAGTTAAAATTACAAATTATATAATACATCCCAATACCCTCCCCACCCCCTGTGCTAGCCTTCTACATTGTTCTTGTTCATGGTGTTTTCATGTGTTGTATATCCCTATATTTATCAGGTATCAGGGAAAATTTTGTTCAGTTTGTATTTCAGTGAGAAACTAACCAGGTTTGCACTTCAAGAAATAATATCCAAGGTGGAAAATAAATATATATTTAAATATGGGAAAGGGTGTGCCAAAAATGAAAGCAAAGCAAAGCAGCTTCATTTATATACCGCCTCATACCACACTATGGAGTGTCTAAGCGGTTTACAACTGTAAGGTCATTGCCCCCCAACAGTTGGTTACTCATTTTAGTGACCTCGGAAGGCTGCAGGCCTGACTCAAGCCTGAGCCCTGGCTAATACTGAACTCGCAACCTTGTGGTTTATGAGTGAGTGGCTGCAGTATAGGCATTTAACCACTGCACCACCAGGGCTCACCACAATATTTATGAGTCAAAAAGTCATACTGTCTGAAGAAAAAGCAGATATTATGAAAATGTGTACAGTAGGAAAAGTTCACAAAAATACCTGTGCTTTTATTAGAGTTAGAAACTGATGCATTTATAACCGTTGTAATTTAGTTATTCCAATAAAATTTAATTCAATTAGTAATAAGACTAATTTGGGAGGGGAGTAGACACCTTTGCATCTAGAGAATTTTTCATTTTTCTATACCAGCCACCATTCTGGAACCTTTTTATCTATCCCAGGAACCTGAATATTGAGGTTCTTAACCGTAGGACTTTTGCCGGCATCCACAGGTAAATCAGGAAGCTAAGCAATGAAACTATAAAGTAATGTGAATGGGAAAACAAGAACATGATTTGGGTGGGATAGGATTTTCATGCAGCTCTTTCACACTCCCAAGTTCAAAATGAAGGGTTGTGCAGAGGAAAAGTAAAATCCCAGATGACATTTTTCAGCTTCATTCTGATTAAAGCTTTCAGTGCAAGCATTTAAGTTGAATTTAAACAGAAATTCAGCTTATTTTCCTCTCTGCTTATCTAAATGTAACTGAATTAGATTTTCTCTGCATATTCTCTGCATAGTGATTAATTAAAGACATCTCTACCCTAATATCTATACTTTTCACTGGGAAGTGGCATTATTTCCTTAGTCATTTTTCCTCTTCTTGACAACTATTAACTAGCAACTTTTTTGAAGACAAATCATCACCTTTTGGGACAGGTTTGCAAATAAAAAGCTTTTGGAAGCTGAACAAAGTAGCTGGAACTAGCTTTTCAATGTTATCATGACCTTGGTTTTTATCAGTTAATTGATGCCATTTTGTTGTAACTTATTCTTTCTGAACAGCCCCTTGCAATTTCTGGCAATTAGTTGTAACACCTGGTAAAAAGCTGCCTCATCTCTGAAAAATATGTTTCTCTCACATACTGTCTCTTATCTTAAAATAAGGTTGAAAGCTGGTTCAGCTGTAAGCATACTGAAGATGGGTAACATATGCTTCCCCAAACTGATGCTGTTCTTGTGACAAAGGCTGTCCTGGAAGAATATAGACTTCTTTCCTGCTAACTTTGCAAGACAGCTAAAAACTTTGCAACCCAGTGTGCTCTATCTGCACATCTTCATTGCACCATTTTTGTTAAGATAAACAGCAAGGCAATTCTAATCTAATCTGTTTTTCTGCTCTGTGTCATTCAATCAAAGTCACTACACTTTATGGCTGAAGTGACATTTCCAGGTATTAAAAAGCAATAATAGCCTCCCCCCCCATGTTTTAGGCAAAAACATCATGATGGTACAATAACTGAGCATCAGCATGGTGTAGTGGTCTGAAGGTTGGACTAATACTTTGGGACACCAGGGCTTTTATCCTAACTAAGCTATGGAAACTCACTGGGTAAATTCAGGTAAGTCACATTCTCTAAACCTTTAAGGAAGGCAATGGCAAACCTCCTCTGAATGAGACTTCTCAAGATAACCCTGAGATGGGGTTACCAGAAGTTGGAGTCAATTTGAAGATATACAACAACAGCAAGAACATAGCAAGGACAGCCAAGTGTAACATTACTCTCTACCTATGGTAGAATGCTCAGCTATGACACAGTCCACATGCTATAACTTAGAATTTTCCAAATGGTATGGAAGCAAACTCTGGGCCTTTGCAGACTGCCAGAAATAGTGCAAATTGAGGGTTAGGGTTAGGGTTAGTGCTAGGGAATCATGGGAATTTTTTTCTGAGACATTGAGCCTTCTCTGTCAGAGAGCTCTGGTGCCACAATAAAATACATTTCCCATGATTCCCTAACCCCTAAAGTGGACTCAATTTGCACTATTTCTGGCAGTCTGTAAAGGCCCTCTCTTAGATGCCTGCTTGGACATGAAAATATTTTATTTTTTCTACAGTGCTTTGATATGATATACCATCCTTTGAACTTATCCCAATTATTCAAAGATGTCAATTAAGACTTTGGGACTTCTTTAAAAAGTTCTCTTATATTTTTATAGGTCCATAATAACATGCATTACTACCAATGCTTTATATTCTGTTTTAGAAATATATCAGGTTTTCTATCCAATTTAAGAGCCAATTTGTATAGGGGATGCAGTCAAAAAATTGACCCCAAAAACCTGGGTTTTCTTATCCATGGGTCAATGTAAGTACTGTACTTTAACTATATATAGCTTAGTCCATCCTGAGAGCACCAAAAAGAAGCATGGATTCTCTCTACTGTCTCATCTATCCAGTCTTTAGGTAGAGCACAGTTATGCCTGAATTTTCTAAGTTCTTTGGCATTATTTTCTTTGCATCATCCTTTACATCCTTTGTTACATGCCTCTAAGTTTTACCCTCAACTTATCCATGGATCATAACAAAATCCATAATCTTTGCCCCAAAACCTGCCCTCAACTTATACATGAGGTCAACTGATAGTCAAGTATATATGGTAAGTTTACTTCTGAGCAGAAATGTATAATACTATTCTGCTGTTTTGACACAGATATTTGGCTTAAACCTTTTTTCCTCTAGCTGAGCTGGAGCTTTAAGAAATCAGTCTTATAAAAATCAGGATCTTCTCTATCTTTTCCAAAACTCTTTGAAATGGATACAGTCTTTCAAAGCAATAACTCTAAAGGCATCTTTTGAGAAGTCTCCAATTACCACACCAATTCAAGGGCTAGAAAGGCTTGATAATTAGCATATGCTGGTAGCAGCTGCTCCACCTAGCCCTGTTAGAACAAGATCTCATTAAGATAAATGTTGAGCTTGATGAAACCACAGGCATGGGATCCATGAAGAACCATCACAAGAGAAGTGAGAACTATATAATTACAACTCTTTAAATCTATTTATGATGATGAAAATCTAAAAAGACAATTAAATTCTTAATTAATTTGATATTATTACCTCTAACTGTACTGAAAATTATGCAACATGTTAATATTGTGATGTTTGTAATTATACTGATTATGACACATTAATCATTTTAAATCTAATTTGTTTGAGTTGGAGTAACCTATTCCCAAACTTATGGTTCTTAGCTGATGCACATATTCTATTTAGTAAGATCCATGGAACTTGATCCAGAGTAAGGGCCTTTGCAGACTGCCAGAAATAGTGCACATTAAATTGAGGCACTGCCCTGGCTCAGTGCTAGGGAATCATGGGAACTGTAATTTATTGTGGCACCAGAGCTCTCTGACGGAGAAGGCTCAATGTCCCAGAAAAAAATACAATTCTCATGACTCCCTAGCACTGAGCCAGGGCAGTGCCTCAATTTAATGTGTACTATTTCTGGCAGTCTGCAAAGGCCTTAAACCAAGCTGGTGCACCAGTCTGAGTGTTGGCCTAGTTCTCTGGGAGACCAGAGTTTGTCCACATAAACAACTGGTTGACCTTGGGCAAGTCTCTCAGCCTAAAACTAAGACAATGGCAAATTTCATTAGAATAACTTATCCTTCTGTGTTTTTTTTTAAATTGTACCCACCTTTTCTTCAAACTTCAACTCAAGTGGCTTATAAAAGAGAGGAAATTACAATTAAAAACACATGGTTAAAACATGCACAGAAAGTTGAGATTACAATAGTATTAAACTAACAGGAAAGTTAAAACTATTTAAAATATCACTTTGAAGCAAAGAATAAAAGCAGTATAGCACCATAAAAGTTCTTCTCTTTAAAACAACAATTCCCAAAGGCTTTCTGGAATAAGAAGATCTTCACCTACTGCTATAAGGGGAACAAAGCAAGAACAATTCTAGTCTTTAGGAAGGGAACTCCAAAGACTGAGAGCATCCATGAAAAAGGCCATGTTCCCACCACATGAGACTGTGAAAGTGGTGGGATAGACCTGAAGATCTTACAACTTGAGCATGTACATGTGTGATGATATGGTCCTTGGGGTAGCTAAAACCCAAGCCCTACAGGCCATAATTATCACTGAAATTTGCCTAGACACAGACTAGCAGCCAATGGAGCTACTGAAGCAAGGGAGGTGTATGCTCCTTGTACCCAAGTTTTCAAATACTCTTCAATGGTAGCCCCAATTGGGATGCAAATAAAGCATGCCCTGGAATCTTGCTAAGATACTCCTTAGCAAGATACTCCAACACATTCTATGATAACCTTGCCAACAAGTCCTAGGGATAGGGTCACAATAAGTTGGAGTCAACCTGAAGCTTCATACAACAACAAAACATTTGAATTGTACTGTATTTCTTCTCTACCAAATCAACAGACATCAACAAAATCCTGTTGCATGCCTAGTCATAAATAAGTCATCATGTTCAGTGGGGCCAACTCCCAAATAAGTGGATACTCTAAAAGTATTTAGCTCTGACTAGATCATCACAACTTAAACTGTTAAAATGCAGTACACATTTAATCACCTTAAATACAACAACTGTACTGGAAGTAATTCGGTTAAACCTCCCCCCCGCAACTAAATTGAATTCTAATAACCAAAACATTTCACATCCAAGAACATGACATGGAAGCAAATTTCATTATCAATAAGATATATTTTTCTATAAGTCTGTGTACAGGATCATAGCAGTATCAAATTCAGCACTTGAAACCTTTCAGAGCTGTAAATTTAAGTATGAATATCAGCCAAACTGAAACTTATTTCAGTTTGGCTTGTTTTACAGAAAAATGAATAAATCTGTTTTGTTTTGTTTAAGCTTCAGATCTTTTTAAGCCTGTCCATTCTGTCCTGGTTCTACATCAGCTTGCTTTAAAAAAAAGAGAGAGAAAGAAAAACATATGCATGAAAATTGCTATGCATTTGGTATGCATTTCTCCCAATAAATACATTTTTGTATATATTTCTCTACCTTCATCATATGTTTCATCAGGTAGCTGGTTCTCACATGAATGGGACTCAGACCTGGTTGATGATAATGCCACAAAATACTGATAACACTGCCTAACGAATGCTTACAGATTATGTGAGACCAGTTTGCATCAACATAAGTGTGAAGAAATGCTGATCTCAACAATGTGCCATGCAGTTGGCAGATGTGATATCCCCAGTTTAAATCGTGGCATCTCTGCCTGATATCATCACGCAGAAAGATCCTACCTTAAAACTGTGGGGAACAAAGAAGAGATAGGTAGATGATGGTTCGATCAAATTAGGTAAAAGTAAAAGTATTCCCCATTGACAAGATTGTCAAGTCGTGTCTGACCATATGGGGCAGTGCTCATTTCTATTGCTAAGCCAAAGAGCCAGCGTTGTCAGAGACTACTCTGTGATCATGTGGCCAAGATGACTGCACAGAATGCTGTTTACCTTCCCACTGAAGTGGTACTTATTTATCTACATTCAGTTGCATGCTTTCAAACTGCTACATTGGCAGAAGCGGGACTAGTGACAAAAGCTCATCCTATCATGTGGCACCTAGCCCTCAAGCTACCAACCTGTTGATTTTGCAATCAATTAAATTGCTTCCTTCATTTTTTAAAAATAACTTGATATACTTTTGTACATGAAAGCAAACAACATTTTCATTAATATTTTAATTCACTGCATTTGTTCTAAAATGGAACTGAAGTAAGATGTTACAAGTTTTAATAAAAGGTTTAAATACCTAAATGTTATTACTCAACAATGATATGAAATAGTAAAACAGAAATAGCAATCAAATAATATGAAACAGTCTAATTAAAAAAGATTTCCACAGTTGAATTTGCTATAGGCTCTGATGTGAGGAGGGTATACAAGAACATCTAATGTGTTAATAGTGTTTTTTTCAGATTCAAAGTTGCTCAGTCCTTGGAAAAATCAACCATCATTGGGTAGGAAACAGTCAGACAAAAGCCTGCACTTGTATGAATGTAGAAAAAAAGTGAAAAAGAAGTCTGAATAGCCAGCTATGAAAGACTTTCTAAAAATAGATCATACTTGCTTATGAACTAGCACTAATTATGGGACCAAATCACAGTGTTGGCAGTAATTCACAGTGAGAAAGCTGAAAACACCAGCTTTCAAAGTAGTCAGTAAATTTCCACAAGAACCCTCAAGATTTGTAATTTTTTCCCAGGACACACCATAAACTAAAATTCCAGCTTCCCACCTAGGTCCAGCACACTGAAAAATTTTAGATCTCACACAGAGTTGAGGTTTCTGGTGTACAGATGTTTTCCTTTAAATAAATGTGACATTATAACTCTATATTTTACTGTGTTATTGGAATATTCTATAAATTATCATATCACATTCTATGGAATATTTAATAATTTTTAAACTGATGTATAAATAATGTCAATGTGTTACTAATCCAAAATATTGGCCTTCTCATTCTGATTTGGAAAACATGTCCATAATTCATATAGCTTACCTACAGTAAGTGTTTGAACCTAAATCAAACTGCTAGTCATAACTAGAGTAGATCCATGTTTGCAGACTTGGATCTTCTGCAAATCCTGGTTTTTCCATAGACTTGCAAACCTCAGGTTTTCTCAAAGCTTCATATGGACATTGGTGTCATTAAGGGGCTGTGGGGGTACATATTGCAATGGGTGATAGCCCAGAGGGGCTGGCATGGCTACTGAGCAAGCTTCTCCCTTGCCCAGCAGCCACACCAGACCCTAAATGGGCCCTTTGGAGGTTGTAGAACCACCTCCCCTCAGTGATGCCTTCAAGGTTCACTGCAGCAAGAGCCATGCTGGATCCTGAAGGCCTTGAGGTGGGAGTTGCAGTGGTCTGGCCGGGCGGGGGGCGGGGGGCGGGAGGAGGGCAAAGCAGTTGCCCCTCCCTGCACTGGGTGACACCAGCCTGAAGCATGCCACTTCTTATCTGATTCCTATGCATGGATGGTTGTTGTTTTGGCCACTGAAGCATTCATGCCTGGTGAATCAAATTTGATCATAATCATCATCATCTAATTGTTTTATTCATGTATTATTAAATGTATATGCCATTTTTCTTGAGAAAAATCATGAAGTCATTCACACAAGAAAGGAAAAATGCAAACCACAAATGCTAATAGAAGAATCTGATAAAAACTTTACAGCCAAGGCACACTTTTGCCATAGCATAAATAGATGCCATCATATTTTTACTGGATTCCATAGCTGAGTAACTGATTATGAAATGGAATCTATGGTTCCCCATCTACCAAGTCGAAAATAAGAGAAAGGGTTGTGAGTGTATATGAAGAATGACTGGCTACATAAACACCTGCACTTACATAACCTCTAAGAAAGCTCAAATGCTGCTGGAATTTGTTGTGTTGTTGCTGGCATAGTGCCCTCATAGGACTCTGGCCTAAATGTTAATCAGAAATGAAACAAAATACATACTAGTATAGAGGGAGCCCTGGTGGTGCAGTGGTTAAATGCCTGTACTGAAGCCACAAGGTTGTGTGTTCGATCCCAGGGGCTCCAAAGTCCACTCAGCCATGTATCCTTCCATAGGTCACTAAAATGAGTACCCAGCTTATTGGGAGGCAGTTAGCTTACACATTGTAAACTGCTTAGGGAGTGCTTAGTTCACTGATAAGTGGTATAAAAATATATTTGCTATTGCTATAGATAATTAAACAGAAGTTTATACGTTTTCTTTAACCAACATGAAAAGGACCCAAAGGTGAAGAGGTACAGATGGATCAGAGTTACTGAAGATTCCTGATACACCTTTAAACATTCAAAATTCAAGAAGAATTGTACCACAACTGAGAAAGCTCTTACTTAGACTGAGGTAGGACTACATGCAGGGACTAAAGGCCTAAGCAGACTGCCAGAAATAGTGCACATTAAATTGAGGTACTGCCCTGGCTCAGTGCTAGGGAATCATGGGAACTGTATTTTTTTCTGGGACATTGAGCCTTCTCTGTGAGAGAGCTCTGGTGCCACAATAAATTACAGTTCCCATGATTCCCTAGCACTGAGCCAGGGCAGTGCCTCAATTTAATGTGCACTATTTCTGGCAGTCTGCTTAGGCCCTAAATCTTAACCCCACCACAAACTTTACCCAGGAGTTTCAAATAAAATTAAAAAGCATGAGAGACAAGATGAGGCCCTGCAGACCCTATACTATAGAACCATGCAGAAGTGCTGCAGCATGAGTCTCTGAAAGTAGTCCTGAAGGAAAGAGTAGAAACACCAGCCTCTCCTAGAGGTTATCAGCATTAATAATATCAAAAGCTATCATGAACTATTGAAGAATTCTAAGTGCCATTTTACCTTTGTTTCTTTCTAAGTACAGGTAATCTACCAGGGTGAACATAGGTGTTCATTTGCAAACTCAGGTCTAAAGCCAGATTAAAATGGGTCCACAACTTCAGTTTTACCCAAGTTCCTCTTCAGTAGATCAGCTGCTGCATTCCTTTTGTACCAAAAGGGGATGTGTACCACTGTATAGCTTGTCTCAAACTATTGAACTAGGAACAATCTCTTCAAGAGAAAGAACATCAGGTCAAGACCATTGTTTCCTACAAACATTTACCATTATTTGGACTTACATAGCCAACTCCCTCCAGATAGTTTTAATTAGATACAATGTGCTAATTAGATAACCTTGAAGTGCCAGGCCTATATTCTCAGGCCAGAGCAGCTGAAAATTATCCTGGACAGTTCGACTACATGCTAACCTAGATTTTCACCAATCCCATACTGTATCTCTAGCTTCATGTGAATTTGAGCAACATTACTCTAGGAGTGCTACAGTTGGCCATGGATGCCTCAAATGACCCTAAAAGCAGGTATGAATTTACTAGCCCCTTCACAGTCTTAAACAAACCAGGTGGCTACTTGACAAGGGTAAAGTAGTAGAGAATTAAGCATCCATTTGCTATTGCTATAGATAATTAAACTAAAGATAATAAAAATTTGTTATATCCAGTTAGGAACAATTATCTAGTCATAACTACGTTCAGTTAAAGACACTCTGAGATGTCTTTAAAATCTTTATTTTAGCCATTCACTGTTCACAACTTTCTGAATAACCAGGCAGCAGTCCTGAACCCATGATGATGGAAAAAAGTGTCCAGAAGTGATTGTGCTGAGTGTCCCATCCATTTTGTAATTGCAGAGTGGCAATAGGGCCATTCCTGCTGAAAACAATAACCAAGAATAGTAGAATATTCAGGAATCTATGAGCCAACAAAATTGGTATACCCTTGCAAAGCAGTGGTAGCTTATTGCTTTAATGTCACAAGGATGGAGAATTCTGTCTGGGTTTTAGTTTAAATCCTAAATGGCTCTGAACCTACATACATGGCTCTGAAGCTATATTTGGGGGTAGATTTTAGCACTTTGGATTCCTCATACAAAGTTAAGACTAAAGCCTGGAGGAGATTCACCATGCCACAGAGGTTGAAGCCACCAGTTTGTAGTCACAGGCAGTCCAAACGCTGGGCCTAAGCAGACTGCCAGAGATAGTGCACATTAAATTGAGGCACTGCCCTGGCTCAGTGCTAGGGAATCATGGGAATTGTATGTTATTGTGGCACCAGAGCTCTCTGACAGAGAAGGCTCAATGTCTCAGAAAAAAATACAATTCCCATGATTCCCTAGCACTGAGCCAGGGCAGTGCCTCAATTTAATGTGCACTATTTCTGGCAGTCTGCTTAGGCCTGCTGTTAGGATATTATCTGTCCCTGACAACATGATGAAAATATTCATTTAAAGCAGTGGTCCCTAAAGTGAACATAAAAAATAAAATAAAAAACCCCCAACTCATTGCCACCATCAAATGATTTAAATTGTCACATCCCAGCAATGCATTGTTTAATCTATTTTGTGCATTTTGGTTGGCCAATAAAGGTATAACTGTTTTTGGATTTTGGATGTTATTGTGCTTTGCTGTATGGGCTGGCCAACATGACAACCTCTGGGTATGATTTCTTAAGTAGGAATTCCTCTTAGTCTCATAGCTGTTTGGGAGATTTTCTCCCTCCCCCTCCCATAGAAATAGGAGGGGGAACCCACCTTTGCTAAGTTCTCTTCCAAATGGCTAACATTCAGAGACATAGGTTTAATTTGCATTACACAAATAATGCAGTTCACTGGTTTAACTGCCATTGCTCAATGCTATGACAATCTAGAATTTGTAGTTTTGTGAGCTATGTAGCCACTCTCAGGGAGCTCTGGTGTGACAACAAACTACAAACCCCAGAATTCCATAACATTGAGCCATGGCAGTTAAAGTGGTGTCAAACTAAATTAATTCTGCAGTGCAGATTCAACCATAAGTCATGTTACTCTGGAATATCAGTATGCAAAGGAATCTTGTAGATCCTTTTGAGACTGAGTGAAAAAAGTTGTGGCATAAGCTTTCGTAGACTTGCATCTGAGGTTTTGTGAAAGAGACTTATGGCAACCCTAGTTGCAAGAAACTTCTTTTGTACACCATTCTGGGATAGGACAGAGGGAGGCCGAATGGAGAGCTGCAAGAGAAACAAGTTGTGTCTGTCCAAAGTGAGAGGCAAGAGACCTAGCATGGCTCCTCAATCTTTGCCTCACACTGGAACAGAGCAAACTGATCCTGTCTTTTGCCTTTCCTTGCTCCCTCCCCTCTTTGGACACTAAGGGCCTTTGCAGACTGCCAGAAATAATGCAGATTGAAGTCACGTTAACTGTCCTGGCTCAGTGCTAAGGAATCATGGGAACTGTATTTTTTTTCTGGGACATTGAACCTTCTGTCAGAGAGATCTTGTGCCACAATAAACTACAGTTCCCATGATTCCTTAGCACTGAGCCAGGACAGTTAAAGTTACCTCAATCTGCATTATTTCTGGCAGTCTGCAAAGGCCCTAAGATACTTGCCATACTCACCTTTTTCAAGAAACTGCTCAACTTCCCCCTACAAGGAGGCCAAGGCGGAAAGCTTCTTTGGGTAAGAAAGACACTGGCTGGTTCCAAGGCAAAGGGGAAGGGGAGGCAAACATGTACTTTTCTTTCCCTTTTGGCCTGACTAGCTAGCTCAAGCCACCTAGCGATGGCAGAAGGGAAGGGAAAGGGGCAGGTAGGTTCTTCCTCTGTTCCCCCTTGCACTGGATACTGTCAATGCTCTGGCAAATCCTGGTGTTTCCTATTCCTTTCCCCCCTTTTATTCCCCTCTCCCACTCTTTGCCAGGAGAAGCCTGAAGGAGGAGGAGGGTGGCTACAAGGACATTTCTTAGCAGGGGCTGCCCAGGTGGCCATGCAAGCCTTCTTTCTTCAGGTAGAAATCTTGCGGGGCTTGCCTGCTCACCCTCTTCACTAGGCACCCCATTCAGGCAGCGTTGTTTCTTCCATAGAGAGGCCTCCCTCTTTCACTTTCCCAAGCCACCCCCAGCCTCATCTTCCTTCCCCCAAATACAAACTTGTGGGGTTCCAGGTTCCCTTTGGAACTTGGGCTGGCTAGCAGCAATTGTTGTTGTGTGCCTTCAAGTTGTTTTGACTTATGATGACCCTAAGAAGAACCTATCATGGAGTTTTCTTGAAAAGGTTTCTTCAGAGCAGGTTTGCCATTGCCTTCCCCTGTGGCTGGAAGAGTGTGACTTGCCCAGGGTCACCCAGTGGGGTTGCATGGCAAGCAGGATTTCATTTATTTTATTTACATATCACCCAAAAGCAGCTGCTTCCCTTGCTCAGGATACTTTCTCCTCTCTCCCTGTCCCCAGTAGAACAGTGGATCTAATACCAAGATATAGTGGGGAGGGAACACTAGGGTTATCACCCAAGAGGAAAGGGGGTATTAGCCTTAAAAAGTTTGGGGACCATTGAATTAAATTATTTGCACCATTCACTAAGCTAAAACTAAGAACAATGAAGGAATGGAAGCAATGTTCACTGACTTTTTTTTTCAGGTGGTGCTGCATATGCAATTTACAATTCTGTCTCTTACACAATAAACAAAGCAACATAAAACATTATGCTTGAACTGTCCACCAGTAGTACCAGTTCTACAAGAAGAAGGTGATAAGGGGGAAAAACAACGGGAAAACACCCAGTACTGCAAGTTGTATTGCATCCTGCTTTCTCCAATTAGTAATTGGCTGTCACTGTGAAGAGAGCTGAAGAATTATTACTTTGTTAATGTTTTCATGCCCTCAAGCTTGGGATCAAACTCTGACCTTATTTCCTGAATGTTTGGCATAGATTTGGAAGGCTCTCCAGTTGTTTAGTTGGGTGTGCCAAGCCTCCCTCCCACTGCTTCCTTGCTTGCAGGAGATGTTAAATTAATTAATCATGCTCAAGGAATGACCTTTTTTTTTTTTTGGTTTTGTTTTGATTTATATTACTTACTCTACTCCAGCACAAGATCAGATTCCTACCCAGAGGGCAGAACTGTTGATCAGGCTACACAAGCTCAATAAAAGAAAAGAAAAACAGAAGAACCTGAAATCTTCTTACCTGCATTCAGTTTTGAATTTGTGATACAATTTATTAAGGAGGAGATGATATTTTACCGCCTTTGCTGAAGTGAGGTATAAGCCCCTCCCCAAAAGCAGAGCTGATTAGTGTCATACACTCAGTTTGTAGATAAAGGCAATTTTCAGAATTGAAGAATAATTAAATAGAATATGGAAGCACATAGACAATTCTGTGCAAGAAAAAAGGGATTGCAATCTTATATGTATTCAAGTCAAAATGAGCTACTCACTCATGGCAATCCTGATCAGTTTGAGCCTGACAGATTCAGACATAACTACCAAATACCAGAGCTTGGAAGTTACCTTTTTGGACTACAATTCCCAGAACACCCCAGTCAATATGACCAGAAAGGTCTCTTAGGGCCTTTGCAGACTGCCAGAAATAGTGTAAATTGAGTCCACTTTAAGGGTTAGGGTTAATGCTAGGGAATCATGGGAATTGGGTTTTTTTCTGAGACATTGAGCCTTTTCTGTCAGAGAGCTCTGGTGACACAATAAAATACATTTCCCATGATTCCCTAACCCTAACCCTTAAAGTGGACTCAATTTGCACTATTTCTAGCAGTCTGCAAAGGCCCTTAATTTTAGTCTGCAACTACAGAAAAAAAATCTGGATTGAGAAAATTATAAATATTCTTCATTTCTTCTACATCCATGAAAAATTCCCCTCTACTAGCCCAAGTCAAAGTATTCACTGGAATCTGAAGAAAATGTTCTAAAATGAAAGGAGGCTAAAATGAGACCAAATCACTAGGGCCTATAAATGACAAATCTAAAGTGTCTATTCATTAATTACTCTATAAAACTATTAGAAAAATTAATTCAGTCAGAAGAAGAAATCCTTTTATTGTAAGAGGCAAAAAGTGCCCCTTTGTGCATACATAATCTTTATTCTATAACAATTTTTAGCAATTGATTCCTGTTTCTCCATGTTATTCCCTGATTGTTTCTACCTTAAAAGCCATTTGATAATATGTCTTTCTCCCTCACCATATGACAATTGAATTAATTCAGTGTGTTCATGAAAGAAAGAAAAAACTAGAATTGACAGGACAATATTTAGAGGAAAAATACACAGATGTTCTCATATGAAGTTGAGAAAAGCAGAGCCAGTATTTTCAGAGATTAATTTTAAGACTGTGCTCTGTCATCTTTGCTTGGTTTCACAATACAAATTTTTGTAAATTTCTTATGTCTAGAGTATGACAACAATGATTTCCATATTTTACCTCCAGGATTTCAGTAGGTCTGCCACACTCTGGATTTCCAATATCATGTTCAAACTTTTGTTTAAGAAAATAATTCCCTTGATTAGTCATCTCTCACTTTTCACTGATCATCATCCATTGCTTTAAGTAGAAATGCTTCAGGTCATGCCTATAAATAGTCTGAGCTCCTCTACATATTAAGGAGACAGACAATAGTTTCTGAATTAATTAAATGTTTTGAGCTAGCAGACCATGATATAGAATTTCATTTCTTTCATTCCATTGTTGCCTCAATCAAAAGCAAAACCTGGTTATGTGGGTTCAGAATGCATAAATGCAACATGTACACTTCAGTTTTCCATAATGGAGAAGAAACTATAAGTACTATTTTTATGGTAGCAGAATTCAAAGACAAAGCTGGGTCAGTCTAGATCAGTAGGCAAAGGAATCTTGTAGCACCTTTGAGACTAACTGAGATTAAAGAAAGAAGTTGATAGCTTAAGCTTTTATAGACTTAAGCCTGCTTCCTCAAATGCATGGAGCAAAGTGCCTAGGAACAGGTCCTTTTCAAGCAGGCTGGGTATTTGAATAGTAATAGAGTACGTGTAGTGGTCAGTGGGTTTGTGGTACATGTACTTACCTTCCTCCAGTTTCCACCCTCAACATACTACCAGATACAAAGTTTACTGTCAAACCCTCCAATACAATTGCATCTGCTTAGACCCACAAAACAGGAACACCAGACTCATGGAATTACAATAAATATTTCTCAAGTTACAGTGCACACTATATGAAGTAAAAAGATAAATAAAAAGGCAAGACAAATCTATTACAGAATAGAGTGAAGACAGACTATAGCGACACATACAAATACAGCTCCCAACACAAACAGCCCCCAAGACCATTCATGCTACAACCTATTCTGGACAATAATGCTGCCTCTCAAGGTTGCTTGGTGGAAAGCCTTTACTCTCCTACAGACTGCCTCCCAACCTCACAGAGTTACTTACTTACCAGAGGACACCCAAAATAGAAGGGGAGATGAGTACAAGATCTTGCTACAAACCCAGATGCCAATTCTGCCCATACATCTACTCAGGAAATGTCTTCACAGGACCTAAAAATACCATCCATAATATTAGAAGTACTTTCACTTATGTTATCATGCCATCCTCAGCAGAGGTCATAATATTTCAAGTGCTTAACTGTCTAACACACAACTGAATCTAAAAGGAAAGGTGCTATGAGAGAAAGAGTCTTTCCTAAAGTGTACAATTCCTTGCAGAAAGAGAACAACTAGATCAGGTTTACTCAATATTTTTCAGAGACTAGTTACAACTTTATTTCTTAGGTAGGCCTTGGCAATATAGAACATCCACTAGGATATTGCTGCTTTGAGCTGTTTGTTACTTTATTGCTAGGTTGGGGTCTCCCTTTATAACATATATTTATTTTATATACTTGGTTCTAAATAAGGGAACATTCAAGTCTTTTGGATTTTACTGGAGAAGGAGGAGATGACAAACCTTTTTCTAAAACATACAAAGCATTTCACAATATTAAAATATGCTGAAGCTAAATACAAAAGTAATACAAAAGAATATAAGTGCAAGAATATAAGTTTCTCCTCCAGAAACAACAAAACATAAAATAATAATTGCATAATTCTGGTCTTTTTTTAAAAAAATGAAACAGTAATATCTAATCAAGTGTCTGGGAGCAATATCTTAAGCTGCTGCTGAAAGAATGATAACATTTGGAACAGATAAGTATTGCTGGGGAGAGCATTCACAGAATATACAAGATGGCTTTCCCTAAAAGAGCATCTTGTGTTTACAGGGTCTGCATTTTATCTTCACAACAACCCTGTGCAAGGGGGATATTCTGAAAGTAGCCACAGGGCAAAAGTAACCCACAGTTCTTCATGGCTGAAGAACTACAAATCCCAGGATTCCATAGGATTGAGCCATGATAGTTAAAGTGGTGTCAAATGGGATTATTTCTGTAGTGCAGAGGCAGCCTGAGTCTTTCAGTCCTCATTCAGCTCAAACCACTGCATCACATTTGTTTAAACTTGTTTAAATGTCATCATACTTGTTTAACTTGCTTAACTATTATGGCTCAGTCCTATGGACTCCTGGGATTTGTACTTTGTTGTGGCACAAGAACTCTCTGACAGAAGGGGCTAAATGGCCTTTAGACACACACCCCTCCTGCCCCTGTTCCAGAGGAATGGGTTGGCATGCAGTGCAAGGGTACAGGAAAAAGGAAAGTTGGTGGAAAATATTCCCCTCCCTATATAAAACGAATAGAGGAGCAACTTAAAACCCAGGCAATAGATTTTATGTATTTAATTTTATGGAGTGTTGAGCTTTCATTTTATATGTCAAAATATTGGATAGAGATTTTAAAGGAAATAAAAGAAATGAATGTAGCAGTGGAGCTTATTTCCAAATAAAAGTGCAGAGGTCTGAGCTATAAGCATTATGGTTTATTGCATCATATATTGTTGCAATGAAATTAAAATTCTGGTAAAAAGCCAGAAGATAGCTAGGCCATTTAAGACAGACCAGCCAGTGCTGGAATAATTTTTAATTTTCTGGATTTTCTCTCCTTTAGGAATAACAGCCTAGTAAATGCTAAAAGAAAAATTACTTCTTGAAATATAGAACAGTACTCAAACTCTTTTCACTTCCAATCAAAGCTTATCATGAAGGCAAGCTTCCACACTTTGTCTGGTCTCCAACTTTTGCAAGTAGTTTTGCTTTTAAGGCTTGATACAAAGCTAAGCATTTGATACCCTGCAGAACGCCATTTTTCAATCAACTCGGAAAGTTCAAAGAAGTTTGTTTTTGTAGATGAATATTGTGTCTGACTTGACTGAGCTAACGGTTGATTACCTAATCCCTTTGTTTATGCCAATTAGCACCTGCCAGTAAAGACAAGAACAGATGGTGGATACCAATTCAGTGGTATTTTTTTCCTTTCAGTAATTGTTGTTAAGAAAATTATTTTATAAGTAGATGCAGAAATGGCAAAAACAAACAAATAAACATATATACAAAAAGAACTTGACAGCAATGTCCACAGAGGAAAAGTAGCATTTTTAGTCAAATTCTCCTTATAATCCTAAAGGAACTGCCTGTTGCTGATTAATCTATTTGAGATGTCTGTTGTTGTTATTGCAATGTATTAATGCAGTAATGTTTTTATTAACATTAATATCAGATAATAACTTATTATTCAGTTACTTGTGCCACAGCATAGGAGCCCTGTACTGGTTAAATGCCTGTACTGGAGCCACTCACTCATAAACCACAAGGTTGCAAGTTCAGTACTAGCCAGGGCTCAGGCTTGACTCAGGCTTGCATCCTTCCAAGGTCACTAAAATGAGTACCCATCTGTTGGGGGCCAATGAGCATACAGTTGTAAACCACTTAGACACTGTATAGTGCGGTATGAAGCAGTACATAAATGAAGCTGCTTTGCTTTGCTTTGGTATGTCTCTCACATTACAGACAAAATTGTAATAGTCCTTGCCCTGACCCAGTTTAAAATTGCACATATGGAAAACAACAGTGGAGGAGAAAAAAAAGTGAAAGCAGTAAAAACTGGGTAGCAAAAATGTGATTGTTTCATGCTCGGGCTAAATTATCATAGGGTGACAGAAGCAGGGGGTTATGCTAAACACAAGGTTTTAGGTAGGTTTTAAGGGATTTAAGCATCAAAAGAGATGTGGCATCACATAACTGCAGAGTTACCTCTAGATCCATTAGTTCTGTACTATATAGAATGACTGTTTACATAACCAGACCAGTCCTTGGTTGTGTTCTTCCTTGTGTCCCTTTCCCAGAGGTTCTTGGAATTACAATCAATAATTTTCATTTTTGAGAAGAAGGAAACCATTGACAGAATCTCTTTCAGACATTTGATAAAGCTAAAAACATGACTATTTGAGGGAGGGTGAAATAACAGAGGTTTTTTCCCCTCCATTACCTTCCATTCAACTATCCATCTCTTGTACACCTTCTCCTTTGGTAACCAACCATGGAATAACAATACCAGACACAGAGAGTAAGGTTAAATAAAGGCCAAACTATTTGATCTATATCCTATTTAAGTTGGGTTGAACCTAGAAAGGAACAAGGGAGGAGGAACAACCTGATGCAGGTTCAGCTGAGGCCAGATGTCAACTTTGATTACATTGGGCAAAACACTTGAGCCCAAGGGCAATCCAATACTTGGGTTGCTCCTTGGCTGACCATTACTGAAAGGCAAACCCAGGGCACTCTCCCCCATGTCTCATTACTTTATACCCCCAGGTCAGCCTCAAGGGTTGCCTTCTTTTCCACCCCAGTTCCCCGGACCTACCCTTCACCCAAAGGATGCCAAGATCTACACCAAACTCTTATATTCTCTGTCCGCTATTTGTCATGGATAACAGACAACCATCTTCCTAGTTCCTTTCCCCCATCAAGCCAGCCAACATGACATTCATGTACTGTTGCAAGTATCCCTGCAAATATAATATTTCCATCTTCCAGCAAGTGTATGCTGTCAGCCCTGTAGAGCTCTGACCAATGAAAAACTATATTGGGATGTGTGAGAAAGTGTCCCAATCCCCTGTGAAAAATGTTCTGCATCTCTCTGTTAATCCTCTGCCAGGCTGTATCGAGACATCAGGGATTCCTCTCACCCTGCCAAACTTGGTATGGCAAAATGGCAGACATACCAGTGTAACCCTAGACCACCTGCTTTGAATAGTATCCATAACACTTGTCTTTCAACAAGCCCAAGCCATTCCATCAAGGTGAATGGCTTGCACATGAGGAAAGGGCCCAGCGTGCTCTTCAAACAAAAGGGGCAATTAACTGTTCTAACAGAGGCCTCTTCTCCCCAAACACTCCAGAGTGGCCAAATTGTTCAATCCTAGTTAAGCCTCAAAATAGCAGAACTGCTTGGTAAATCATACTATGGCCACAGATCATGATTTGTTATCTCACTAAACAGCACCTAGGAATTAACAGAAAACAAAATATTAGTTAGAATAACACAATCAAAATATAAAAGGACACACTTACCTCTTGAAATCAGATCTTTCATGCCCAATGTGTTGGATAGGCTGCAGGCCCAGGTTCACAACAAAAGCAGTAGAAGCATGAAGGAATGGGTACTAAATTTAATCCTTTGCAGGCCCAATCACTGCAAGGCCTTAGAAGTGATGGTTCAAAACTGATACCTAGTATGAGATGAAAAGTCAGCATGACAAAAAAATAACCCTAGTTTTGTTCCTTTGGCCCGTGTGTACCACAGCAGAGCACCTACAAAGCATAAAGCTGGATCCAAACACTGACCCAACTTAACTTTCACTGCTACCTTATTTTCATCTGCTTTGAAACTCCTAATTCTCAAGACTGCACTCTTTGGGGGCTTGCAGACTCTGGAATGGTGGGGCTGTACAGATGGCTTTGTACCATCCCTGGGAGTGCTGCATCAGGGCTGCAGCAACCACACTCCCTGGCCACAATCTGGCTTTTTGCTGCTCCAAAAAAGAGCTGTCAAATGTGGCTCCTTTTTGGAGTGGCAAAAAAGCTGTCTGTACTGCTGCCACCGTGGCTCTTCTGCACTCCTTTGGTGCAGCATGTCTACACGCTTCACCAAGGGAGTTCCCTGTCACTGTGCACTGTCAGGACAGCCAGCATGTGGTCGCCCCACCATTCCAGAGTCTGCAAGCCCCCAAAGAGTGCAGTCAATGCTACAGTGTGGAAGAGAACAGCCTCATAGCTGCAGACACAAATGACATACCTTACACCCTCCAAACCCCTAAAGATCTCAGGCAATAATGGTTTCTATATATCTGTCCCTCAGCCCCTCTTCAATACCACTCCCTTCAAAGAACCTTGAATCCAAAATCTCCTGGATTATCCTTATACCGTTGAGCCGTAGAAGCAAAGGCCACAGCTGACAGCTGAGACCTGATATACTGTGAAGCCAACACCTTGTCTTCTAAATAAACACAAAACTCTAAAAATATACTTAACTGGAATGGGCCAAGTGGCTGGAAGTCCATTCACTAACCTAAATTGCTTCAATTTCCTACCAGCCTTTTAATAACTATTTCTGGTGCTAGGGGCTAATGAGAGGCCAATGGCTCATATAACCTCATCCCCCAAAGACTCCACAGGTCTACAGACAACAGAACTGGACAGGCTTCTGCTTCCAGAGCTAGTTGTCTAAAGCATTCTGTTGGTAGGAAAGCTATCCTATTATTCATGCTAGCTACATGGAGAACGGTAAATAAAATATTGTAATGGAGATACAGTACGACAATGGCCCTAGGCATGGAAGGGGCTGCCAGGCTGCCTCTGCTCCATCACATACAGCCTCTGTACCACACAAGACAACCCCTAGCCTCTATCCATTGAGGTCATCAAAAATATACCTTCCCCCGCAGCATTTCTCACTGCACATGTTTAGGTATGTATAATTTTAGTATACATTTCTAGTGTGAAATAATTGATACTCATATCAACAAGTGACACTTATAAAGTGAATATTTATACCAATGTCTAAGGGCCTTTACAGACTGCCAGAAATAATGCAACTTGAGGCCACTTTAACTGTCCTGGCTCAGTGCTAAGGAATCATGGGAACTGTAGTTTATTGTGGCACCAGAGCTCTCTGACAGAGAAAGCTCAATGTCCCAGAAAAAAATACAGTTCCTATGATTCCCTAGCACTAAGCCATATCAGTTAAAGTGGCCTGAAGCTGCATTATTTCTGGCAATCTGAAAAAGCCCTAAGTTTGTCCTCATATGTTTAATGAATAATGTAACTCAAAAGTTAATTTTGATCATTATATCTATCCAGGAAAACCACTGAATTTTAAATTTCCTTCTATATGTTCATTCTAAAATCTTTCCATATTAGTTTATTTATTTATTTATTTATTTATTTATCTATCACATATACAAGTCTCCAAGGTATACATATAGTTATTTTCTCCCTGTATTCTCTGTGGAAATAGTTGCATAGACTGAAGTGCTTTTAAATCTTGAAACATTACATTCAAGCACACACCACTTTCACAAGTTATATGGCACTCTTCATCTAAACACCTAGGAGGATGAAACACCTCCAAGCCCCCTGTCCTTCACTGCTTTGCTTAAGTCCTGCAAGTTCATATCCATGAATACCCTAATTGAATATATCCATCTTGCATAAGGTCTTCTGCTCTTTCTCCTTCCCACCACCCTTCCTTGTCTTTTCTGATGATTTGTGCCTTCTCATGATATGGCTGAAGTAGGACAGTCTCAGTTTGATCATCTTGGCTTCTAGGGAGGTTTCAGCTTTGATCTGATCAAGGACCCATTTATTTGTCTTTTGGGCCATCCACAGTATCCTCAATACTGTTCTCCAGCACCACATCTCAAATGAGTAGATTTTTTTTTCTATCATCTTTCTTAACTGTCCAGCTCTCACATCCATCCATGGTAATAGGGAATACAGTGGCTTGTACGATTTTAACTTCAGTGCTCAGTTGTCTATCCTTACACTTTAGGATCTTTTCTATTCTCCCTTGGCTGCCCTTCCCATTCCTAGTTTTCTTCTAATATCTTGCCTGCAATCTCCATTTTGATGTGTGATCTATGGTATGGGAACTCTTTTACTATTTTGATTTCTTCATTGTCTAGGTTGAATGTATATAGGTTTAGTGTAGGTCTAATGTATGTAGGTCTAATACATCAGTCTTACAGCAGACCTATCCAGCTGATTTTTAAATTTTGTATTTGAAACTATGGATTGATTGTTTTAGTATGTTCTTACATATTTTTCTTAATAATTTTTATATGTCATGTTCAACTAATTTTATGTATTTTTAACTTATATGTGTTGTATTTTAATTTGTTGTTGTTCTCCACCTTGATCCATGGGGAGAGATGGTTAAGAAATACCACCACCACCACCAACAGATATTGAAACACACTGTCCATCTTTTCTTATTATCTTGAAAATGGGTACTGATATTGTGCTGATTTTTGAATTTCAAAAAAAAATGTTATATCATAGCCATACATAGCAAGTAGGCGTATCTACATTTTTTTAAAAAAAATAATAATGAAAAGTACATTAAGAGTAACTGGTTTTATTATCACTTACTTTTTTGATCAAGGAAAGCAGAGCAAATGAGCTGTTTGATGGGTGTTCTCACAAGTTCAACATCATACTTTTCAAACCAATCCAGGCTTGTTCCAATGAAGTTACTGTACATTTATAGTCTTAAAATCTTTTAATCTCAGACCATTCTGGATAAAAGATTTTTTTAATTTTTTAAAGAAAAAAGTATTATCAAAATCCCTTAAAATGGGTTATTCATATTTTTGTTTGAGTTTGCAGAACAACTGTAATTTTCATGATATGAGCAGGATATGTAGAAAATCAATGCAATTCATCTAGACTTAATTAAAGGGACTGGGTGAGCTTTGCTAACTAAGGTCTAAAACACACTGCAGAAATAATCCAGTTTGAAACCACTTTAACTTTCCTGGCTCAGTGATAGAGAATTTTGGGAAGTGTAGTTTATTATGACATCAGAAGTCTAACAGAGAAGGCTAAATGTTTCACAAAACTACAGTTCCCAGAATTCCACAGCATTGAGCCAGGGCAGCTAAAGCCATCTCAAGATGGATTATTTCTGCAGTGTGTTTTGGACTTAAGGATAGTAAGTGCCAGTCTTTGTGAATAAGGTTTAGATTCCCTTTCAGTTCTACATCTCATTACAGTGTGTCATTAATTGCAACCCTTATGATTATTTATTTATTTATTTCATTTATATGCAGTCTTTCTCCCCAGAGGGACCCAAGGCGACTCACAGATAAAACCTTTAAAATTTCAATTAAAACATCTACACCCAGTATAAAATCACATAAAATATACAAAAGTTAAAAACAAACTAAAAACTCACCTGTTCCATAAAAACTGCCCTGCTATGCATTATGTACAAAATATTTGCCTGCATAAAAATTGCCAGTGAAAGGTCAGCAGGGAGGGGGCATTACTGATTACATTTTAGACCAATGAACCTTTATCAAATCATTGGATAATGGTATCATGTCCAGATTTTTCTTTAAGCACTCAAAAAACCAGAAGAATAGTCCCAACAGTCTGCTGGGCAAGACTAAGGTATAATATATCCATTAGTCCAACAAGAGTAGACCCAGTGAATTAATAAGACTAACATAATTGTTGACTTACCAAATTCATATTAAGTGAATTTAGACCTTCTTGAAGATATTTGATCCTCCTCTTATATATATATATATAGAACTTGATTATGGACTCTGTAACCATGGACCCTGGCTACTTAAGTTCAACATAGCATTAATCTCACCAGGATGGGAACTTGAACAACATGGTCTTTTGCAGGAGTGTAATGGGATGAGTGAGGGCATTTGCTCTCCAAATAAGCATTTTTCTGCCCCATCCCAGAAAAATATTGAGAGCCAGTGTGGTTTGAGTGTGGGACTATGAATCTGGAGATCAAGGTTCAAACTCCTCCTTGTCCAAATAACAAGAACAGCAATGATGCCATTACATGTGTCAAAGTTGTGGATGAGTTTTCACACAGAGCTGTAGATTAAACAGTGGGGAATCCTGAAACATACAAATCTACATTTGTGGAAGGCTTCCTTGTATGTATACAACTTTAGGAAGTTTGGAATTGTAAGCACTGAAGTTTTGTAGGAGCCTACCATATTCTTTTCTTTGGATGATTCAACTGCAATGCTAGAAATCTGAGGAATGATGGAATATTTCATTGTTGTTTTTGTGTGCCTTCAAGTCATTTCTAATTTATGGCAACCCAATTTATGGCAACTTCCTAGCAATTGTTATTTAGTTTACAAAACTATTTTGCAAGTGAAAAATATTGTATTTTTAATTGATTTGCCTTTTTTAAAAAGTTCCACAACACATTTTCTAATTAAATTGCAATCTTTGGGAGGTATTTTCCCACAACCTATGAATTCCTCCTCCCTCAAAAAACTGTATGGTCCCCCCACTGCCATTTTTGGTCTCTGCCTCCACCCCCTGTGAAAATTGTCACACTACACCCTTATCCTTTTCATGCTGTTGAGATAATATTGAAAACCCATAGAGGTCCATGATAAGAAGTTATGTAACTACTTCTCATGGAAGCACTGTATTATTAAGAAATTTAATAATATCAGCAACAGTTTCATCCTTTCAATCTTTAGGCTTCTCAGCCCACTCAAATGTAATGTGATGGAACCATGGTCCATCACTTCCAAAATAGCTGAGTTAATGTCAGGCCTTAATTTATTCAAGCAGTAGAGAATATCTGGTATTTTTCACAGTATTCATGTATGCTTATTAACATAGTGTAGAAATATGTCATGCATAGAAATATAATAAAACCTAGAGGTCTCTTGGTAAAGAGCCATTACCCAACAGGGGTACCTATTAATACTGGTTGAATTAAGATCTATGCTGAGCAGTCTGATTCTAATAAGACATAATGAGTAGAATACATAAAAGGTCTATTGTAGTCCTTCTGCCAAGTGGAAAATGGCAACTCCAAAATACTTATTAGAATGTTATCGTAACTTGCAACATTTGAGAATCCAAACCAAAGATATCCACAGGGACCAGTAGTCTCCTTCTGACATCCTGTTTACATAAATTTTGCCCTAGTGGCTATTGCTAAGAGAATATATTTCCTGAACATGTAAAACATGTGCAATTTCTACTAAAGTGCTTACCTGTAAAGTGGGGACACAAAGTAGAATTCTATTGGTAGCAGCTGTGATGGATAAACTTACTCCAGCCTTGCCAATTTAATATGACATGAAAGAAGACTAACTGTTCCCAGGAGAACCACAATGCATTGAACAATTTGGAAGAAAGATATTACTCTCAGTTCCAAAACATATCTTGTTTTGGAACTGGGGGAAAGTATAGCCCAGTACAGTTTCTTTCTTAGGCATTTCCCCCACTTTTCCTAAGCTTATATGTGGGAAAACAAGCCTGTTATTACTGCATATCCTTTCTTGGAAGGATAGTATTCCCCTAAAGATTATTCACTATTGGAACCTGAATTGAACATGACAGGTGTTTTGAGCATTTTCTTTTTAAATGAGGCCTATTGCACTATCTCAAGGCTCTATGGTACCTGTATTTAAAATGCAATCATTTACCACCATCTATCCATGAGAGAGAGTGTTTACTTCATTTAGCCAATAAAACTTAATTTGTCTACACTGTTACACATCGCTGCAGTGTCCCACAGGTTTTTCTTTGCACAAATTTAGATGGGCAGTATCTAGTAATTTCATCCTGTTATAATGCTTATCCAGTCCAACATAATTACAATGGCTTCCACAACATGGATATGGACTTGGACACAGAGACTGAAGCAGTGAACTGCTGGGACCTGTTGCTGAACCAGAGGAGAAGGAGGATTCCATAGACACACCTCTGAGACAGACCAGAGTTCAGCACCAGCTCTAACAGATAGTCCTGCCCATTCAGGTATAGAAAACCCCTACCTACCTTTGCCAAGTAGAGACAATAAAGGGAGGGCTTGAGGAGGTCTCAGAAGATTTATAGGAAGCAGCAATTATTTAAGCAGCAGCTACATTGAGCTGCTGATCTATAAATTCACAGCCCTGTCCTCCAAGAGTTGTCAGAGATTATCTGAACTACTTGGCTTTCCATTGTGTTCCTGAACAATGAGTTTGACTTGGATTATGTTTGTTGACTCTGGATGTCATTTACCTGTCTTAAGGCTTGTATTTACAAAAGTAAAGTAAGTGTTACCTTGTAAGTTATTTTGTGATTGGGCTTGGTCATTAGGTGTTGGATATCATCTGTATAGCAGTCAATCTTTGGCTGGTTGCCCAGACTGTTTTTGTGACAGGTAAAGAGGCTTCAGATTTAATAGAAAGAAGCAGTAAATATGGAGAATTCCAGACCTTACTCCAAATCTACTCATTATACCACCTCATATGCCCATTTTCCCATGAAGAAGGTGGTCTGATCCAGTCCTTCCTGCTTCCAGCATAGCAGTAATTTATTAGATGGTGGGGACTGAGATCACAGATGGTACTCTCTGTGGAATTGGAAAGAGGTGATATTTGTTCCCTAATGCAGTCTCCAATGCACCTCTCAAACCTGTTCCAATGTACTAAGAAAGTCTATGAGCCTGTTTTTGAAGATAGAGGAAAGGAAGAAGAGTAACTTTAACTTTAGGCTCTGATGTTTTTCCAATTCTTATTGTTACAATACAGTGGTCCTGCCACATTGGTGGGCTAGGGATCTGAAGATTGGCAATGCACTGATGTAGATGTTTGCACACCACTGCTCACTGAATAAAATGGGGTGTGATTGTCTACATTTTTTCCATTCATGAGAGGGGTGGAACCAAACTCCCATCCATGGGAAGGATCCATTGTATCTACAGAGAGAGGAAGAGGGGCCCAAACTAATCCAAATTTTCCAGACATTACCGTTTCTTCCACTCAAGTCTTGAACAGACCATGGCTTCCAAGCCCTAAGAAAGAAATAAGGATTAAGGAATACTTCCAAAGAGAGAAACTGCATTTGAAATAAAGTGATGCTTGTGCTGAGTTGTATATTTTTGCATTTTAGATTTTTTTCGAGTTTATATATTTATCATATGGATATATGTGTATATATATATATATATATATATATATATATATATATTCACATAAAAATAGATGGTTGCAATATTTATTTTGTAAATATGTATTATAATTACCAGGATTGACGAATGATAGCACCAGGGAAGCCAGAGCCGGATGGGTCAGTGGCATGGGCTATCAAGGTCTAAGACAACACTGTTGCATTGTAAATAATGGGAATGGAATCTCAGACTCTAGAGGTATCAGAGGTTAAGGGCACAATATATAAAAACAAGTGTAAATGATGCATGGGACACACCACATGTCATTTGGAGGGGAATGTCAGGAAATGACATGTATGTGACCACAAGATGGAGCTGTAAGCTTAGTAATGAAAGTAGTTAAGTCAGCACTTGGGAGTATGCACACTTGGGATGCCTGATGCAAGAGGTATTGGTAACCATCTATAAAAAGGAGATGGGAACTATCTCCAGTGTGGTTTTGTTGTGTATGGTGGTTGGTGGAGCAGTTTGTTGGAGTGTTGCATAGCTGTGAGTATTTGAGATGGCTGTCCAATACTCTGTATGTATATATTGTACATAGTGCAACTAAAGATTAAAGCCCTCGCGTTAAGTGAAGGCTGGCCTTGCTGCTGTCTTTATTTGGAAGAAAGCCAGAGCTCAAGGCTGTGTGCTGCTGTGAAGGAAGTTTTCCTTCTCTGCTAGAAGCCCTTTTGCAGACAATTCTCTGGAATCCTTCTCCTGTTGATGTGGAACAACTCTGCACGTGGTTGTGGTGGACACCATACATCTTTCTACGCCCCAATAAATAAAACCATGATGCCCACCCCATATATCAATTACCCCATATAAAAAAAGCCATCCCATGATTACACATTAAATGCCTGCCTGAATAAAACTATTTTGGCTAGCCAATGAAAGTCAAGCAGGGAGCAGGCCAGCTTCACTTCCCATAGAAGAGCATTCCAGAGGGTGGTAGCAGCCACTGAGAAGGTTATCTCTCGTATCCTCACCAGGCAAGCCTGTGATGGTAGTCGGATTGAGAAAAAGCCTTCTCCTGAAGATCTTAGGGCTCTAGCAGCTTTGTATGGGGAGATGTGGTCTGTCAAATAGTCTAGAGTCTCTATTCCAACAATCTAAGATATGCAGATGACACCATAATACTAGCAGAAAACCTCACAGACTTGGAACACCTACGAAGGAAGATCAAAGAAGAAAGTGAAAAGTCAGGCTTAATGCTGAACATAAAGAAAACAAAAATAATGACCACAGAGGACCTTCATAAGTTCAACCTAGAAATGAAGAAATAGAAATAGTGAAAGAATTCCCACACATGGGATCAAACATTGATAGAAATGGGGACTGTAGTCAGGAAATCAGAAGAAGATTAAGAATGGGGAAGGTGGCTATTAAAGAACTAGAAAAGATTCTAAAATGCAAAGATATACAGCTGAACATAAAAGTTAGAATCATACAAGCCATTGTATTCCCTATTACCATGTATGGATATGAGAACTGGATAATTAAGAAAGATGATAGGAATAAAATTAATTCCTTTGAGATGTGCTGCTGGAGATGAGTGCTGAGGATCCCATGGACAACCAAAAGGACAAACAAATGGGTCCTAGAGCAGATCAAACTAGAAACTTCCCTGGAAGAAGCCAAGATGACCAAACTGAGGCTGTTGTACTTTGGACACATCATAAGAAGAGAGGACTAATTGGAAAAGACAATAATGCTGGGAAAGTTGGAGGGAAACAGGAAGAGAGGAAGGCCACATGCCAGATGGATGGACTCTATTAAGGAGGTAATGTGTATGAGTTTGCAGGATTTAAGCAGATCAGTGGAGGACAGGGGGTCTTGGAGATGTCTCAAGATCGACTCAAGGGCAGTTAACAACAACAAATGTCTATGTTGATAAATATGAGTATGGGCAGAGTAAATAAGCAGGGAAAAATGGCTTAATCCTGAGTTTTCTGATAATGGGTCAAAATCCCACTGTCCACACAGCCTGTTACAAAGGTGGGCCAAACACCTACTGTCAGTCCAACCATGCAACATCAAACTATGCTGCAGTTATTTTTTTTTTGTCATCGCCCCATCATGCCTGTGCACTGTCACACAAACACACCAGCTGTGACTTCGTTACCTTGCCTTTCCTGTCCAGATGTCATTCCATTGGACACATGCATGATCACCCACACAGTTGCACATTCAATTCACCACCTGTACAGTCAATCTCTGTGTTGAGTGATACATTAACAATGCACAATCATGTCCCCCCCCCCCATAAATGCCCCTTTTACCCCATGTCCCTCTCTTGGATTGTCTCATTTGTGCATGTTGTAATTACATCCATTGCATTATTGGTGACCTTCCCTGTTTGCCATACTTTAGTGTTTTTGCTTTGCTGCAGTCCTGCACTGGTGCTGGGCTGTTTATATGCCAGTGAGATGATACACATTTTCAACCTTGAATTGCAACATCCCAGCTTGTTTTTACTCCAGATTTTAAGACAAATTATTAAATTTGGAGTTGCAGTGCATCATAATTCTGCATGTGTTAGAGCTATGCCTGTTAATTCATGCAACTCAATCTCCAGGCTTTGTGTGGATTTCCACCCTGTTTCATCTTGTGTATGGTCTAAAAAGCCAGGTTTCAAAGTAGTTAGAAGGCACTTTATTTGGCCAATGTGGATGGCCCCTAGGGAAGGATTGGGCATCCTTTAATATAGTCTTAAGAAGCAAACATTCTTGAGTTATAGCCCAAACTATTATAATTTCTTCTCATTATTAGCTCACTGAAAGTTTTTAACTTCAATTGGTTACTGATTACACTCATTAAAGGTTAAATACCTTCACATTGGTGTGGAGAACAGGCAGAATTATGCCCATCTAGCAATAGCCAATCAGGGTTAAGCTGGTAGCAGCCAATAGAATCCTGGACTGTTGGTAATAAAGAATTCCGTGGCTGACAGTTGAAGTCTGACTGGGTCTGGATGGGTAACAGTCTAGGACAGAGGAACTGTAAGGAAAAGTCCATTAGTGAGGGACTTAGGCCTCTGCAAACGGGTGGCTCTGGATTGCTCCGGGAAGCAGCAGATCAGGGCCGCAGCAACCTCACACCAAGGTGCTGATCTTCCCTTTTGCCGCCCCCAAAAGAGTGGCAAAATGCTGCTCTTTTTAGAGGCAGCAAAAGGCCACCCTGAGAGCCAGCACATGGCTCTTCCTCACCCTTTTTGGTGCAGTGTGTCAGAACACTGCAGCGTGAGGGCATCCTGATGCCACACGTCATGCATAATGGTGCAAGGCATCAGGACAGCATTGGCGTGGCATTGGGGTGGCTGGCATGTGGCTGCCCCACCCTAATTCTACCTCCAGGCTGGCCCTTTGGGCCATTCTGCAGAGGCCCTTAGTTGAATATAGCACTCCAAGTGAGGGAGTTGCTGACATTTGATATCCTGTGGGATATAGTTAGGCTATTGCAGTAATAAAGTTAAAAGGATAAACATAAATAAGGATGGTGTGAGAGTCCTAAAGATTGGTAACTGTTGTTCTTTAGAGTTAAATAGTATGTAACAAAGTACAACAAGTACAAGAGAATGCAACATCTTAACAAATGAAAAAGTTAACCATCATTCAAATAAAGTTTTATTGTTGTTCACTTACAAGCTTGTCTGAACCTGGAATCATTATTCATGCTACTAAGAAATAATTAAAAAAAAAGTTTGGAGAGTAAACCCATAGATATACATAAAAGTAGTCTAGTACCTCACATATTGGGGCAGTGGTGAGATAACAATACCCATAGGTCTGTCATCTGAGAGGGTAAAAGTTAGGTGAAAGAGTGGCTCTTCACAATTGGTTCCCTCATCTGAATATCCACATGCATAAAGACCCCCCCCCAACTCGTTGGGAGGGGTTACCTGTTGCGATGGCCATTTTAGGGCAAGTGACCGCCAGTTGGCTGGGTGAGCAGGAAGTACCGCCTCACTTCCTGCATGCCTAGCCAATCAGCTTTACTAATTTTGTAAGAAAGCACACTGGGAAATCTCGTACCGCAAGCATTGCGAGATTTCCTGTGGGATCTTGGGGCTATATAGCCCTGTGCTGCCACATGGTGGCAGCCATTTTAGAGAAGCAGCTAAGCGGGTAACATCACTCTGCTTCTTTCTTCTGTGGTCTTTGCGAGGCTTTGGGCCTAGCAAACTCTAGACCCCAACTTTTCTACTGATTCTTTGATTACTTATTGGAGCACCGCAAGGAAGAGATCTTTGGTAGCTGATATCTGTCAGCAAGGCCGGGCAGGGGCCTTTGGGCCAGTCACCCCAGGCCTGTCCAAGAGGCCTGCCGCATCTTGATACACCTGACTTGGGTGGTCCCCAAGCTGAGTGGGTGCCGCAGTAGGTAGTTGTCCACCAGGCTGGTGGTCCATGTCGGCTGTTTGTAGGTCTAGCAGCGCCCCTGGTGACTCCTGGACTGGTAAGTAGACTACACTCATCCAGGGAGGGGGGTTGGACATGTTCCACCATCACAGGCCTGGCGTATTCCCCTGATAAGTCTGTTGGTTAGACAGGGTGCCTTTGTGGACTCGTGGGACACCTTCCCCATGTTTGCCAGTGAAGCTTCCTGGCTAGTGGCATCTCAATTGAGACTTGGGACGGGTGGCTTCATAGCCCGGTGTGAGGCCTTTGGCCCAGTGTAGTCATCCAGAGTAGATGCCAGTATTATAACAGAAACAATGGACGAGGTGTCCAGTGACTCTGCTGATGTAATTATACTGGATCAGCTGCAATCTGTGAATACCGATGACGTGGACAAGCTCCTTGGTAGGGTGAGGAAAACAACTTACCCTCTCAACCCTTGCCCATCGTGGCTGGCCGTCTGGGGGGGATGCACTGAGGAGGCTCCTTATGGAAATCATCAATGCATCCTTCAGGGAGGGATACATTCCATCTTGCTTGAAGGAAGAGGTGGTTAGACCGCTTCTGAAAAAACCCTCCCTGGATCCTCTGGATATGAACAACTACAGACCAGTCTCTTTACTACCATTTTTGAGCAAGGTGATAGAGAGGGTGATTTCTCTTCAACTCCAAGCAGTCTTGGATGAAACCGATTTTCTAGACCCATTTCAAACTGGCTTCAGGACAGGATTCGGGGTTGAGACTGTCTTGGTTACCTTGACTGACGATCTGAGCATCGACAGGGGTAGTATGACCCTGTTGGTGCTCCCAGACCTCTCAGCGGCTTTTGACACAATAGATCACGGTATCCTCTTGGACCGCCTGAGGGGGTTAGGTATCAGAAGCACTGCACTCCTGTGGTTCCAGTCCTTCCTCTCGGGCAGATCTCAGAGGGTGCTGCTTGGGGACAGTAGCTCCAGTAAAAGGGAGCTTACCTGTGGGGTTCCACAGGGTGCTATTCTGTCCCCGATGTTATTTAACATCTATATGAAGCTGCTGGGTGAAATCATTCAGAGTTATGGAGTTGTGGAGTTATGACACCCAGATCTATTTTTCCGTGTCTCATTCGTCGGCCTTGAATTCCAGTGGCGTCTCCTCTCTCAATGAATGTCTTCAGGTAGTAATGGGCTGGATGAGGAAAAACAGATTGAAACTGAATCCAGACAAGACAGAGGTGCTCACGGTAGCAGCCCCGAAACCACAAATTGGGTTGTAACCTCCAGTCCTGGATGGAGTTACACTCTCCTCCAGTGACTGTGTTCACAGTCTGGGGGTGCTCCTTGACTCGTCGCTCCTGATGATGAATCAGGTAAATGCAACAGTCAGGAGCGCCTGTTATCAGCTTCAGCTGATATGCCAGCTGCACCCTTTTCTGGAAGTAAGGGATCTCGAGACTGTTGTGCACATGCTAGTAACTTCAAGTCTAGATTTCTGTAATGCACTATACATGGGGCTACCCTTGTGCTTGGTTTGGAAACTACAGCTAGTACAGAATATGGCAGCCAGATTAGTGTCTGGAACATCTAGGAGGGACCATATTACTCTGGTTTTAAGGTCCCTCCACTGGCTGCCTATAAGTTTCTGGGCCCAGTACAAGGTGTTGGTTATCACCTTTAAAGCCCTAAATAGCTTGGATCCAAACTAACTTCGGGACCGCATTCTCCCTTATAATCCTCCCCACGCACTCCGGTCCTCTGGGAGGATTTTGCTGCAGCTACAAAGAGCTAGGCTTGTGGTTACCTCGCAGAGGGCTTTTTCGGTTGTCACCCCCAGACTTTGGAATGGCCTGCCGGATGAGATTCGTCAACTGACTTCCTTAGACAGCTTTTAAAAGGCTACCAAAATGGATCTCTTCTGGCAGGCCTTTCAGTGACAGATAATCCTGGCCTCAGGAATCCCTCCCATAAGAGGGCTCCTAGGTTCTTAGTTTTAAATATGTAATTAAGAATCACAGCCACTTTGTGATTTATTTTAAATATGATTCCTGTGTTTTTACATTGTATGTTTTAATTCATAATTGATTCAATAACTTTTTAAGGGGGTGGATGGGAATCAGATTTTACTGTTGCATGTGTATTTTATTGTTGTTAGCCGTCCCGATTGATCTCAAAGGGGCGAGATATAAATAATTTTTATTCTTATTATTATCCTAAGTGGGTGGCATGTTTGGTGGACCCGTGTGTTTGTTTGCTGGGCATGTATTCATACTCCATAATGCCCCACAATAAGTCCCAATCCAAAACCCAATCCATTGCCTGTCCCAGCAGCTGGTGAGGCAGCCTCCCTCCATTCCAAC
>CM034708.1:116060395-116070878 GCA_020142125.1 Phrynosoma platyrhinos
ATGTGATATAAAATCAGCCTTCAGGTTGCTCCCTGTTCACCCAGATGATTAAGATCTTTTGGGTTTTCAATTTGAGGGAAAGTATTATTTCAACAAAGTTATGCCAATGGGGTGTTCTATTTCATGTTCAGTTTTTGAAACATTTAGCACATTCCTCCATTGGTGTGCAGTCAAAAGGTCAGACAATAATGCAATCACCCATTATTTGGATGATTTCTTAATAGCTGGAACCACTGATTCTACAAGATGTAGTGACACTTTAGTCGCCTTTCAGGGTTTAATGGCAGAGTTAGGAGTTCCTCTAGTTGAGGAAAAGACTGAGGGCCCTGACACACGACTTATCTTTTGGGGATTGAGATAGACACCATGGTTGGGATATCTCATTTACCAGACGACAAGCTAGTGGCTATGAGGGAGCAAGTTAGGTGATTGATGGGAAAACATAAAGCTACACTCCACGACTTTCAGTCCCATACAGGCTTGTTAAACTTTGCTTGTAAGGTAATAGTTCCAGGGTAAGCATTTTGTGCCAGATTGTACAGAGCCACTAAAGGGGTTTCTGTTTCACATCATCATATAAGAATCACTAAGGGAATTCCTGAGGACTTGAAGATCTGGGAGTCCTTTTTGGAACAATTCAATGGAATTTTGTTTTGGAGGTCTGAAATGCTGCGGAGGGCAGATTTTCAGGTACACTCCGATGCTGCTGGTACCCAAGGATTTGGAGTTTATTGGAATGGTCAGTGGGCTGCTGAGGCTTGGCCTCCTGACTAGTCTGAATGTGGTCTTACCAGAGACCTGACGTTTTTGGAGCTGTTTCCTATAGTGGTGGCTGTACACCTATGGGCAAATCAATTTGCTAATAAGACCATCTGGTTTTGGTGTGACAACCAGGCAGTGGTTCAGGTAGTAAATTCTCAGTCCTCTAAGTCCTCAACGGTGATGAGTTTGGTTAGGGCTGTGGTGATGCAGTGTTTGAAATGTAATGTTTTGTTTCAAGCTCACCATGTCCCTGGTTTGCTTAACCCTTTGGCGGACGCCCTCTCTCATTTCAGTTCTCCAGATTCCGGCAGCTGGTGCCTGAGACTTTGGCACACCCACTGGAGGTACCAGCACTTCTGTGGAACCTTGGAGACTAGAAATCAGCAGGGCAATCCTACAATCTATTGCCCCATCTACACGGAAGTCCTATCAGACAGCTTTGAATGTATTTAGACAATTTTTGTCAGAAACAGGGGTGGTTAAGGTTTGGCCCATTAGGGTGGACCTCATTCTTCAATTTATGGTGAGCCTTAGGCAAACGGGTTTGTCGCCGGTTACCATCAGGGGCAGGCTGGCTGCACTGGCCTTTTCATCCAAGGCCAGGGGTCTGCATGATCCAACTGCAGATTTCAGAGTTAAGAGAGCTTTAGAAGGTTGGACCAGAGAATCCCCAGTGGTTAAGGACACCCGTTTGCCAATAACTGGCCCAGTCTTAAGTGGCAACACTTAGCCGATACTTGTTATTCAATGGAGGAATTAACGTTGTTTAAAGCCGTATTTGCTATAGCCTTCTTTGTGGCTTTGAGGATCAGTGAGATTTTCCCAGGCTTTCGCAATGATAAATCAGTTAGGGCACTCCTGCTCTCAGATGTTATAAGATTTTAGTCAGATGTTCAAAGACAGACCAGTTAGCAAAAGGTCAGTCTATCTCCTTGGCCAAGGCACCTGAGGGTCAGATCTGCCCTGTCTTGGCACTGGCAGATTATCTAAAAGTTAGACCAAATATTTCAGGATATTTGTTTGTCCATATTTCAGGTATGCCACTTACTCAATTTCAGTTCAGGGCGGTCTTAAAGGAGACCTTGAGGTGAGCTAATTTACCTTCTGCTCAATTTTCTTCTCATTTTTTCCACATAGGAGAGGCAACCGCCGCAGCTGTTCTTGGTTTAGGTGAAGCCAAAATTCGCTGAATTGACCGGTGGCGATCAAAGGCATTCAAATCTTATGTCTGCACCTGATGGATCTAAACTATTGGTGATGAATCTAATTGCCCTTATTTGTCATTTATAGCTGGATTCTCTTGTGGAAAGATCTGGATAGTTGGCTACAGTCTTGTGTTCTGGGCAGAATGCCATATAGTTGAACAATGACTGGACCCCTCCTTGGGACTGGAGTTCATTGGCAACCTGCAATTGCTTGGTTGTAGGGGCATGCAATGGGGAGCTTTACTTCCCATGATTATCAAGCTATCAAGGGCCCGTCTGCACCCCCGAATTTTAGTCATACACTTGGGGGAGAATGACCTGGTCAATATTCCCTGCCTTTAGCTGGCGAAGCAAATGGTCAAGGACTTGCTGGAGATAAGGAAGCACATTCCTGGTGCTGTTCTCCTATGGACTAAGTTGTTACCAAGGCATAGCTGGCCGGGGGCCTGTAAAGACGCTGCCGTAAATGGCACTTGACATTGGCTCAACCATTTTGTAACTAAGCAATTGTCCAGATTGGGCATTTATGTAATTGACCATGTTGGTATTCAGATAACCATGCCTCAGCTGTACAGGAGGGATGGGATACATCTCTCTTCGGAGGGCTCAGAAGTGTACGTTCAGTCACTTTCTGAGCACATCAGAAAGGTAGTCTGTGGGGAGGGGGGGAGAGGGGATGCCAAGCTAAGGTGGCCCCCTCTTGTGGTGGGTAACAACCCCCTACCCACAGAAAATAATAGGCTAATTAAAAGATTGATTGGGATTAATCAGGCTTAATTAAATCAGTGGAAGTGACGTCAGTACTTACGTTCATGTTGTCATTAACTTAATGACATCATATAGTTCAATATGACATCATTTCCAGTTGGGAGGGGCAAAATTGTTTATTGTTGTTATTTACATGCTTTGTCATGTGCTGTGAAGGACTACCCACTTGGATTAGTCACACCTTCACATACACACATGACAAAGCATTTGAGTATTTACTTGTAAATTGTTTGTAAATAGACCCTGTACAGCTAAATAAAATTGTTTGTAAATAGACCCTGTACAGCTAAATAAACCTGTTTTTACCCACAAGAAGGCGTCACTTGTCCTTTGTGCCAGTGCAACTAACAAAATGGTAATCAATATCATGCAGATTCAGATGCTCATCTCTACAACCTTGACTACACCATGTGTTCAAAAGATGCTACAAATTAGGGAGCAATGTGATGCTTGGGCTATAGCTGTGGACATTGCACCAATTCAGTTCTGCTTCTTTTCTATAATGTTCTACTCTGCCCAGTGATTTAAAAAAACAACAACCCAAAGCCTCGAACTCCTCACAAATGCATGTGATGAGAAGGAGTTTCAGTTTGAAAGCCATGGTGACCGTGCTAGGGGAGAGCAGCTGCTTCAGAGAAAGATGCTTTGCTGGCATAATTCTTTTCTGTCCTTAAAACTGTTTTATGAAGTGTAATCTTAATTGCTTCAAAAAATGGTGCACTAAATGTTGCTTGTAGCATCACCATGTTAATAACGAATAGCAGCAGCTAATTGGTGCACCAATGTTTTGGATTTACAGTCTTCATAGTCAAGTCCCCAAAGAATGTCCAGTTACAAAAATTAGCTAAACCTCTGCAAAACTGTGCTGAAAATCAAAATTGTCAGTGTAAACTCTATTCCTAGTAGGACTCCAGTAACAAGGCAGCATTGATGCCTATCCTGGCCCCCAGTCTCAGACTTACTATTTGTCTTTTTTAATATATTGTAACATGCCTAGTATCCCACTGTGGGAGAAAGGTGGGATATAAATCATGGAAATAAAATAAAAAAAGTTATTATGCAGCAGCAGAAAATATCTGGGTAATGATTATTTTTAATTGGTCCAGAACAATAGAAAATCAGAGCTCTATGGATAATTATAGTAGTGGTTGTTTCACAGTCAAATGTCACAGATCACTGTACTGCCTCCTATCACTCAGTAAGGTCATTGCTGATATTGGAATCAGACTACTATAAGACTCTTTGCCAGTGAACGCTCACATCTAAAATTATTCCTGGATATGCCAAAATTTTGTTTGCAGGAGAGAAGGAATAGCAAGGAATGTTGATGCTACAGCAGAGCTTGGTGTCTTGCAAGTAAAGAAGTGATCTGATTTCACCAATATGTTTGCAACATTGAGAAATCTGACAGTTCTGTCTCATGGTATTGGATGTATAATGACCTGATTCCACATGTAAGTCATCACTTGGAGCTGTGATGAACATTCGTATGCAAAATGGCCCAAAGAGGGCAACTCCATAGTAACTCCTCCCAATCTCAGTGGAGATACTCAGAATTAGACTAGAAGCCAGCACTGACATCACAGTGTCAGTTATGCTTGCTTTTGTTCCATTCCAAGATAAAAATATCCATGAAAATATTGTGGACTAAACTCAAATCAAAATGGGCTTGCTGTATGTATGCAAAGGAATTCTTTCAGCTTCTCAGAAATCCCATGTGGGAGAGAAGATCTGACTTCAAAACAAATTATTAAATTTGGAGTTGCAAATTTGTATGTGTTAGGGTTATGCCTGTTAATTCATACAACTGATTCTCCATAATTTCCTTTTTCAACAGCCACACTCCAGAAGGAAGCCCAAATGAGGCAAGTTGTTCTGATAGGTGGTGACTAGTAGAAGCTGGAAAATGAGAATTGCCAATAGTATTATTTCCTTGCCTCTCAGCCCCTGTCTGATAAGTCATGCAGTGCATTTCTTTGGTTCTGGATAATCCTTCAGAACTATTATACTCATGCAGTTCTATCTGCAAATGAGGACATGTATCAACCCTATGAACGGGAGATGAAGCATAGAATATATTTTCTTAATGGCTGAGGAACCTACACCCATCTCCCTCTTTATCTTAAATTCAGTATACCATTTCCTAAGTAACACATTCATTTCATCACATGTGTATCCTAATTAGTACAAACCACATGTGGGAGAAAGGAGTAGAACCTATCATAAAAAAAAACCCACAACTGCTTATACACCAGTTGTCAATGGGACAAACTCAATGGAATGGCTTCAGCAGTTCTAAAATACCTCCCAATTATATTCTATAGCTCCTGTAGGTGCAATAGTGAAGCTATCTATTCCCAGCATTTCAGATTATCTACCATTTGGCATGAGTTGTCCACAATGTTAACTAGCAGATGTAGCTTCCAATGCTTCTGTAGTATCATGGTAAAAAGCTAGACTGAGATTTGGCAAGTGTGCTTTCAGCCATGAGATTCATTTCAGCAGTGAAACTCACTGGATAACCTGGACCCAGCTAATTTGTCTCAACCTAACTTGCCTTACTAGCTTGCTTTGAGTATAGACAAGGTGAAAAAGAGTAGTATATGCCACCTTAACCTCACTGATGAATGTACAACTGTAATAAATAAATTTGGCAACTTGAGTGATGGCAACTTTGATTTTGCTTAACTGGTTATTTCTACAAGCATAAGAAATAAGAATATATTTCTCAGAGTTAACATATGAAAGAAATGACCACAAGTTCAGCTTGGGTCAGTTCCATAGCCTCTTGTGACTTTCCAAGAGGGTTATCAAGTTGAAACAGACAGGAGACATCTCATAGCCAATTATATACTGGCTCTGGAAAGTGAAAATCCTGAATTTTCCATTAAAGCTCACAAATAGATATAAATGCCATATTTACATATGCCTGCAGGAAACCAGTCCTTTTTACCACCCTGTTTTCAGAAGGTGACACTTAAGAAATGACTGTGGGATCAGTATTGTGGAATATAGAAATCAAAGAATTATGGTGTGTGATATTCAGCTGACACAGACCTGTGCCCAATAGAAGCCATTTTAGATTTTGAAATGCTGGAATAACAAGAACCTTGGTAAGGGTGATATTTTTCTGCCACCAGAAACAGGAGTATTTTCTTCATTTTTGTCTTCTTATTTAAACACAACTGGCAGTACTTCAGAACTGAGTTCTCCCTCCATTCCATCCAGTCTCATCTGGGGGAGAGACACTAGGCCCAGCACCATTGGGCCTGGAATAAGAAGAAGAGCCCTCCCTCCATTACCATCTGATGTCATCTGGGGGAGAGACACTAACTAAGCCCAGCACCACCCAGTTTGTTTTGATGTTTCAAAATGCTGTACGCTGCCCCGATTGCCTAGCAGAGGGGCGGGATATAAATAAAAATTATTATTATTATTATTATTATTATTATTATTATTATTATTATTATTATTATTATTATTGGAAATAGAAAAGGTTCACCTGGAGGAATTACAATTAGTTTGTTCTTTCCAAGAAAAAAAAAAGATTCATTTTTCATGAGGAAAAATGAATCATTACAAAATACAATGATGGTAGGAAAGGTGGAAGGCAGTAGAAAGAAAGGAAAACCATTTTCCAAATGGTTAGATTCAATTAAAGAAACCACAGGTCTGAGCCTGCAAGACCTTAGCAGACAGGTGGAGGACAGAAAATCTTAGAAATGTCTCATCCACAGGGTCACTATGAATCAAAATCAACTTGAGAGCAGTTAATAACAACAAGAAGAGAGGATGAAAAACTACAAATCAATTATGTTTCTGCTTCCCATTAGCTCTCTCAAAAACTCCACTTTGAAATATCCACATTCATGAATATCTGAAGAAGAGCAATTCACAAAGATATAGAGCAGGGATCAGCAACCTACGGCCCGCAGGCCGGGTCCGCCCCCCCAAGGCCTTTGGACTGGCCGCTGCCACTGCCACATGCATCACAGCTGCCATTTTGTTTTCCAAAATGGCAGCCGCAGCTCGTTTGCACTTGAGCAGTACTCCTACGCATGCGCGAACGAGCCGTGGCCACCATTTTGAAAAACAAAATGGCAGCCATGACTCAGCACATGTGCAAACAAGTCACAGCTGCCATTTTGTTTTTCAAAATGGTGGCTGTGGCTCGTTCATGCATGCGCAGGAGTACTGCGCATTGCCAAGTGAGCCGTGGCGGCCATTTTGGAAAACAAAATGGCATCCGTGAAGCATGTGGCGGTGGCGTGGTGGTAGCAGGTGACGCAGGTGGCGGGGTCATCATCGGCTGCGCGCGTGTGAGCAAGCATGCCGCCATTCCCCCTCCTCCAGCCTGCGGAAGACCTGGAGGCCAGTGGACTGGCCCCAGGTAAGAAAAACTTGCTGACCCCAGATATAGAGAGAGTAGTTTTCAGATATCTTGCAATTAGAATGTAATGTATTGCAGTAATCTACTTTCCCAGAACTTTTCATGCTAGTTTGTCTATCATGGAATTTTTGAGACATGCCCAGAGCAAGCAAACATACCTAGTAATATCAAGACTGGTATTGTGCACAACCTATTTTCCAATAAATTTATTTAGACCTAGCACTGAGGAGGGGCAATACTTGGCATCTGAAAAAGCAAACCAACAAAATAAAACAAAACAAAAAACAGAGAGCACATTGGTGTACAGATGTAGAATCTTGGCCTAGTATGAGCATTTCTTGGCATGCTTGCTGACTCATGGAAACCCAGTCTACTGATCCAATTGCTGGGAGAAATATGGAACAACAGTAGTGAGATTTTGCATTGGCATAAAGCATTTTGTGATTTTCCTGTCAGATCCACTGGGGGTGACCCAATCCATCTTTAATCCAAAAATTCCATAAGGAGACCCTGGTCATTGGAACATAGGCCTTGTCGCTTCCTCCAAAACTGAATCCAGTCTACTTCAATGTTGCCTCCAAAATAGTGACAAAAGAAAACAAAATGGTATAGAAAACATAGATATCAATCTACTTATACTGCTTCTAATACCAGAGACAAAAGAGAATGGAAAGATGGTCCAAGTCTGCATATTAGCACTGTGTGTGATGCCGGTAGTTTTAAGCTTCTCCAATTGACTGGGCAGAAAACTTCTTTGTTTAGGTCTCTTCAGGCAAGTTCTCCCCCATACAGCTAGATGGACTTTTGATTCAATGCCCTATCAGACACATGCAGGAGGCCTGTAAAAACTGAGCTCCTGGGAGGCTGCAGCTGGTGTGCCACTAAGAAGATGGCACCCTTCCTTTAATTGGCACCTCCATCCACACATACAAGCAGTAAAATGGGCTCTCAGGTCAGTCCAGGAATCATTGATTTCATACAGAGGCACCCCAGTTGTGGAATTTACTTTCCAGGGAGTGAAAGGAGCCTCCTTCAGTCCCAATTTTTTGAGGGAAAGTAGGGTATTAGAAGCAGGAGGAGGAGGTTGTTGTTAACTCCCTTGAGTATTGGCTTTTGGAAGCTAGCAAAAATTAGATTGTTCCATTCCATATTTACTAGTTAAGACAGCATATTGATCTAAGAAGTTTTCCTGTTTTGTTGCTATGTAGTTTAACAGATCTGGTTTTGAGTGGAATTGTAAGTCATTATTTTTATGTTTTTAATATAAATTGCTGTGACCACTCAATGAATGGAGACATGATGGACAGGTAGAAATATTATAAATATTAAAAATATAGCATTTTTATGTTCTATTTGAAGGATACCTGCAATTTTTCTGTAGGGGTTCACTAGCCTTTGTTAACATGATGACATCATCATTCTCTTACAAGAATGCATAATATGTAATCAGATATAAGACATGATAAACAACATTGTAAATGATACACTTGAATGCTATATTCAAATCATATATTTTTCCAATATAGCAACACAATATAGCATTTTTTAATCATAAGAGAATAATATGATAAATGCTGATAAAGAGATATGCATTGTGGTGGGGATTTGGGTAAACACCTCTTCCTCTCTCTCCAAAATATTGAGAAAAATCTTTAGCTCAGGCACTTAGAATACAAAATTATTGTTTACACTGGTTACCCTTTTTTAAAATGTGGGTTTACTAATGAAAATCAGTTCTCACTAGCTGCATATGTATTGGGTAATATTTGCAGGTTTTACAAATTTATGAAGTGTTATTCTGGTTATAATTTTGTTCTGGTATACAGTGTGCTCATATAATATGTATCAAAATGAAACACATGCATAAAATAATACATTCAACAATGCATGGAATAAAGGAAAATACATGGTATGACCAAAATCAAATTGATACATAGCACACAAATTAATACAGTTCAGGGAGATGCTCTCAGTCATAGATACATATTGTTTTTAACAGGAAATACTCAGCAGATTTGTCTGACATTTTGAAGCCAATACTCTTTAAGAACACTGGCTGGGGAATAGCTTAAGCAGTGAAATCACACAGAAGGAATTCAAGTAGGTAGGATTCAACACTACTACAGAAAGGCAGTCTCTAGATATTGTGGCAGGACTGAAATGATATTTCATAGTTTATTGTTTGTTTCTTCTTGCTGAAAACTTTGAAGAAATCATTTTCAGAGCTGCAATCTTGTATCCATAAGCTGGGCATAAATTCCTTTGACTATGATGTAACTTGATATCTGAGTAGATACATGTAGTATTGCTTTTTGCTTATTTATTTTGAATGCCTGATTTTGTGTTGGGTGTCAGGTAGGAGTTTACAAAATTTTCTTTTCTGAATTACTTTATTTACAGTGCTTTATCATTTTGGCAGGAAGAATTAAATACAGGGGAAAATTTGGAGGCATTTATTAAATGCCACAATATTACTTATCTTTCCAGCAGTGAAGGTGTAAGTTGTACAAAAACATGAAACACAGCAATATGTAAGTAAAATATGTTTGTTCACTTGGATGCAGTTTTCTTTTTCACTGTGAAAATTCTCTGAAATGACTGATGTGTGGCTCATGGAGACATCTCAGAGTTTAAATTATTATTTTAAAAACAAATAGGTCACTTGATTTTTATTGACATTTCTTATGACTTTGGGTTGCTTTAAAAAAATTATATATATCTAAAGAATATAAAACTTGCCAATAATCCACCAAGTGATTCCCAAAAGCAGCATTTTAGGTAAATGTCACACAATAAAGCTAAAACACTGTTAAAATAATGCATCCAGCAATTAATGGAATAAGGGAAAATACATGGTATGATCAAAATATTACATTTGTTAATCTCTCCCAAAATGAATTACATGTTATGTTGCTTATACCATGTTGTGTCCTTTTTGTGGACACTGCATTTAACTTGAGTATGTCTGGCTTCCTGTTAAATTGTGATGCTGTGCAGGCCTCTGTAATAAAGATACTGTTCATCAGTAGATTCTGAATTTTGTTTATTTTCAGTAGACAGACACTTTTCAACTCAATCACTAATGAAAGTTCAAAAGATATTACTTTTTTTAAAGGAATTTAATTAATTATGTATTTTTGATTCAAAAGGTATAAAATTCTGAGTTCGAGTTTATAGTTTTTTGCACCACATTATAAGTGAATTAATTTCATTTCTACTTCTATTGTGTAAGTCTAAATAGAATGTAGAGGGCTAAAAACAGTGTTAGAACCACACCATTCTCTGGCTTTTAAAATACCTTTTGTAATATTGTATTAGAATTCTCAATAACCTGGAGAAGAGAAGGCTGAGAGGTGAT
>CM034708.1:116070978-116081039 GCA_020142125.1 Phrynosoma platyrhinos
TATGATTCTATGATTCTATGAAGCTCTAATTTCCCCATCATTGTGGTATAACATTTTTATAGTGTACATAGTCACTACAAGTAAGATTATATACCCAGTCATCACAGTATCAAATAACACAAAAGACAAGCAACTATAGGCCTGTATGTATGTGTGAGTGAGTGAGAAACAATATTACCCAAAGAATAGATGGGGGGGGGGCTGTGGGTCCCCACCAGATATCAGTAATATGTCAAATGTAGTGGAAATCAGCTTAGTGAGAGGCTTAGGTAACCTTTGAACCATTGTGCACCAATATATACCAGTATTAACTGGGAGGACTCCGGGTGGGTTTTTATTTAGAAAAATATGCAGTGTGCAATCACATACACAAGACAGCAATTCATACATACCATACAGAGCTAACCAAAATGGAAATATGGAAAGGGAATAGCAGAGTTTTTAGAGGTTGTAGTAAGGTTATAATTACCTGTCTGAAGAGAATTCCATAGAGGGCTGTAGTGGCTCAGACTGGGAGGTATGAGGACAACACAAAACTTATATAGAATGTGGGTGTATATGCCACCTGTGTGTATAGAGGTTAGATTTCAAAACCATTTTTTGTAGTTTTTAACCATTTTTTGAAACTACCCTTGGGTATTTGGCTACCTAAACAGGTAACAAAGGTTAAGTGACTCGTCCCAGGAATCAGTCATCAGGTTTTGGGCTGGTTGATGGTTTTAACAAAAGTAATTATTGGATCAGGATATCTCTGAGATGAGTGAATGGAGCCCTTTTGGCTGGGATCACAACAGTGGGTAATAGAGAGAGATTGGCTTATTGCTTTCAGACTTGAAGGTTTTGATTACTTGGATGTACACATGCCTGGGGAAAACAATTCCTGTTTTCCTGGGAACTTGACCATTAGTGTACCTAAAAGGTTATTGATTTCTCAAAAACATGCTATCTGCAAATATGAGATATCAAAATATGAGGGCCACAAAATACAGTGTGGGGTATGCAGGGACAAATAACATTCAACAGAGACACACAGTAGTGCATGCCTGAATTAAACAATAATCTATTAATGATCTATTAATAATTCAGAAAAAAACTGAGGATGGTAGAAAGTGAGCAAGAAACTTAAGAGAGAATTAAGTTGTAATAATGAACATAATGATTAGGAAGTAATATTTAGTGGAAGATTTAATTTTAATCAAGTGTGCTGACTTTCTGCTGTGACTCTATGTACTATACCATATATATATATATATATATATATATATATATATATATATATATAGTCCATCATATGAGAGCGAGATACTTCCTTGCTGCAACTGGTTTGTTTCCAGGCAAAGTGTTAAAGTGCTGGCTATGAATGATAAATCCCTGCACAGGTTGGAGACTATCTGAAAGATAGTCCCAAATGAGCCTGTTCAAGGTTTGAGAAGGTTTGACTTTCTTTTTGTCCAACTATCACTACAGTGTGAATTCTATTAGGGAAACAACAAGACAGCTACAACACAAGGATATACAAAATATTTATATAGAGAAGAAATACAATGATGGTATTGTCACACTGAACTGATACTTACTTTGATTTTCTTTCTTACACAATGAATATCTTTCAAAGTTTTCAAGGGGGTTGCTGTAATAGTCTTTTGCAGCAATATATCTACTTCTGTTGAACACTATCTACCCTTAGAGACTAACTAGTTGCATTTGGCATAAGCTTTTGTAGACATTGGCCCACTTCATCAAATGCATGGAGTGTTGCCTCAGATAGTAGATAGCTATAGACATGGTTGAGGAGGAAGGTGTAATTAGTGAGGTGAGAGGGGAATGGTAATTTAAAAACAGAAACATTTATCAATATTTTAACAGGTTTTTTGTTGTTAATTGCCCGTGAGTCGATCTTGACCCCCTATGGATGAAACATCTCCATATCCTTCACTGCTCTGCTTAATTCCTGCAATCCTATACCCGTATCTGCTTTAATAGAGTCCATCCATCTAGCATGCAGCCTTCACCTCTTTCTGCTTCCCTCCACCTTTCCTAACATTATTGTTTTTTCCAATGAATCCTCCCTTCTCATGATGTGTCCAAAGTACGACAGCTTCACAAACAATAAATGGGTAAAAACACCAACTTCCCATCATAGATGAGCTGCTTAGTTTATGCATTGAGATGAAAAGTTGAATAGATAAAAGAGCATTATACTAAGCCACTTTCTATTTGTAATAAAATAAAAAAATGGTGATTGTAATGTATATTGAGCATTTTCAATATGTGAGCCATTATTTTGTTTTCCCTATTTGTTTATAAATTTTAGTTAGAACTAGAGAAGATTCTATCTGTCTTGCTCGAAGCAGCTCTATTGGCTATGCCATCTGTTCCTGGTGATTTATTTCTCCTATGTATTGTGAGTACAGTTTCCATTTTATTTTATTTTTTCGAAAAATTGGATGTGTCTTCATGTGGTTGTTATTCAAATGAATCTGTCATCCTTTCATCTCTTTTATATAGTTCTTCCATGTATTGTTTCCATTTTCTTTTTCTTTTTACTTGGTCATGTAATGTGTTTTCCTGATGATGATGATAATAATAATAATAATAATAATAATAATAATAATAATAATAATAATAATAATTATTTATTTATATCCCGCCCCTCTGCAGAGCAATTGGGGCGGCTTACAACATTACAATTTCCATACATTAAACAAAACATAAAATCCCGAATCCCACCCATCTGATGGTTGTAGAGCATCCCCTCTCTCTTTAATTTTTTGAATCTTGTGGAACAGGTCTCTTGGCCTTCCTTTTTTGTTGTCACCTTCTATTTCTCTGCATTGATTATTATAGTAGTTCTTATTCCTGCACACAAGTCAGTTAACAGTTGAATTCAGAGTTCTGACGTAATTTCTGCCTTTTATTTTTTCTTCTTATCTGTTCTAAACTGCTTCAAGGTTTCATGTGTCATTCACTGAGGTTTCTCTTTCCTTTTGGCTACTAATAGTGTCTTTTTTCATTCCTAACTGATAATGTACATTGCATCCGCCCAGAGTTCTTCTGGTTTAATAGCGTAGATCTATTTTTCACATTATCTTTAAATTCTACGGGGATGTTCTTTAGTTTGTATTTCAGCATGATGGTTGATTTAGTGTTCTTCTTTAGCTTTGTACCAACTATAGCTATTAGCAGTTCATAGTCTGTGCTACAGTCTGCTCCAGGTCTTGTATTTTCAGTGAGTATAGAGCTTCTGCATCCTTTGCTTCCAATTACTAGCCATGCAAGATTACATTTTTAACAATCCCAAAACCATAGGATCCAACTTGTTGCAGTTAAAACCACTGCTGCCAGGCAGGCACGCACTCACATCTTGAAGAATAAACATTCTAGACAAAGACTTCTCTAGGCCCTTCCCATACTCCACCTTCTAGGTGTTAACCTTATGTTAATTGGATAATGCTTGTATGATCTATGTTAACCCAGCCTCTTGCTGTCCATCATCCACCACGTGACTATCTTTCCCAGCCTAATGATGTTTTGGATACTGCTATTAAGACTTTCTCATAACAAAGTCTGTGTCCATGAGTTCTACCTTTGGGAAAGTACATGTTGATGTCTGTGTTGGCCATCTGGTGTTGATTCACTTTGTTTCTCTAGATGTTGTTCTCATGAGGAAATTTCCACACACACACATCTCAACATTTCACCTTTGACTGTATATCCCATCCATATCCTAACAGGATGAATAGTACCTTTCAAACCATATTTTCCCAACTGCTTTCAAAGCATCTTGTTTTAGGATATAGTCTTAAACACAGTGCAATTGTTTAATCCCATCTCCAGTCAATCAGATTTCACAATTCCAAATGTATACAGGAATCCAGCTATTAGTTTGCATGTGCTGGAGATTAGAAATATAATTTTAATATCTATTTTTCTGTGTCTATTTGAGAATGCCCATTCAAACTTTGCTGAGAGTAAATCTCAAAGGACCTAATGGCTTACTTCTTGAGACATCATGATTATATTGTTCATGTCTGAAATATTTAAGATGCAGAAAAATCTGTATTATTGAGGAAAAGAATGCCTACATTATCTTCAGAATGCATGTGTGTTGAAGAGCAACAGCTTAAAATGCATGAGATTTTTATCAATGGAAAATAAATACTTATTTTAGTAGCAGAATTCCTTTTCTTTTTCTGTATTGTGTACATTCCCAATAATTGCATTACTGTGTAGAACTTGGAGTGGAGGGGGCCAAATTCTGCTTGACTTTATCTGTTTAATCATGAACAGGAACTGGACTGAAATCCATGAAAAGAAATGATTACATCCAGGTCTGCCCCCCCCCATGCTCCTCTGCTCCATTTCCAAGCCAAAGTAGCTGTTTCCCTTTTTGAGGGAGTTATTCTTGCTGCCAAGGAGAAGATAAGTTCAATAAGCAATGGAATTGCATCAAAAGGGAGCTCTTTGCCAGGGCAAACAATAAACTACTTGAAAACGCATTACTATAATGGTGAGTTGGCAAGGAATCCAGTATCATTTCTCTCTTAAGTGATTTCTTTATTACAATAACAACAACTCAACTATGATTGAAACCAGAAACTAATTGAGAAGCAGATAGTCAATGAAATAAAGAATAATAATAATATCTCTGGTAAGGAGTAGCTGCACTGGAACACTTTATCTCTCTTCTAATTTTGCACATTTGAAGAGACTGAATGCATACTACTGCTGCTGTTATAACTCTCTCCCCAGTAGGCCTTTGCCAAACAGCATCTTTATTTTTAATATTTTTTGTGAAATACCTTGATCTCTTGAAATTGATTTTCTAGAGCCACTTTGATAGGTAGAAGTACAAATGATAAGCTTTGAAACATGAAATAACTTTCTTCAAAGTATTTGAGGGGCAATTGTAGTGGTGGCAGGAAATACTTTGGAGTGGGAATAAACACAAAGTTGTTCTTTTGAGCACAATCATTACTTATACCATATCATGCCCCCCCCCCAGGTAACAATTATAAACAATATTTTTCAGTTCATCTTTATTATGGTCATAGACCAGCACAGGTCTATAAACAATATAATTTATATTGCTGTTATGTTTTCTTTTATTGACTGTTTTTTTCCTCAGAATTTTTGCATTCTTTCACTATACTTTGGCAGCAGCCAAATCCAAGGTGGCATAAGATTTGGAAACAATATCCTAAGAGGAATGGTATAGGGAGCTGTGTATGTTTAGCTTAGAAGACAAAACACCAAGAGGAGACATGATCACTATTTTAAAATATTTCAAGGAATATTATATTGAAGATGGAGCAAGCTTGTTGCAGATTCCAGCAGTGAAGTTGTGGGGGGTGACATTTCAATAAACAACCACAGAAATTTGCAGAGTTGGGTTAGGAAAGGCCACAACTTTTATTGGTTACATGTATAGAAGGCATGGCCTGGATGGGATTGGATCCCAAATTAGTCACCTTACTGTTATGTAATGAGCTGCTCTCAGCCCAAATATTTGTACCCCCCCTGGAGTGATGGCCAGTGGAATGACTTGTGGCTGCAAACCTCTATGTGGATCCCCCCCCCATCCCCATGTACGTGTAAAACCCAATCCCTTGCCCTGAACTGCACTCCAAAGCTCCTTAATGGAGCTCCTATTGGTATGACAGGCAAACCACCAACAGTTGTGACATAATGCATTACCAAACCACAGGAATAAACAAGACAAGGAAAAGAGAAGGGATGAGTAGGTAGAACAAAAAGTGAAACTCAGCAGTATAAGCAATAATAATAATGATGATGATGATGATGATGATGATGATAATAATAATTTATATCCCACCCTTTGGGGACCTAATCAAAATGGGACAAACTGACCATTCCCATTGTAGTAGGGGGGAAAAAACAAGACAATAGCAAGGAGAGGTGGCGAAAGAACATTTTCAAATTTACTTCAGTTGGAGAGACAGAATCATAGTTAATTTTGAAGCCAACATTCCAGCATATTAGATGGTGTTAATTTTTCCATAGCCTTCAAGCCTTGGAAGATGTATTCAGTTCCTTGTAATAATAAATATCACATTGCAGTACCTCCAAAGTGATATGTTTATCTTATCTGCAGGCTTCATTTTAAGAAAGGAGGGCATCATTCCTTATCACTCCCCATTACAAAATATATAATGGATGTCGGGGTGAAAGAAATGTACAGTGCTTATATTTTAACATTACCAGAGACATGGCAACTCTCAGAGCCTATTATCACCTTTCCCTATCTGTCTGTCATAAACCGTAACTTAGATTATATGGTTAACCTATTATTTATTTATTGCATTTATATCCTACCTTTCTTTCAAATACCTCATGTGGTCCACTCCTCACAATATCCTCACAACTGCTGGAAGAGATGGAATGAACAGCCACACTTGCACAATGAGTGTGTACTACTGGGAAGCATCAGAGGTAAAACAGTTATTTAGGACCCCCTGGCATGTTTCCTTTATGTCCCAACTACTCTATTCCTGCTTTAGCCATATATTCATACTCAGGCTTGCTTTCACTTCATCCTCTTTCTCTGTATTAAGTCATGTAGCCAGAGTAGCAGTTCCAGAGTAGTATTAGTTCTTTTCTCTCTCCAAACTATTTATTTCACTTTTTTCTTCACTGAAAATAATCTTTAGCTGAAGATTTTACCATCTTCTATTTTCTGGTAGGTTAGATTGCCTGGAAAAAGCTCATCACCAAGTGGGTACATGTACACTGTAGAAATAATGCAGTTTGACACTAGTATAATCTCTGTAGTTCCTTCCTATTGAATCTTTGCATTTGTACTTTTACAAAGTCCTTAGTATTCTCTGGCAAAGAGTGCTGATGTCTCAGGAAGTTACAAATCCCAGGATGCTATAGGATGGAACCATGACAGTTAAAATTGTGTTAAACTGCATTATTTCTACAGTGTAGATACATCCCAAGTGAGAATTTTAACCTGAGTCTCCCTAGTCCAGCTTCCTGACACTACTATCACATTAGTTTTCTCATCAAAGTATGTACTTAAGGAAATACAGCCTACCAGTTGATAAACTGTATCTCTTGCTTTTTCTGACAGTTAGTGCAAAACATATTCTTTCTAGATTTGTAGCTCCATCATTTTACCCTGTTAGTTTGTGTTTAGCACTTTTTAAATTTTGATATTTTAATGTATGTATGAAGAAGCTTAAGCAATCCTTTTAATAAATGAAAGTCAATTCAATACTAGAGAATCCCCAAAGAAATCTTACCTTTCATTTTGTTAAAATGATTTGGGCTTGCTGTTTTTAAATGGTGTAGTATAAAAAAGTCATAGGTGAATTCTTTCCATCATGTACCACTGATATTTTGAGTTTAATTAGCTGTTAAATGCACAGCTTGTTAGTACCTGCTACATCAACATGCATTAGGAAACACCATTAAATGGCTTTTTACTTGTTTAACCACAGTTTTGTGTATGTTGGAAATTATGTATCTCTGAGATTTACTTACTAAAAATATCAAAGAACAGTTTAAATGTTTCATCTGCTGGAAGACCAGCTATTGTTTGCATACCTTCAATGAGAGTGTGTTTCACATGGTGTATGCTCCTGGAGCTGGCCAATTTAGGGGGCAATTCTTCTTTTCTGGGGAAAAGTCCCATTGACAAGGGCCCAAAACTGAAATTGAATATCAGCACAATGAATGCCCTGTAGCAAGAATCAGTGGTTCCAAAGATCAAGAACTGGGTCAACAACCTGTACTGGACACTCTTCCTAAATAAGCAGTGACTATTTTGGCAGGGAGAACCTAGCCAGAGTAATTCATGAATGAATAACATTCTATCTTGACCACTGCAATGTGCTCTATGTAGGTATGACCTTAAGAGTGACAATGAAGTAGTAATTAGTGCAGATTGTGATACCTAGGTTGGTAACTTTACATTGGATTGAAGATCATTCATTCATTCATGTTTTAGATTACATGTGTTTTTAGAAACTGCATGCCCTCTTAGAACCATTCCTATGGAGTAGTTTAGAAATCTTTAATTCACTAATAAAATGCTTCTGAATTATAAGGTTACCAGAACCTCATCAGTTGATTGGTGGATGGAGATCAGCTGACACAGAAGGCAATATTACATGGGATGTAAGACATTTTTCCTTCCATGCCATTAATTGATCTAGAAAGTCACAATTCAGTTTGTAGATCCATTTAACCAAGGATTTAGAAGTTAATGCTTTTCAATGAAACAAAGTATTAAATTGCTCAGTCAGTTGTTTCTTTTAACAGCTTTAATTGGATAAGAATGGTGCTCAGTGGCAGAAAACATGCCACATGCAGAAAATCCCAAGTTTGATCCCAGGTATGTCTAAGACCTCAGCCTGAAATTCTGAAGACTGACTAACAAGCAGTGTAGAAAATACTAGAACTGGCCTTAGTATATGGCAATGCAAAAAGGCTAATTCTACCTAAAAGCTCCAAATCCAATTATGTTTTGTCATGTTTTTAAAATTAGATCTAGTTAATGCATTGAATTTTTTCACATATTAATTTACAACCATGTGGACAAGATTTCATATGAAGCACACATGTGAAAAGTTGGAAGAAATTACACGTATATTTTCCTGAAGCACCCATGATTCATAGAAATGTCTGATCATTCCTTCTGCAAGCCTTGTTTTTTTGTAGTCTCATTCTATGGTATAAGAGTCAATTCAGTTATGCACAGACATTTATAATAAAATGGAGAACTTGGTCAAGTAAAGAACTGCATTAATTAAGCTCCAACCAACATTGTACAACTTATGTGGCCTTTCAGGTTCATAGCACAGATAGATTATTTTAAGTTAGTTAATCATGGCTTCTAGATTTCCATACCATTTATCTACATACGTTTTGAGAAAGAAGAAAATAACAATTATGTTACAGGCATTTGTCTGTTCACTCCATTTTATCTGAAGAAATGGCTTGGAGATTAAGCCATTTTTTTTCATTATCATTGCACTCCAATTATAAAGCAGCATATATATATATATATATATATATATATATATATATATATATATAACTTCATATTTTTTTTATAAAGCTCCAAAAACTGGTGTTCTTTTGTGCTTTTCCTGTCCATTTTTTCTATCACAGATTGCCAATTGAGTGTTCTTCTGTGGATGACCACTCACTGTCTTTAGCTAAAAATTGATAAAATAGAGATCCAGGTGTTTCAGCCTGACAGTCCAGTAGACCCACTTTCAAGCCTTTCACTTTGTTTACAGCAACCTGTCCCCTTTAAGGACTGAGGGACTTCAGCTCCCAGAATCCCAGGAGCTATTGGCCAACATGGGACTATTGGACAACATGGCTGAGGCTTCTGGGAGCTGAAGTCCCTCGGCCCTTAAAGGGGAAAGGTTGCCTACCCCTGGTTTACAGGATTGCACACTGGCTCCTGTCTCAGTTGCCAGGAAACTTGGAGTCCTGCTGAATAATCATTTGTCCCTACACCTTTTTATTGGAGCAACTGCTAAGACATGTAACTTCCGTCTTTTGAATATCCATAAGATCCATGTTGTTGGTTTTTTTTACTGTTGAGCCTGCCCATTTGCCTGTCCAGGCCTTTCTTATTTTATTCCTGCAGCAGTGATAGCCTAGTGACAGATTTGCCTTCCTGCTCTCTTATTCCTCTGGTTTTAATCCAGAAGAGTGCTGTCCGGGTATCCCCAAATACTCACATGTCTCTTCCCTTCCTAGATCCCTCCACAGGCTTCCAGTTCAGGCCAAAGCTCATGAAAAACTTTTGATCCTAGTATTTAAGGCCTTGCACTTTAAACTCTCCTCATATTTGGCAGCTAGTACATGTATGTACTATCTAGAAATTTAAAATCTGCAGACAAAGGATTATTGATAGTTCCACCAATAAGTATGGCTCTGTCAAAGCTGCACACCTTTCATAATCTGTCTCCATGTTGGTGGCATAGACTCCCTTTTTATTTCTGGCTGGAGGAGGATCTGATCTACTTTCATAAAGGATTGACGATCTTCCTCTTTGATTTGCTGGATTAAATTGC
>CM034708.1:116169071-116182117 GCA_020142125.1 Phrynosoma platyrhinos
TACTATGTCATCATCAAACAAGTTGATGATGTCATAAACAAGTTATGTCATGAGTTAAATTATGATGTCATTTCCAGTCAGGGGGAGATGATTTATTTGGATGAATGCTTAATCGGATCTTGATGTTCCTGACACATGTTGTAAAGGGATTGGTTTATACGGTCAGCTAGATTGGTTATGTATCAAGTATCAAGAACAATGTAACTTGAGGTTAAATTAATTTGTTAATAAATTTGTTTATGACCTTGTACAAATAAAGTTATGGCCAAGTTTTACAACCATAATATTAAGTACGGTGTCACTTTTGTGCCGGTGCAATAGAATGGTTGCTGTTAGTGAAACAGCTGTTGTTGTTGTTCCATTTTCCCCCCAATCTGAGGTGTTGCAAGAAGGGAGTTATATGTTACCTCTAGCCAGTCCTAGTTAACAATCTGGCCTCAGCTCTTTGGATCAGCTCTTCAGCAGCAGCCCCAGTAATTCCAGTAATTCAAATGGGACGTAACTAAGCCATGTGTCACTGTGGGCAGATCTGACATCTCAAAGAATAGGTGAAGGTGGTGCACATGTCTTAATTGTGTGAATACACTTCTAGCCACAACTAAAATCTGGGCTTCTAAGCTCAAGGTTCAATCTGAGAGCACACCCAAGCTGTGAACCTGCATTTTCAAGAGGATGTAACCTTATCCAGCACAGGCTGAATCCTTATCCAGCACAGGCTGAATTCCTGATTTGCCTTATGGCTGACCAGGAGAACCTATGTCTTGTCTGGATTAAGTTTCAATTTGTTCACCATTAAGTCCATTACTGATGACAGGCACTAATTTAGAACTATGATAGCTTTCCTGGAATGAGGTGGAAAGGAGTAGTAAAGCTGGGTGTCATCTCCATACTGATAGAATTGGACTTTGTAACTGAGCCAAAGTCTGCAGATCAGTCATGGAATAAAAAAAAAACCCTCTAATTTTCTTACACAAACACACCAAATGTGTCCCAAATGGACATTGGAATGCATGCTTTTAGTAAAATGCTTAAAAGGCTTTCTACATCATTTTTCCTACTATGAGTAACCACTAGATGGCAGAATACACCTTTTAATGCTTTAAAGAGCCTACTCATTACCATCATCTTTAAATCTGTGCTAGGAAATTAAAAAAAAAACAAAAAACAAAAAACGGATGCCTGTTTGTCCATCACATGGAGACAGAAGTTTTGTGATGTGCAGGTGCACTTAATCTTTTTCAATATATGAATGCCTCATAAAACCCTCCTATGACATAACACATTCTGTGGAACTTAATGTTTACCTATAGGTGCTTCATGGTACACAGTGAAAGATGAAAACCTGTTATCCTGAAGGTGCAAAGAGATTTGCCTGATGTCTTGCATAAAGCCTGCCAACATGCAATTTCCTTTTTCCTATTCTCTGCTTTAGTGTATCAGAGCAGCACGCTCAATAAAGAAAAAGTATATTCTTCTGATATGTTGACAAGATATATTCAAAAGAAAAACATGTTCATACAATTTCATTCTCACTTATTGCAATTATTGTTGTTAGCTGCCCTCGAGCTGGTTCTGACTCATAGCAACCCTGTGGATGAGGCATCTGTAAGAATCCATGTCTTCCACTCTCTTACCCAGATCCTACAAGCTCTTCCCCATAACCCCCCTGATTGAGTCTATCCATCCAGTTTGTGGTTTTCCTCTCTTTCTTTTACCCTTTACCTTTCCTAGCATTATTGTTTTTTTCTAGTAATCCGTGCCTTCTCATTATGTGGCCAAAGTACGATAGTCTGAACTTGATCATCTTTGCTTCCAAGGAGAGCCCTGGTCTGATTTGTTCAAGAACCCATTTGTTTGTCTTCTTGGTTGTCCTAACTACTCTTCTCCAGCACCACATTTCAAATGAGTAGATTTTCTTTCTGTCTGTTTCCTTCACTGTCCAGCCCTCACATCCATACATAGTAATAGGGAATACAATGGCTTGAATGATTCTGACTTTAGTGCTCAGTTGTATGTCTTTGCTCTTCAGTATCTTTTCCAGTTCTTTCATAGCTGCCCTCCCCATTCTTAGTCTTCTTATTTATTGACTACAGTCTCCATTCTGGTCTATGTTGGATCCTAGATATAAGAATTCGTTAACTATTTCAATTTCATCATTGTCTAGATTGAATTTGTGCATTTCTTCTGTGGTCATTATTTTTGTTTTCTTTATGTTCAGCATCAGACCTGTCTTTGCACTTTTGTCTTTAACCTTCCTTATTAACTGTTCCAATTCCTGCACGTCTTCTGCTAATATTGTGGTGTCGTCCACATATCTTAGGTTGTTAATGTTGCTTCCTTATATCTTAACTCCTCCTTTTTATTATTCGAATTCTGCTTTTCTTATGATGTTTTCAGCATTTAAATTAAACAAATAAGGTGATAGGATGCAGCCTTGCCTGACCCCTTTGCCTATTGGGAACCACTCTGTTTCCCTGAATTCTGTCCTGATGGTGGCCTCTTGTCCTTGGTATAGATTCCTCATCAGGACTATCAGATGTAGTGGTACCCCCATGTCTTGGAGTGCATTCCATAATTTATTGTGATTTATACAATCAAATGCTTTGTTATAGTCTATGAAACACATGCTAATTCTATTTTGGAATTCTTGGGTTGTGATCCATTAGCCATTGTATGTTTCAGTGTGGTCCTTAGTGCCCCTTCCTTTTCTGAATCCTGCTTGCACCTCTGAATTTCTAACTCCATGTATGGTTAGACCGTTAGAGTCTATGCTGCAGAATTTTGAGTATGATTTTGCTTGCATGTGAGATTAGTGCTATTGTCCAATAGTTGCTGCAGTCTTTTGTATCTCCTTTCTTGTGGATTGGTATGTATATATATATATATATATATATATATATATATATATATATATATATATATATATATATATATATATATATATATATATATATTATTAATAATATTTTGCATTTACAAAAATACATATTATTACAATTGACATTTCTTCTTCATTTCCATTATTAATTATGTCATTTTGAAAAATAAAGTTAGATAATTTAAACTTCCTGTCTTTTTACTTGGTTTTGAGCCAATAAAGAAGATGTTATACAAATCCCCAACAATCATCTATTTTTTTATGACTTTAGTCTTTAAACTCTTACAATGTTTCTTGAACTATTTTGGGGCTTTTTTTAGTAGTCTTATTTCTTATGACCATTGTTTTTTACAGTATTTTCATAGTTTTTCCCAGTCTTTGTTTGTTAAATCTTTGGAATTTCTGTCTATTAAATTTGTTAATCTATCAATTTCTATATTGTCTAGCGATTTTAGTAACCAGTCTTCTATTGTAGGTATCTCCTTTGTTTTCCATTTTTGTGCGATCAGGATTCTGGCAGATGTAATCATGTATAATAAAGTTTTCCAGTATCTTTTGATTCTATATTTGAGATTTTATTAGTCATGTTTAAGACATAAATCTCTGGCATCATTTGAAATGTTATATCAATCCCCCCCCCCCCGATTTCTTTATGAATTGTTTCCCATAGTTTTTTAATCTCAGGGCATTGCCATCACATATGAAACCATTCTTCGATTTCGTTATTACACTTCCAGCACTTATCTTCTCTCTCTCTCTCTCTCTCTTTTTAGATTTTTGCTTATTTAGATGGCATTAGGTGCCATCTATATGTCATCTTTAAATAGTTCTCTCTCAGATGTTGGCATTTTGTAAACTGAAATGTTTTCCTCCTGGAATGTTGCCAGTTTTCCATGTCAATGCTTCTGCCAATGTCTTTTGCCCATTATCATTTCTCCTTTGACAATTTCTTGTTCTTGCTTTCTGTTGAGAAGTATTTTATAGATTTTTGATACTTGCTTTGTCCCCTTTTCTTCTAGATTTTTATCTAATTCATTCTTTTGTAATTCAAAATCAAATTCCTTTTTATCTAATTTGTATCTTTCTGTTAGTTGGTAATATACCAGCCATTGGCTTTTAGATTCAAATTCTCCAATTTCGTTTGATGCTTTCATTACATATTGATGTTGGTTGTCTTTTTTAAAGATGTCATAGTATCCTAACCAATTTGTTCCTATTTTTTTCTTTCAAAAAGTGCCACTGAGGCAAAAGCCAGTCAGGTATTTTAGTGTAAAAGATAAGCTTATTTTTTTCCCTATGTTTTTATAATGTATTTATGAATGAAATGATGTTCAAAGTTTTTGTGTATTTTGGTTTTGCCATACTATAAGTAGGCATGCCAACCATATCACAGATTAAATCCCTCAAGGTTTAATAATTTTTTATTTTTAAATTCACTCCAATCTGACAGATAGAGTATTGGCTTGATAGTATAAGTATAAATCTGGCAAATTACATCCTCCATTTATTATTGTGTCAGTTAATGTTTTCCATTTTACCCTCATTTTATTGCCTTCCCAAAGAATATTTTTGAGTTCTTTATTCCAATCATTGAATAGTTTAGTGTTCGTTATTATTGGGAGATTTGCAAATAAGAAGCTGAATTTGGGTAATATTGACATTTTGATTGCAGCTATTTTTCCTAGAAAAGATAGCTTTATCCTTGCCCATCTGAGCAAATCTTGTACCTTTTTCCACATTGTTTTATAATTGTTGTCGAATAGATCAGTGTTTCTGTTTGTAAGCCAGATGCTGAGGTATTTCGCTTTTTTCACTATTTTACATTTTGATTTTTCTTGTAGTAGATTTTTTTTCTGAGGTTATCATGTTTCTTGTGATTTATCGTTGTTTATTTTGAAGCCTGCTATTACCAAATTCTGTTACTGTTGAACAATTTATCAATGCAATAAAGTAGATTTTCTAGGATTATTGCAAGGTCATCTGAGTAAGCTCTTAGAGAATATTCTTTGCCTTTTATTTTATTTCCTGTAATTTCAGAATCAACTCTTATTCTATTGTTTAGGATTTCTAATACTATAATAAAGAGTACTGGAGATAGAAGGCATCCCTGCCTTGTACCTTTCTGTACAGGAATTGGTTTTTATTTTTCTCCATTAATTATCAGATATGCATATTGTTCTTTATATATACTTTTGATCCATCTTAAGAAATTATCTCCCATCTTTATTTTTTCCAATACTCCTAATATACAATCCCATTTTACATTGTTGAAGGCTTTCTCTACATACACCAAAAATAATGCAAATTTCTTTTCATTATTTTTCTCATAACATTCAATAAGATCCAATACTATACTTGTGTTTTCCTTTAATTGCCTGGAGGGAAGGAATTTAACTTGATCCTCGTGTATCATATCCTTTAATGCTTCTTTAAATTTGTTTGCTAATATTGTTGTGAATATTTTGTAGTCAGTGTTGAGAAGTGATATAGGGTGGTAGTTGTCCATTTTTGTCTTTTCTTTTCCTTCTTTATGAATCAACACCATATTTGCGAACTTCCAGGAATCTGGTATTCCTTCTTTTATGATGGAATTAAAAGTTCCTTTGAGAGGTTTTTTACTTACATCTTCTAGCTTTTTATAAAATAGTGCCATGAAGCCATCCAGACCAGGGGCTTTATCTGTTTTCAAAGATATGATTGCTTTAGAAATTTCAGCTTCTGTAACTTCATTATTAAGTTTCTCATGACAACTTTCAAGGATTTCAAAACTGATTTGCTTTTGCAAGAACCCATGAAGTAGATTTTGTTCTTGAATTGTTCTTGGAAGTTGTTTGTATAACAGAGTATAAAACTCAGTAAATTTGCACTGAGCACCCAGTTAACCCTGGTGGCACAGTGGTTAAATGCCTGTACTGCAGCCACTCACTCATAGACCACAAGGTTGCAAGTTCAATACTAGCCAGGGCTCAGGCTAGACTCAGGCCTGCATCCTTCCGAGGTTGCTAAAATGAGTACCCAACTGTTGGGGGGCAATGAGCTTACAGTTGTAAACCACTTAGACATCCCATAGTGCAATGTGAAGTAGTATATAAATGAAGCTGCTTTGCTTTTGCTTTTCTTTACATCTTTTTGTGTTTAGCTATTCTTTGTTGTCTTGTATTTTATCTATTGTTCTCTTTTCTCTTTCTTTTCTTAGTTTATTTGCCAACCATTTCCCAGTTTTATTTGCTGATTCAAAATATTTCTGATGTTTGTTTTATTTTCTATTGGCATGTAAACTCCTATAATTAATGTTTTTATATCTTGTATTTTAGCTATTGTGCCGATGTAATGACCTACCTTGTCCTGGAAGCACTCTTTGACTACGTATTTATTTTGAAAATATAACACTATGCCTCCTTTTTTTTTTTCCATTACTTGAGACAAACATTTGACCCAGTTTTGAATTTTTAAAATATTTTTGGTCACTTTTTTATTTTGATTTCTTTTAAACAGATATCAAGTTTTGTTTTTTCTAAATAATGAAATAGTCTTTTCCTTTTTGAAATTGGTTTTATTCCTTTGACGTTCCATGAGCAATTTTTTATTGACATTTTTATTTATTTAAACAATAATTTGTTATTTATTTTTGTTTAAAATTCTCTCTCCTTTTCCTTTTCCTAAGACGTTTCAGATAAATTTACTTCTTCCCCTTCTTCTTCTTCTGAATTATAAGTCTTTTTGGGATTTTACTGTTCTTCTAATGAATCTTTATTTTGTGTTTCATCTTCTGAGTGTTCTGTTGAGTTGCTTTGTTTTCTTGATTCAGTCTCTTTCTCTTTTGTTTGTTCTGTTTTATTTTTTGTGATCTATGATTATGTTTATTTTTTGTTATTTTCTCTTGAGAATCTTCTTGTGTTGAGTCTTCTTTCTGCATTTTTTTATGTATCCATTTTTCTATTTCTTCTGCTTTTTCTTTTGCATTTACTTTATACCTCCTTTTTCTGTAGGTAAATATAATACCGTTGATCCTGTCTCATGTGTACTTTATTCTGAATTTAGTCACTGTTTGAGTTAGTGATTTATAATTCTGTCTCTTTAGTATGACTGTTTGTATGTCCTTGAATATTTTTATGTTTTCTCCCTCAATGTTGCATTTGTCCATGTAGCTTTTATTAAAAATCAAATCTCTGATTCTTGATCTTATTAGACAAATCACAGTGTCCCTAGATAAATTTTTCTCTCTGGCCATACTGGAGTTGATTCTAAATATCTCCACCATTTTGTTGTCTAATTCTGTTTCTGAAATTCCTATAAAATCTGCTAAGTCTGGAATTACTTGAGTGTAAAGGTTTTCATTAGATTTCTCTGAAAGACCTCTAAGTTTTAAACATTTCTCTCTGTATCATAATTCTTGAATTAACATATGAGTTTGATCTCTTTTTTGATCGTCCGAAAGAACTTTAGTTTTTTCCTCTAATTTTGATGTTTTTGCTTTTAATTTTGCCAAGTCTTTTTTCATTTCTAGGTTTTACTTTGCATTTGTTTCTATGGTCTTTTCAATTTTGTCAAATCCCTTTTTTAGATTTTCATTCATTTCTAACCTATTATCTTTTAACTCTTGTCAGACTTCCCATTTGAAATTTTGCATTTCTTCAATTAATTGCTGGATGGTGTCCATTTGTTTTGTGGGTATTTCAGTTGATCCTCTTCTATTCATTGTACTAGTTTGTGCTCTTGTAGCTAATGATCTAAATCCTGTGGCCATTTGATAGATTAACTAGGAGAGGTTGTTTAAATTAATGAGTTTGATATCTTTATCTCTCTGTTTTTCCTGAGTTTTGAGTAAATTGTTATATTTCAATTATTTCTTCCCAAACAGTTCCTGTTAGTTTTGTTCAGCCTTTAGCCAAGACAATTTGTTCCTAGATTCAGTGAACTAAAATCTACAGTGGGTCAAGCACCTATTCCCTTTGCCAAGTAACAGTTCACTTATACTTCATGTATTATTTCCACAGTGAGTTTACCTTGATTTCTCAAGGTGTCTCAGAGAAGCAGTTGGATGCTTTTAGGTTTCAAGCATGGACAAGCCATATCTGTTGCCTCCTCCAAGCCCCCAATACTGAGTCTCTTTCCAGAGCTCAGAATTTGCAGGGTGTCCCCTGTTGCCTGGTTCTCTGAGGGACTGGGATTAGTGTTACTAGTCCCAAGTGGATTGGTATGTATATTGAGTGTTTCCAGTCTGTTTGCCACTACTTTGTTTTCCATATTTGTTGGCATATTTCTGTTAGCACTAAAATTGCGTCTGCCTATAAACACTGTAGCAGTTCCTGGTGATTTATTTTTCCCCATTTCCTTTATTGCAGATTCCACTTCACTTCTTAGAATTTGGGGTTCATCTTTATATGGCTCCTCATTCCAAATATTATTCATTCCCTCATCTCTTTTGTATAACTCTTCTGTGTATTGCCTCTAGCATCTTTTAATTTCTTCTTGTGTCAGTATTATGCTCTTTTTTTCTTCATAGAGCATCCCTGCCCTTGGTTTGAACTTGGCTTTAATTTCTCAGATTTTTTTGATAGAGGTCTCTCACTCTTCCCTTTTTGTTGTTGTCTTTTATTTCTCTGCATTGATTATTGTATTATTTCTCCTTATCCCTGTGTGTCAGACATTGGACAGTTGTATTCATACTTCTTGCTTTGTTCCTATCTTCCTTTGCTTTCCTTTTGCTTTTCTTCTTTCTTTTATTGTATGAAGTGTTTCATCTGTCATCCATTATTTCTTATCTTTTTTTTTGCCATTGTTAGTGTTTTCTTGCATTCATACTTAATTATATCTTTGACTTCTGTCCACAGTTCTTCAGGTTTCCAGTCGATTATACTCAATAGTTCAAATCTGTTTCTTACATTGTCCTTGAATTCATCTGAAATGTTATTCAGGTCATATTTTGGTATAATCATGGTTTTTGCTTTCTTCTTCAGCTTAACTCTGATTTTTGCTATGAGCAGTTCGTGGCCTGTGCCACAATCAACTCTTGGTCTGGTTTTGGCCACAAGGATAGAGTTTCTCCATCATCTATTTCCAATTATGTAGTCTATCTGATTTTTGTGTTTACCATGGTGATGTCTAGGTGTATAGTCTTCTGTCTGGTTGCATGAAGCAGGTGTTTGCAATGAACAGATTATTGGTCTCACAGAATTCTATCAGATGCTCTCTTGCTTTATCTTTTGTTCCTAATCCAAATCTTCCTACTCTTTTTGGTTCTTCTTTGTTGCCAACTTTAGCATTCAATGATTAGTTTGAAATCTTGTGATGGTATGTTGTCAATTTCTTCCTGGGCTGCATCATAGAATCTCTCAACTTCCTCTTCATCTGCATCTGTGGTTGGTGTATATACCTGGATTATTGTGATTTTTATAGATTTACTCTGAAGCCTTACTGATAATATACAGTCTGACTTAGAGCTGTATCCTTTGAGTGTTCTAGCTATATTTTTTCTATAGTATGAAAGCCACCCTATTTCTTCTTGTTTTTTTTATTTCCTGAATAGATTACTGTATAGTTGTCTGAGTCAAAGTGATGCATTCCTGTCCATCTTAAATCACTCACTCCTAGTATTGCTATATTCATGTGTTCCATTTCCTTCTTTACTATGTCTAGTTTTCCCTGTCTCACATTTCTCACATTCCATGTTCCAATTACATATGTAGTGTTGCTCCTAACAATGCTTGTTTTATTGGACATGTTTTCTGTCTAGCCTCCCCTTCTCTACTTGTTGGTTTTTGAGCTGTCTCACCTAAAGGGTTGTCTTGGTGAAATGGTCTCACAAAGAGGGACACCTTTCATCTCCTTTCGTGCAGTACTGACAAGTATCAGCTATGGTGACACTACTGTTCTCTCTTTGAGAGTTGACTTCAGTATCACCCACCACTACTGCTGCAGTCCAAAACTACTGCTATTCCTATATTTATACCTGTTACTCCCTCAATTCCCTCCCTCAATTCTTTTTTCCCTTTACTTTTTACATTCCTAGATGTTTTCCCTCCCCCAATTCTCTTTTCCCTTTCCTTTTTACATTCCTAGATGTTTTCCCCACTTTTCCTCCTCCTCCCCACCTCCCACTTTGTCCCCATAGGTGGCATCAGTAGTCTTCTGGTCTTCTTGTTGGGGATCTATACTCTGATGCCAGCACCTTTCTTTTTATGTTATATTATCGTGGTTTTTTTTGTTTTGTTTTTTTATGTTTTACACAGAGGTATATATCCTCTTTTATATGTTGTTTTAATTTGCTTGGATTTAATAACTTTTTAAGGTAGCAAGGGGGGGGTAATAGTTCTTAACTCTTGTATGATGATTTTATTATGTAAGCCGCCCTGATTGACCTCAGAGGGGTGGGATATCAAATAAAAAGTATTATTATTATTATTATTATTATTATTATTATTATTATTATTATTATGTTTCTGGGCTGTGACATTTTCTGTCACCCTTCTAGTCTCGGGAAGGGGGGGAGGCTTTGATGTACCTTGGCTCCCAGGCCTGCTTCTTTGTCCCTCTGGATGGCAGTGCTCTTCTGGTCTCACAGGGGAGGGGAGGCTTTGATAAACATTGCAATATCTTAAAATGTTGCCTTTTCTTTCTAATACTTTAGTCACATTTCTTCCTCACAACTCTTTTGAATGATGTATAACTGAATCCCAGTGTCACTTGACTGTTCAATTAACAAAAACAATGTACCAGCTTTCAACAATGTCTTAAGGGCTTTCTATGTTATCTCAAGTTGGAGACCCATCATAGTGCAGTGGTTTGAGTTTTGGATTATAAATCTGGACAGCAGTGTTCAAATTCCAGCTCAGCCATGCAAATCCACTGGATGACCTTGGGCAAGTCATATGTGCTCAGCCTCAAGGGAAGGCAATAGCTAGCCTCCTCTGAACAAATCTTGCCAAGAAAACCCCATGATAGGGTGGCCTTAGAGTTGCTATGTGTTGGAAATGACTTGAAGGCACACAACATCGACACCATCATCATCAACAACAACATATTATCTCAGGATCAGTATTGGAAATCAAAGTTGTTAAGATCCTCTTGACAGATATCTGAAGAAGTAGGCATAGGAGTTTATCACATGAGCCTTGTTTTCTCCACAATCCCGTTAGTAAAAGGAACTAGAAACATACATGGTTTGGGAGTATTCTGTGTCACAGTCACTTCAATAGTTCAACTGGGCCCTCATGATGTCTTCTGCACTCCTCCCTAACCTCACCTTCCTGCCCTACATCATGTGCAGCATGCCTTTCAGTTTTTAAAAATGTTTTTAACACAATTCAGAATTATGATAATACAATTTAGAAAAAAAAGAAAAGAAAGTAAAAATGAAAAATGAAAAACATTCTGCAGTGGAATAGTGAGGAGGAGGGGAGAGATGGGAATGGCAGAGACACTGACACCATGTGACTGCCCAATACTGGAACTGCCATGAGAGGAACTTATTGCACCTGAGTTCTAAGAATGCTACAGCAGCATGTTTGGGAGCTCATTAATGGGTTTTCCCTGTCAATGACAAAGTTCACTCTAACAACATTTTGAGGGCAAGACAGCAATGAGACAGAGACAGGTTGTGTGATAAATATCACCAAAGCCACTTTTTCCAACTTTAATGGTGGTTTAAAAACCATGTGTGATAATCTCCCAAGTCTACAAAAGCTTATACTACAACTTCTTTTGCTCAGTTAATCTCAGAGGTGCTACAGAGTTGCACTCTACATACTGATATTCCAGATTAACACTGTTATGTCTCTGGACTCTTGACAGATATCTCATTTAGGAAATATAGCTATGGTATTGTATCCTATGCCATGGTTAGTTAATCTTAAGGCTGCACAGCTGTTAGTGACAGAGTAGTGGACTGTTCTAGAAAAGTAGTTTTTTTCATTGGAATAGAGTGTATGCCAATGAAGCTACCATTCCACATAGACAGCTGGAAATGAATACCTCACAAATTTTCCGCACGTAACAAATGCTATGTACCTAATACATTTATCCGAACAGCAATGTGTGTGGATGTGTGTGCATATGTATGTGCACACCTCCAAGTTGGATGTTGATTTATGGGATGAATTTAATAGGGTCTTCTTAGGCAAAGAATACTCAGCTATCTATCAAAATTTTCCATTTTACTCTGGGTTTTTCTCTTCCCATATGAATTTTTTCAGTTCCTTATTCCATAAAGAAAATGGTTTACTATTATGGATTATTGGTAAATTAATAAATAGAAAAATGAATTTTGGCAAGGCAAACATCTTTAAAGCTGCTATTTTCCCATAAAAGGAAAGTTTTGATCGTGACCATCTTTCAAGATCTTATTTTATTTCTTTCCATACTTTCCCAAAATTTAAATCAAATAGTTCTGTATTCCTGTTTGAAATAGTAACGTCTAAATATTTTGCTTTTTTAACTATCTTACAAAATGTTTTTTTGTTCTAGGAAATCTTCTTCCACTCTTGTTAATTTTTTTGTGATGATAACCGACTTATTTTTATTCATTTTAAAGCCTGTATATTTGCCAAATTCTTCTATAGTTACCATTAACTTCTCTATATTAATTGTGGGATCATCAAGAAATATAATTAAATTGTCAGTGTATGCTCTTATTTTAAATTCTGATCCTCTTATTTTTGTGCCTCTTATTTTACTATCCGGTCTTATGTGGTTGGTAAGAAGTTCTATTATTAACAGAAATAGTAATGGTGAGGTAGGGCATCCTTGTCTGACCCCCCGAAAAATGTTAAAGTAAAATGGAAAATTTTGATAGATAAAAAAGAAAATGGTGGATGTGATTTACCAGATCTGGAAATATACTTCCAAGCATGTGCATTATCATGGATTTAGGAGTGGATTAATATAAAAAATAAAAGAGTCTTAGATCTGGAAGGCCACGATTTAAGTTACGGGTGGCATGCGTATCTATGATATGAGAAAGCAAAAATGCACCAAAGATATAGCCATCACATGCTAAGGAATGCACTTATAAAAACATGGGGAAAAATTAAGCCTAAATTTTACCGGGGAATTCCTGGCTGGATGTCACCACAGGAAGCTATGTTAAGTAGATTTAGAACAGTAAAAATTGGTTGACATGTGAGAAAATAATTATACAAGACCCAAGGAATGGACAGATGAAACTAAA
>CM034708.1:116196158-116208132 GCA_020142125.1 Phrynosoma platyrhinos
ATGAAGCAGCAGCTGCCTGATCTCTCCTCTGCACATCATGGGTTTGCTACACTGCACCATCACCTGAAAGAACCACTCCTCGCAAGAGGTTATACAGATTTGCCACAGTGGGCTGCTCAGAAACAGGGGCAGCAGCATCCTGATTCTCCACATCTGGAACCCTTTTCAGGAATTCCCACACATCGGCTATAGTGGGTTTCCCCGCCTCTATAGCCGAAACCACCAAAGGCCCCGGTGTAGCAGCAATTACCTGAGAGTCAGGTACAGCAGGGAGAAGCACTTCTGTGTCAGGGTTACCAGAAGTGCTAGCAATAGGGCTGGCAGCTGTAGCCCCTTCTGGGCAAGTTGATTACAGACCACAACACAGGCCTGTACTGTCTTGCCCAGTTGTGCTAACTGAGCAGCAATCTCGTCATCTCTGCTGGTTGATTGGGAGGGCCTATTTGAAGCAGAGTGACTAGATCCAGGCAAGCCAGGGCTGAGCGCCTTTTGGATTGGGCCTTACTGTGGGGCATTGTTCCCCCAGAGAATGTAAGCACAGGTCCTGCACACAATCACCCAACTTTGGATGACTACCACCAGGCCAAAGGCCACCCTTCCCCAAGTCTCAACAAGAGATGCAAATTAGCCAGGAAGCATCAGGGGGGGAAGGTGTCCACCAAGGGTCCTATTAGGCACCCTACCTGAAGACAAGTATTGCCTTCACACACATACCTCTGGGAAGAGGTGTACAACCCTCCTGAATCAAGGGATGGGGTCCTGACCTACCGTCTGGAGTAACCAGGGTGCCGCTGGGCCCAGTATTGAGCACAGGGTCTGCATACCCAGTGGAGAGGATACCTGCCACAACACCCGCCTCAGACAGGTGTGAAGCCTGCCAAGTGTTGGAGCTGTGCAGGCCGCCCTCCAGGCCCCAGGCGACCAGCCCAAAGACCTCAGCCCAGCCTAGTCCTCTAGAAAATGCAGGAAGGCTCGATTAAGGACTCCCGCTGTGAAGCGGATCAAAGTAATAAACAGCAAGAACCAAACTGCAACAAAAGCCACAAGTTCACTAGGCCAAAGCTAAGCAAAATAGCCAGAGCACGGAGCAGAGCGAAGTGACTCACTCAGTTCCAACTCAAAAATGGCTGCCGCCATGTGGCAGCATAGAGCTATAAAGAACAAACTTTCGTAGGAACTCTTGTGAGAGTAAAATCACTGTGAGACCTCCTTAACTCAAATTAGCCACTTGATTGGGCCAAGCGTGTAGGAACCCATAGGTCCCTGCACGCCTGGCCAATCAGGCCCCTCATGCCCTTATATGTCCAGCACAACAAGAAACCCCTCCCTCCTCATTGGGGGGTGTCTTTCTGTGTAAGCTGACCCTGGGTCCATGAAGGAAAAAAAAAGGAGGAACATAAATATAACATTAACAATATTTCAGTGTTCTAGAGTGGATTGCTCCTAATAGCACTGCCTTTGGCTATAGTCATCCTATTCATACTGCCATGACAAAAGGGAGCCTGGCATCAGTAGTTTGTTTTGTGCCCCCCTTCCTGTGGTTTATGGAACTCAGGTTAGAGGATTTCTGAAAGAAATTAATTAGCAACAATACAGGGATGCCAATGATGATATGGCCTCCTTCATGTGTGAGGGCCCCTTTTATGTGAAGCCCAGAGCAATTGTCCCATAAACTCTCCCTTACAATAGCCCTGGTTGTATTCTAAAAAATCTGGAAGTCTCCTGTTGGGAAAGGCTACACAGACTGGCTAGGAGTCTCCACTCAGTCAGACAGATGTGTTTCCCAGTTTTGTCTGGATATGTCACAGAATCATATAAAACTTTCCATACAAACCACATGCCCTATCAGTAAGCTACAGCTCTTTGTACTCCAACCCAAAACTGAGTCAACATGCACAAAATATCTGTCTGCCATCCAAGAACATCGTTGACTCTCAAAGCACAATATGGGCTGAGCTGAGATGCCACAGTAGACAAGCCACATCAGTGATAGGCGCTTAAACATCCACATGTATTGCTGAACCCCTGATTAGCTACAATGATCCCTTTAGAGGTCTGTGAGTCCTGGACACTAGCCCCCTAAGCAGACAGCTTATTGGGCCGCCTTGGGTGCAAGGAAGGGGAGGGGCAGCCACACGATCGGTGCCCCAACCCCTTCCCGAGGTCGTCCTCGGAGCAGCCAGCCCTCCGCACGGCCGGCACTCCAAGGAGGACCTCCTGCTGCAACGTTTGCACACGCTGCTGCAGAAGTTGCCGAAATTGCGCCTCAGCTTTTTGTGGTGCACTTTCGGTGACTTGTGAAAGGAGCGCTAATTTAGCGCTCCTTTCAGGGGCGGCAAAGCTGCGCAGTGGGACCGAGGCATGAGGATGCCTCGGTCCCATGGTGTAGCTTCCTGGGGCAGCCCACGGCTGCCCATCTGCTTCCCCCCTTAATGTGATATTCTGGTACTTGACTCTTAATGTGTGTCTGTAGATTTTGGAGTGCAGTTCAATAAAAGCAATTACTGAGCTCCCCCTGGTGTTGATTAAACCAATCCAGAATGAATTGGGATGGGATCATTGAATACCAGTCTTGACAGGATGATCAACAAATAAAATAGAAAAGAACTGTCCAATTGGCACTTGCCAATTAATTGAACAGATGGTGGAATATAGAACCAGTCACATTACAATAATTTCCACAATTGCTCCTCAGAGATGCTTCAGACTTTACATAGTAATCATCAATGTTATATCAGTGTTTCCTGTTCTAAACATGTAAAATACAAAGGGAAACAAATGTTCTTAAACATGTAGTGGGCCTCCCATAGGAACTACAGCCAATCAAGGCTAAAGAGTTTTGAACTCGTATCTATCCTCCACATTTTACATGGTTGCTGAAATAAATAATAAAGTGCAAATGTAGAATGTTTTCACTCTAAAGTAGAAACCAGTTTTTCAAAGATCCTGATTTTGAATTCCAAAGCTGGTCTGTTTTGAAATATGCACAAGATCAGTATAATGGCCAGAATTTTCTATTGCAGTCTATGCTATGTAATTTGATGTATACTTAACTACATAGCAGAGACACTAAGAAATCCTGTTAGTGAATTGTGAATATGTATAACAGGGCATCTTTAAGTATTGTTTGCCTGTGAAAACTGTATAACATTCATGAGGTTGCCATAAGTCAACTGACAACTGGAAGGCACATACACACACATAATATGCCCCAATACAAACCAGCACTTCCTAGTTGATGATCTGATGTGTATCTTATTGTGTACAAATTGTGTAGTCCTATTGTGTATCAATCATTTCACTGGTTCCCCTAAGAAGTAACCTGATGGCAGCCCTTTACTGAATATGAATGTTGCTCAATTCTATTTCCCACAGCTGGATGTTCATGTTGTTATTGTTTTTGTTATTGTTGTTGTTGTGTGCCTTCAAATTGTTTCTGATGTATGGTGACCTTAAAGTGAGGTTTTCTTGGCAAGATGCATTCAGAGGGGGTTGTCTTTGTTTCTTCTCAGGCTGAGAGAGTGTGACTTTCTCATCACCTAGTAGGTTTCCATGGCTGAGAGGAGATTTGAACCCAAGTGTTATAGTTGCAGTACACTTATGAAGACTTATGTTTTTTATCAAATTTCAGTTAATCTTTGAAAGTCTTGTGGAAAACCAGCTTATAACAAATGTGTGTGTGAATTAGGTATGAAAAAATATTTGAAAATATTCAGAAAAATGGGTGAAAAATATGTTTCTCAAGAGCCAGTGTGGTGTAGTGGTTTGAATGTTGGACTATGAGTCTGAAGACCAGGGTTCAAATCCCTGCTCAAGCATGGAATGCCCATGGGTGACTTTGGGCAAATCACACACTCTCTCAGCTTCAGTAGGAAGCAATGGCAAACCCTTATGAACAAATTGTGCAAAGAAAACCCTGTGATAGGGTAACCTTATGGTCATCATAAGTCAGAAATGATTTGAAAGTACACAACAACAACATGTGTCAGGAAGTCTTGATGAGAAGAATAGTAATCTGATGAAAATCCTGTCAGTTTGAGACTAATTCTCTGTGAAATTTGCACCTTCTTTTGACAGAAAACAGCATTTTCTACACAAGAAAAAGTATTTTCTCTTCAAAACATTACATTTTTCTGCACAGAAAATGGTGTTTTCTGCACAAAGCCCCCACATGTGAACTTTGTACAGTCCCCTCCCTCACAACATCTCTTCTGTGCAAAAGGAAAATTTTCTTGCATATAAAATAATATTTCTACTCAGAATAGTGTTTTTTGTAGAAAAAAATCTGTTTTGTGCAAAATATCCCACATGTAAATTTTGTGCTAAACAAGCCCTGCACTGTGAATAGTCTCAGAAAACTGTGAAATTTGAAAAAAAAAATCTCCCAATGGAAAGAATATTGCTAAAATTACTCATTACTTCCTTCAAGAAATAATTCAGCAAAAAATTGCACTCCTAGTATGACTCAGACCATAGTTTTAAATTTACCAAGTAATCAGCATAATAGGATGAAATTTTGGTTCACATGTGCTCTTGCAATTAATAGGATTATCCCCTTTTGTTGGTTGTTGGTTGTTGTTGTTGTTACAAACATAATGCACTACATTATAAATTGCTTCCCTAAGACCACATAGGAAGATAAATTCAGGTTTAAAATCTGGGAGTTCTCCATTTTTGGTTTAGTGATGCTAGACCATCATTCTAAATATAATCAATATAGAAACTAAAAGCAAACTTTTTTTGCCTTAATGTAGAGCAAGTTAAAAGAAAAGTGATAGAATTATATTGGCAGTAATGCAGTCCACACTTCCATAAAGTTTACAGAGAACATTTCCATGTAAACAGTCAAGACAGCCAACTTCAAATATTTTGAAGAAATGTTTATTTAACAACTGAATACATGCTAAAAGAAATAATTTACAGCAGCAGTTTCATTACATTTCCCTCCTCTCCTCTCTCTGATTTTCTTGTTCCCATCTGAGTTGGGGCAATATAAATAGAGAAATGGAATTGTTTACTAGTCAGTAAGGAATGCATGTCTTGGAGGGGAATGTAACAACTGAAAAAGCATAGTAAAATCTTCTGTTTTAGCAGTCTGATGAATACAGTAACATAGGCTCAATGTAGATAGCAGTAACCATGCACCTTCTTGCTCACTGAGACATACTTATTGGAGATGTAAATAACCTTCACATTTTTTCTGTCCTCAGGAGAAAGTGTGTCTTATCATATTAAGACACCATATATGAATGATGAACCACTGCAACAATTCTTTTTACATTTTCAACTTTTTAATGAAGAATTAATTTTAGCCAAACCTATTAGTTTGTTAAAAAAACTATTCTTTTAGGCAGAAACAATATTTTGTGCAGAAAACAGTATTGTTCACAGAAAAGCATTTTTCATTAGGTCTTTTTCACAGGAAAATGACAAAATGAAAATTGAAAATTTTTGCAAAAACTTGCATAATTTTGCTGAGCACGGAGAAAACATTTGAAATTTTTTATTCTTCTATGTGAGAGCAAAAGAAGTGAAGATTTACATCTCCAAAGTTTTGTAATGAAGATGCTATGTAAGATTTACATTTCTAACACTGTTGATTAACAGAGAGATCATGATACCTGAATAAAACATTGTCATGTAAAAACAAGGAAATACAGTGACCAGAGCTTGCAGTCATCATTCAAAATGAGTCACCACAGAAGAACCTTGATGCATCCAATTGATTCAGTAGTGTGCAAAAAAGCTAATCAGAACAGATGTGTACAAAAGCAAGGGTGCTCTATGGAGAAAAAAAGAACATAACCCAGGAAGAAGAAGAAATAACAAGATGATAGAGGCAATCCATAGAATAGTTATATAAAAGAGATGAGGAAATGAAAGATACATGCAAAGAGGAACCATATGAAGATGAACCCCAAATTCTAAAAAATGAAGTGGAATCTACAATAAGGGAAACTGGAAAAAATAAATCACCAGGAAAAAATGATATCCCAATTGAACTGCTACAATGCACATAGACAATGGCAACTAAAATATGCCAACAAATATGGAAAACAAAGAAGTGGCCAACAGATTGGAAATGATCTCTCTCTCTCTCTCTCTCTCTCTCTCTCATTATTTATAATTTTTATTTAGAAAAAACAATAACAATAACCATACATATAAATCACAAAACATTAAAAACACTAAACACTATACATAACAATCAGACATATCTCATATATATTTAAACCCACAAGAAAGGAGATGCAAAAGACTGCAGCAATGATAGGACAATAGCATTAATCTCACATACAAGCAAAATAATGCTCAAAATTCTGCAGCATAGTCTCCAGCCATATATGGAGAGAAAAATTCCAGAGGTGCATGTGGAGTTCAGAAAAGGAAGAGGCACCAGGACCACATCACAAACATACAATGTCTAATAGAGTGCACAAAAGAATGCCATTAAAAAATCAACATGTGTTTCATAAACCATAGCAAAGCATTTGACTGTATAGATCATGAAAAGCTATGGAACACACTCAAAGACATGGGGGGGGGCCACTACATTTGATAGTCCTGATCAGAAATCTCTACTAAGGACATGAGGCCACCTTCAGAAAAGAATTTAGAGAAACAGAGTAGTTCCTAATAGCAAAGGGATCATCCTGTCTCCCTATTTGTTCAACTTATATGCTGAAAATGTAATAAAAAAGCAGAGTTAAATCAGAAGGAGGAATAAATATAGGAGGAAGGAACATCAACAACCTAGATATGTGGATGACATCATAATATTGAAAGAAGATATCATAGACTAGGAACAGTTAATAAGGAAGGTCAAAGACAAAAGTGCAAAGACAGGTTTCATGCTGAACATAAATAAAACAAATATAATGACCACAGAATACATACAATACATTCAGTCTAGACAATGAGGAAATTGAAAAAAAGAATTCGTATTCCTAGAATCAAACACTAACAAGAATGATGAGTGTAGTAAAAAAAATAAAAAATAAAAAATAAGACAGGGAATGGGAAGGGCACCTATGAAAGAACTAGAAAAGATCTTCAAGGGTAAAGACATACAACTGAGCACTAAAGTTAGAATTGTACATGCCATTGTATTCCCAATTACTATGTATGGATTTAAGAGCTGGACAGTGAAGGAAGCAGATAGAAAGAAAATCAACTCTTTCAAAATGTGGTGCTGGAAAAGAGTGCTTAGGATATCGATGACCTGAGCAGAGCAGTGGAAGATAGAGCAGCTAACAACAATGTATGTGAATGCACCTGCACATAGACTTTGTTGGTTCAGGACTTGAAACTTTATTTGGGACCTGACGAAAGAACATTAAAAAAATAGTTTCAGCCTTTAAGGCTGCAATCATATACCCACCTGGAGAAAGCTTCACCAACCTTGGGAAAAGCATTGCCAGCCACATAGATGCTACCTTCAAGTTGTCAGATATGGGATTGTATTAGAACTGCATTATTGAGAAATAGGTCCTGCTATGTTCTTAGTCTTAAAGCTTACTCCTAAATCAGTCTAGTTAGATCCTATTTTTGACAATCATTGACCAACTACTTGCAAAATGGCTACCCTAACAATCCAGAAGAAAAACAGGTAAGCATGTTTTTTGAAAAAATTAAAAAGTTTTTTTGAATACACATTCAGAGGGCTTGTGATTGTAAATAATAGACCCCATTCAAAATTACAGACTGACCTATTAGCAGGTCTCATTGAATTCAATAAAATTCACATTGTCTTACTGGCATGCAGCACTTCACTCTATATTCTGTTTAATTCAGTAAGAGAGATCATTTAATCATATGCTTAAATGTTTAAATGTTTAAATTCATTTTTTTAAAAAAACCTGGGGCCTCTCCTTTGTCCTCCTACTTACCCCATTCACGCCTTACCCCATTCATGCCATATTTTCAGCATCTTAAAGGGATTCAGGTGAATGCCACAGCCCATTTCTGCCCAAAAGCAGATATTCGGAGAGAAAAGTTGTCACCCCGCTTAGAGTGTCACCTGCTGTGGCCCACCCTGCACCCCCTATTGATGTCCATGGCTAAACTACATCACCTGGTGCTGCCTTCCAACACACACCTTTTAAGATACATAGCCCTGTTCCCAGCACTCCCATTTTTGAAACATTGGAAAGTGGAGATATAATAATAATAATAATAATAATAATAATAATAATAAATAATTTTATTCATATCCCACCCCTCTGCCATGCAATTGAGGTGGCTCACAACAATTTAAAAACATCATACAATATTAAAATACCATCCAAATCCCACAGCCCCCCCACCCCTTAAAAAGAACTAAACAATTTTTACATTAAAAAAATGATTCAACCACATAATTAAAATAAACCATAATCAAACAAACAATAATAGGCAGGGCAGCATTTAAACCAAATGTAGGAGGGATAAAAGGACTCTTGAGGCCAGGAAACTAATCAGGGAAGGCCTGCCGGAAGAGATCTGTCTAAACAGCTTTTTAAAAACTGTTTAAAGTTGTCAACTGATGGATCTCATCTGGCAGGCCATTCCATAATTTGGGGGCGATGGCGGAAAAAGCTCTCTGGGAGGTTGTCGAGAGCCTGGTTTTCATTGGCTGTAGCAGATTCCTCCCAGATGACCGGAGTATGTGGGGAGGATTATATGGGAGGAGGCAGTCCCGAAGATGTTGGACCCAAGCCATTTAGGGCTTTAAAGGTCAAAACCAACACCTTATACTGGTCCCAGAAACTGGCAGGCAACCAGTGAAGAGATTTTAATACAGGAGTTATGTGATCTCTCCACGATGTACCAGAGACCACTCTGGCTGCCATATTTTGTACTAACTGAAGTTTCCAGACCAATCATTAGGGTAGCCCCATGTAGAGCGCATTACAGAAATCTAGACGGGAGGTTATCAGCGCGTGCACCACGGTCTCAGGATCCATTACTTCCAGGAAAGGGCACAGCTGGCGTATCAGCCGAAGCTGATAACAGGCACTCCTGACCGTCGCATACAACTGAGCACTAATTGAGCACTGATCAATCCACTGAGATCAGTGGAGACATGTTCAGCTATTTTCCTGTAACTAGATGCACTGCAACTAGCTTCACAGGAACTGCTCAGAAGCCCCAGAAGGTCCATGTGAATGTCAGTTGCAGTGTGTTCAGCTACAGGAAAATAGCTGGTTACATATCCATTGATCTCTCTACTCTGCAATGGCATAGAAATGGTCATGTTGTGAAGACTGAACTGAAAAAGATTTTGGTCATTGCACAATTGATAAAAATTCCAGGGTCTGTAATAAACAAAAAAGTGGAACATGATTGTGTGTGTTGGGTTCACACTATCATAACTCACCAACAGGATGACAACTAATTGATCTTACAGTATTTTTAGTATCTGATTAGAACTTTTTCCAAATCCTTTATTCTCTCCTCCATAAATTAAAATCTCAGGCTCACAGCTTGAGTGTGCTCCTGGACTCCACTCTGAGCCTGGATGCCCAGGTTTCAGCAGTGGCCAGGAGTGCAGTTGTACACCAGCTGTGCCTGTTCCTTGAGACATCAGATCTGTCTACTGTGCCACATGCCTGATTACATCTTGTTTGGACTACTATAACACACTCTGTGTGGGACTGCCTTTGGAAACTGTTCAGAAACTTCAGCATGTGCAAAACATTGCAGCCAGAATGCTGACTGGGACCAGTTATAGGGACCACATAACTCTCTTGCTGAAACAGCTTCACTGGCTACTGGCTCATTTCTGGGCACAAAATGCTGGTTATATAAATCCCTACCCAGCTTAGGTCCGGATTATTTGAGAGAGTGTATCTCCCCATACAAACCTGCTAGAGCCCTAAGATCTTCTAGGGGAGGCTTGGTCCCCTGGAGAAAAATAATTACAGGCTGGTCTTTCTTTTACCATTCTTGGGCAAGGTGATCGAGAGGATAGTTGCCTTTCAGCTCCAGGCTGTCTTGGAGGAAATTGACTATCTAGACCCATTTCAAAGCAGCTTCAGGATGGGATATGGAGTTGAGACTGCCTTGGTCGCCTTTGGGCCTCGGCAGACGGCTAATTGGGCCGTCTTGGAGGCAGGGAAGAGGAGGGGCAGCCGCACGCTCAGCGCCCCTTCCTCCTCCCGAGGTTGTCCTCGGAGCTGCCGGCCCTCCGCATGGCCGGCGCTCCAAGGGCAACCTCCTGCCGCAGCGTCCGCACACGCTGCGGCGGATAAGTCAGTGAAAGTGCACCCTATGCTTTTTGGGCACACTTTCACTGACTTCTGAAAGGAGCGCTGATTTAGCGCTCCTTTCAGGGGTGCTGACGGTGCACCGTGGTGCGGATGTCGCGGTTGCGCGGCGCACCATCTCGCGGCATCCCAGACGCCCTCGTCTGCTTCCCCCCTTTGTTGATGATCTCCATCTGGGCATAAACAGGGGAAGTGTGACTCTGTTGGTGCTCTTGGACATCTCAGTGGCATTCGATACCATAGACCATGGTATCCTTCTGAGACGCCTGAGGGAGTTAGGTGTTGGGGCACTGCTCTTCAGTGGTTCTGGCCCTACCTCTCAGTGATGGCGGGGAATAATAGCTCTTCAAAAAGAGAACTGACATCTGGCATCCCTCAGGGCACCATTCTATCCCCCATGCTGTTTAATATTTACATGATATCATCTGGAGACATGGGGACAGTGTTATCAAAAACTGATGACACCCAACTCTACTTCTCTAAGGGTCTTTGCAGACTGCCAGAAATTGAGTCCACTTTAACTGCCCTGACTCAGTGTTAGGGAATCATGGGAACTGTAGTTTATTATGGCACCAGAGATCTCTGACAGAGAAGGCTCAATGTCTCATAAAAAAATACAATTCCTATGATTCCCTAGCACTGAGCCAGGGCAGTTAAAGTGGACTCAATTTGCACTATTTCTGGCAGTCTGCAAAGGCCCTAAGTCTCCGACTGCTACAGTGACTAAGGATGGCATCGCTCCTCTTGATGCCTATCTTGAGTCAGTAATGGGCTGGATGAGGGAAAACAAACTCAAGCTGAATCCAAAGAAAAACAGAGGTACTCTTGATAGGTACCCTTGGTCGGGGAAGAGAGTTTTGCCAGCTAGTTCTCAACAAGGTTACACTTCCCTTAAAAGACAAAGTACACAGTTTGGGAGTACTCCTGGATTCATCTTTACAGTTGTCATCTCAAGTGGATGCAATGGCCAGGAGTGCTTGGTATCAATTTTGGTTGATCCACCAACTGCATCCCTACCTAGACCAAAGGGACGTTGAAGCAGTAGTACTTACTCTAGTAATCTCTCGTTTGGATTTCTGTAATGCGCTCTACATGGGGCTACCTCTGTACCAAGTTTGGAAGCTTCAGTTGGTTCAAAATGCAGCAGCCAGATTGGTCACCAGAACATTTAGGTCGGATCATATCACACCTGTTTCAAAATCTCTTCACTGGCTGCTGATTAGCTTCCAGGTGCAATACAAAGTGTTGATTATTTAAAGCCCTACATGACTTGGGCCCGAGTTACTTGAAGGAATGCCTCTATCCACATAATCCACCCCGCACTCTCAGACCATATGGGAAGTATTTATTAGATCACCACAAAACCAGATCAAACTCTACTTCCCATAGATCGTTCACAGCCACAGCCCCCAGATTATGTAGCAGCCTGCCAGAGAAGATCCGTATTATCTCTGTGCTAGATGCCTTTAAGAATGCACTTAAGATGGAGCTCTTCCGGTGGGCCTATCCATCTGATCTTCTAGATTTCTAGACTCTGATGACAATTGACTATTTTCTTTTCTTTTCTTTTCTTTATTATATTATATTTTCTTATAATTTATTACTGTTGTTTTGACTTTACTATTTTATTGCTTGTCTTTTATACACTGTATTCATTTTTATTCTGTAATTCTGCCTTGATCTGTAGGGAGAAGCAGGAAATGTAAATAAAAAATTATTGTTGTTGT
>CM034708.1:116219846-116236514 GCA_020142125.1 Phrynosoma platyrhinos
TGTTTACCCATAACAATGCGTGTGAGTCCTTTGTGCCGATGCAATGATATAGTCAGTTAAAGTGTATCATACATAGATTTGAATTTTTTTATGGATACAGTATGATTTTTTTCAATGATTAGATATAATTTATTCAGTAATGAATGCTATAGTTTAATTGTGCCACTTTCACTTCAATGGTTTCAATGTCAGTGATGTATTGAAAGATCTAAAAATCTATACATTTGGAAACAGGTTATTTAATATGTATCTTCTTGATCTACTTGCCACTGGTTAGGAAGTTAATGTTTAGTGTTATTTGTTAGAATTAGTTTGTGACTATTTGTGATATTAATGTTGTGGCATTTTTAATCTGTTTTTTTTCTACTTTTGTGTGTTTGTTTGTGTTGTTTATATTTTTCTTTATGTTGTCATGTTGTTATGTTCTGTTTTTTTTTACATTAATAAAATTATATACCACTTCATCCCAAGTGTTTTGGATAAAGGATGCTAAGGAAGGGAATCACATTTAGAACTATATATAGTTTTCAGATGTCCCTGCATTCAGGGTGGGGTGGGGGCGTTGGGGATCACATGCACCATTATTTTATCTTATCCTCCCAAAATACAATACACAAGAATAATAATGTTAAACACATCTTTTGCATGTTCTCTGTAATGAACAATGGCTGGCATCCTGTTCAGTAGTCAGGACATCATAAACTGGATTTAGGATCTCATAATTTAGGGATTCATGTGTATGTGATCCAAAACCAACTTTTTCAGCCAAGCAGCAGCCCCATCAAAGGGTTTCTAAAGCCCTGAAGATTGGGTGTTGGAAAATGACATCAGCAGCACTTTCCAAGTGATGAGGCACATTGAAAGAAACTATTTCAGCATGGCCTTAATGGGACTCACCAGCTGTCTACTCTCAATGTACCCTATGACCAGGAGATCATTCCAGTACTTGGATCTGCAAGACCTCAGAAACTCTTTGATTAGGGTACTGCCTCACTGAAAAGGTAGGGGTTTTGGAGGGAGGTGCCATTATCAGAGGTACTTATGATGATGGAGCTTCATAGTTGTACTTAAGTCTGATGATGTAACATCTTGGCTAAAGTGTGTTTACCCTGAATATGATCCTTTTTTTTTTTGGTTTTGATTTTTGATGGACAAACACATGAAGATACTGTTGAAGTAATTTTTGTAGGAGATACAAATGTTTGACAAATTTGCATTGTCCTGCTGTTTCCCCCCCTCTGAGATGCATTCTAGAATATGTAAATCAGTTGCTATCTACTTAGGAGCAGGAGATCAACAGCATCAGAGACGGCTAATAGAGCCATCCCGGAGGCAGGGAAGAGGAGGGGCAGCCGCACGCTTGGCACCCCTTCCTCCTCCCAAGGTTGCCCTCGGAGCAGCCGGCCCTCCGCATGGCCGCCACTCCGAGGACAACCTCCCACCGCAGCGTCCGCACACGCTGCGACAGATAAGTCAGTGAAAGTGTGCCCTACGCTTTTGGGGCACACTTTCACTGACTTCTGAAAGGAGCGTTGATTTAGCACTCCTTTCAGGGGTGCCGACGGTGCGCCGCGGTGCAGATGCCTCGGTCCTATGGCGCACTGTTCCGCGGTGTCCCAGAGGCCCTCGTCTGCTTCCCCCCCTAGTTAGTGCTCCTCCACTCTACAGATAATGCTTCCATAGCTGAAATATCATATCCCTAAGTGTGCTTATTCAGAAGTAAATTTCACTGAATTCTGCAGAGTCTTAACACCTAGAAAGGGACTTTCAGATTTTAATGTAAATGAGTATAAAATTAAATGGACATTCAGATTTTACCACTGTTAACATCCAAACCCTATTATGTTTCCATCTAAGGAAAGACTCATTAAGTTGTGCAAAGATTAGTCTGTCAGTTCAGACCCTTCCATTGGCAGAAGTCATTTGCTTACATAAAGAGCTCTTGGCCAAATAAATAAATAAATAAATAAATAAATCTATTGATAAATATATTGAGTACAACATAAGTAATAACATTGGCTTTGAGTACTCATCCCTTGAATAAACATGATTCCTACATTCATAATATAAGAAATTCTGGAAACACAAATTTATAGATACATCACTTTTTATCAAGGGAACATGATTTGCTCATTAAAATAAATGCATTTGTAGGTCTCTCTACACAAAAGTCTGCTAAATAGGGAGAAGAAACTCCCAACTAGCAATGGGAAAAATGTGGGTAGTCTTTATTCATAACTACATATAGATTCATGAACACCCCAAATCAGTGCAGTATGTATTGGATATCTATGTGGACACAGTATTGTGTATGTACAGCCATATGACTTTTTTTGTGGTTCCTTGGATTGCAACCAACCTGTTCTGTTCCTTTATCTTTAGATTTTTTTGTGTTTAGGGACTAATTTCCACAAGATCTGTTGTGGCCAGCAACCTCTATTTTGCAAAAGATTCAGGGCATGTTCAGCTTTTGCCAAGGTGGTTCTCTGCAGAAGATGCGGTCTTCAGTTTTCATGATTCTTCACAATTGGACATGTGACTTACAGATGAAAGAGATTGCAGTCCAAAACATCTGAGAGGGGTAGCACAAGGTTGGGGACTGTGCAATCATTTTATTCAACACACTGGCCAAGTTTGTTAGGTCTAATGATTGCTTTGTAAGAACAGAGTGTGTATCATAGAACATATCCTACAATGCACTGGGACTCTAGTGGAGTGTAAAAAGGACTATTGGGGTTCCTGTGATAAGCTTTCAAAGAACAAGAACTTTCCCTAAGAACACAGTCTGAAGACCACTACATTTACTATCAAGAAATCAGCTAGTTCTGTATCATGAATTCAGTTTCCACCATTCATATAATAAGTCATGAGGAGAGGAAATATTTTAATGCTATTCACAGTCTTTTGAAATTAGAAAGAAAATATACAGCTTAAGTCAACTGCATTTCCCTTCATTATTTCAATCCATTTCTTTTTGTATCAAAGTATTATACAAGTTGAAGTCTTTCATACTGAACAATTAGGGAGAAACAAGGGAAGTGAAATATGTCCATGCAAATAAAGACTTTTTTTGCCAGAATAGTTCAGATTGGAGGGAGGTTAGGTGAAAATTATTCATTATATAGCATGTCTGCTGAATTTGTCTGCTGTTTAAGAACTTTTTTTTTAAAAAAAAAATTCAAAGTGAAAAAACAGAAAAGAGCCTTCTCTCTATTAAAAAAATTTAGAAATTAAAGTATTAGAATATTGTCAGTCAAAAGGCCTATTCTATTTTTAAAAGAGCTATCTTTGACTGCATATTGGCTGTGGTACATTTAAATAATTGTTTTAATAAAATACATCTTTAGGACAAAGATTAGAGAAGTCATCAGTAGTAGGTCAGAGTGTTCCACTTGCTATTCCCTGTGTTTCAGATAATTAATGGTTGATGGTGGCCTGACTCAAATGAGCAATTACATACAGTATTGATTTTGTTCTTCCAGTACATATATAAACAACAGAAGTAGTAGACCAAAAGAATAACAAATAAAAAAGGGGAAAAAAGGTGAAAGAAAGAAAAAAAGGGGGGGGGGAGAGGGAGAAAAAAAGTCTTGTGTTAAAACCAATGTGAAGGTGTTCATCAGCTTTATATTGTCCATGCAGTTTTTAAGGAAGTTCAAGAAAAGTCACATAGCTGATGAGTTCTTTTGCCCTTCCCCTTTTATTCCTTTTCTAAATGGCAGAATGACAGATGACACTTTTACACCTCAGTCCAGAGAGAAATGCTGAATCAGTCTCACTGCAGCATCCATGGAACAATAAGTTAGTTTCAGAGAGCTTACATCCTTTTAAAACTCAGGATCAATGGGACACATCCAACAGGAAATTTCTAACAAAATGGATTCAATTTTAAGCCAGATGGAAATTGTTTGAGCTTCCCAGCTCTTTGTAAACATCCACCTAATTGCCATGGGGTGGGGGATGTAATGGATATTGCATTTCATTTCCAGTTATCTGTCTATGCAAGTTTCTACTTAGATGAAGTTCCTAGAGGTAATTATAGCTCAGACACTCCGTGGTGCCCTCTCAAACTCATGGGTCCTCCTGTTTCTGCCTTTCTTATTCTCTTGTAGATGCTTCCACTTGTTTGTATTCACTTGGGCATTGGTGGGTCTTTGCCGACGTTGTTTGCGGTCCCTTTTCCACACCTGCTCACAGAACTCATCCATTGTGTTAAGGTTAGGGTGGTTGATGAGCTGCATGAAATCCCTATACCAGACTTTTTGGCTTGGAGTCATGCTGTTAGAAGCTTCTTTGATCTTGGAACTATCTCCATCTTCCTCTTTATGAAGGAGCTCTTCAAGGTGTTCTGTATCTATGATCTCCAGTGTCACTTTGAGAAGAGTCTGCATGAAGCCATGCTCTACAGCATGACAGAAATAAACTCCTGAGTCTTTCCGCTGTAGACTTCGTAGCAGAAGACCTTGTTCAGTCCGGATTAAACGGTCATCTATTTTGATCTGTGGATTGGAAAATAAAAGGGCTCACACTTTAATAAATTATCTCCAGCTATGTTATAAAATATCAACATTATGTACCAGCATGGTGTGGGCCAGTTCTACTCAAACTGGTGATCCATGGACCAGTACTGGCTCATGAGCCATTATCTGTCAGTCTCCTGAGAGATTCTAGGAAATAAAGAATCAACTGTAGCCAACAGACAAAAGAAAAATAATGGTTCTTCACATTAGATAGCTCAAGGAGCACTGTTGTAGGATATACAGTGTTGGGTTTGCACCAGTAAACAAAAGATATCTTGTAGAACTTTTGAAATTAACTGTGAGAACAAAGTTGGTAGTATAAGCATTTGTCGGCTTAAGTCTACATTCTAGTCAAGTTGCATTTGAAGAAGTGTACTTAGTCTAAAAAAGCTTATGCTATCAACTTCTTTCTCTCAATTATTCTCATACAATATCCCTTTATAGACCAAGGGGGGTTGCAGACTGCCAGAAATAGTGCAAATTGAGTCCACTTAAAGGGTTAGGGTTAGGGAATCATGGGAACTGTATTTTATTGTGGCACCAGAGCTCTCTGACAGAGAAGGTTCAATGTCTCAGGGGGAAAAAACAATTCCCATGATTCCCTAGCACTAACCCTAACCCTAAAAGTAGACTCAATTTGCACTATTTCTGGCAGTCTGCAACCCCCCTAATATAACTATATCTTTGGATATGTACCAGGTACATATCTTGGTATAAAACTATGCTTAGCCACAAGCTTCATTACAAAACATATTCTATTACTCTAACCTACTTCAAAGCAGTGGTTTGAAGAAGAGAGAGATGGAACTACTACATATTTTTGTGTTATTATGGCTGATGTGTGCCTTCAAGTCATTTCCAACTTGTTCCAACCCACAGGTTTTCTTTGCAAGATTTATTCTTGCAAAGATTTATTCAATGTCGAGGGGTTTGCCTTTGCCGCCTTCTGAGGCTGAGAGAGTATGACTTGCCTAAGGTCACCCAGTGGGTTTCCATATCCAAGCAGAGATTCAAACCTTGGTTTCCCAGAGTCCTAGCCCAACACTCAAACCACTACACCATACTGGCTCTATGTTTTTGTGTAGATGGGATATACGTGTAGCATATAACCTGCATCTTTAATCATGTTCCATGATTTCTGGACTTGTTGAAGAACTATGCAAATTAAATTAATCAAGAAAATTAAAAGGATTGTGTGCCAGTGTGTTTCACTGCCCCATCCAACCCTCCACAGCATACAGCTGATGTAACTGACCAGGTCTACTACAGTAGCCACTTTGGGTGCCTGTACAAGCTTTCAGCTGCATACCTTGGGAGCAAATGGCATATGCCATTCCCAAGGACATTAGAGTGTTCATCTGTAATGAGTGTGATGGGGAAAGGTTAAGGTTTTCAAAGGGCTTCTTAGGCATCTGCAAATGATTGCATATGGATAAATAAATACTAGAATACACTCCCCCATTTTCATGATTGTTACATTAGAATTCTCTAATAGCAGTTCTCTAATAGCAGCTGTTAGCTGGAGTCCTCAGATCTAAACCAGACCCCTGTGTGATGCTATGTTGATGCCTCCCACACTGCCAGTCACAGATACAAAAATGTTTATCAATGAAAGGCTGCCATGACAATGGTAAATAACAGCAAGCCATTTTGGGAGGGAAGGTGTAAGGCCTACACTATTCATCTGCTATGTTCCATTTCTTCCTCAAAGTGCTCTTTCATCCAAATTAGATTGCTGACAAATAATGTGCAGCTTTTTTATTTTGAATGTGCTTGTAAGTCTGTGTGTGCTGTATATTTAATTATGCTACACTTCTAGATAATGATTAAAAATAAATCTAACCAATTTTATCCATGTGGCACAAGAATGACAAATGCATAAATACTGACATCTCATAATGGATTTTACAAAGTTTAAGAAAATTCTCTGAAGACGCCAGCCACAGATGCAGGTGAAACATTAGGAATAAATTCTTCTAGAACACAACCTCATAGCCTGGAAAACCCACAAAAATATTTAAGAAAATTCTTGCTATGGCACTGAAGTGAATGTTACATCCCCTATGATTCTTCATGTAAAATGCCATTTAAATGTCTTTAATCAAATCTCTCTTTCTTTCTTACCCCATCCAAATCAGCCTCACTCTCTCTATATTTCCTCTTCCTTACTTCCTTACTTCTTTCTTTCCTCTCTTCCCTTCCTCCCCCTTGGTTAATGTAAATCTGTCTAGCCAACAGGGGGAAGGTTATTGCCATAAAAATGAGGTGATGAAGTGACCTTGTAGGCTAAGAGGATGTCTACATTTCTACTAATCCCTTTGAGCACCTGGGAAAATGAAATATATAACCATATTATTCTATAGGTAACTACAGAGGGGGTGGGGGACTTCAATGTCATCATTTAACAATTTCTGTACAATGCAAGCAAAGAATGTTTCTTGTTCCCATGGAGATTATGTTAGGAAGTTTAGATATCAAGGCAGAACCAAAATAGATTCATTGAGACAAGAAGGTTTCATTAAGGGTTGTTTTACCATTCAGCATTTGATTCAGTGTGTCTACTCTTTTTGAGACTAACAATTAGATCCAACTTTTAATTCCCTCTTAGGTATGGGTAGGTTGTTGTTGCTAGAAGAGGCAGTGGAGTTCTAACTTCAAGCTATTATAAGGACATTCCTTTGGGCTTCTCAGATAGAAATCAAAGTGTAAACATAAACTAAAAACCATGATAGATGCAGTTTAGGAACCCCTATTAAGGACCAAAGGGTGAAGCAGATGGCCCCTTTTGCCGCAGCTTCCCAGCAGCATGGGGGCATGTCATTTAGATGACACATGCCCCCAAGCCTCTGGGAGGCCACTGTGAAGCCACCCAACTGACCAACCTGGCAATCAAAGGGGCAGTGTGATGTCGCTCCTTCGGGGCAGTCTCTTTTGCCCCCAAGTTGCACATGATATTCATTGCATTATATGCTTTTGGTAGCAAGCTTCTCCCTCATACAAAAAAGGGTCAACAGTGGGATCCTTGATCTGACTGGAGATGAGGACTTCAGGGAAGGTATAACTATTTGCCTTCCACCTCATAGGATCAATCCAAGTTAGAAGATCCATGTTGGCGCCTTGTGAAAGAAAAAGGTCAAATATATTCAATAGCAAGTGACATGAACACCTGTACAATTTGCCCTTTAGGAGTTGTGGTAGCACAGGGGTAACCTCTATATGTTATTGAACTGCAGCTCCCAGCAGCCTAGCCATGTGAGGCAATGGTGAGGTATGTATGTATGTATATTTGTTCTCCACCACTGGTATAACACAATGTTTGAATGCAGTGGGGAGAAAATACATTCAGCCAATAAGGAATCAAAGTTCTGTATATTTAAACTTTTTAAAAGTAGCATCAATTTCATCAGGCTCTTTATGAATAAGATGCTGGGCTCTGTTGGAGGGAACCATAAAGTTTGTGACCCCCTTTCTCCCCTAGCAATGCTTCTAGGATTGGCAGTTTTGGAAATATCATCCCTTCTGTTCAAAGAGAAAAATCTTCTGCCCTTTCTGAGGTAAATACATTGGCATGGCCTCTTTGTTTTCATAGAGGCATGAGTACCATGCTGTTTAAACTCATGAAGTGCAATTATCCTCCTTTCTTTCCTTTTTTAAAATGTTTTGCATGTCAGAAAAAAATGGGACTAAAATCTTCATCTGGTATCCAATTTTCTATGTGTGGTGGTGTTTTTTTTTTTTTTTTTTTTTTTTTTTAGCTTGCAGCAGTCTAGACAAGCCACACATTACTGCCAATCAGCATACTGCTCTAGTTTCATGCTAATATTTGAATGGATGTCAAACTGAAGATGAAGCAAGCTTGTTTTCTGCAGCTACAGAGAATAGGACCCAGAACAATGGATTCAAGCTACAGATAAAAAAGATTTCACCTCAACATTAGGAAGAACTTCCTGGCAGTAAGAGCTGTTCGACAGTGGAACACACTACCTCAGAATGTAATGAAGTTGCCTTCTTTGGAGGTATTTAAACAGAGGCTGGGTGGCCATCTGTTTGGGGTGCTTTGATTGTATATCCCTGCATGTCAGGGGGTCATATTTGATGGTCCTTGAGGTCTCTTCCAACTCTATGATGCTATGTTGTGCAAATGCACCAGGAAACCTAGAGTTCCTGCAACACTGTCCCAACAGGTTCATGAATTCACAACTCAAGTATGAATTCTTCCTATTCATCCCAATTAGCATTTAAACTACTGTCTCCAATGCAACTCATGAACCATTCAAAAAGTGGACAAGATACAATCTTGGTGCTCTAGCAACCAACCAGCCAACCAATCAAAAGTGAGTAGGAAGGACAGTCTCTCTCACTCTCTTTCCTATTGACTTATCAGCAGAAACTGATTCAGCAATCAGAGAAGGAGAGACTGGAACAGGAGGCAAAGAATGGTTCAAAATCTCTTCTTGAATTTTGTGCAGAATAAGTTGCAAACTATGAATAGTCTCCAAAAATTACACAAAACATACACACATTTCCTCAGAAATAAGTGAATTCAATAGAGCTTACTTTCAGGTAAATGTCTATACGTTTGTAGCCTAAGTGAGACATCAGTAAGCCATCAGAATGATAAAATGCATCAGACATCCCCCCATGACACCCCCCCGTTATATGTATTTTAATTAATTTCATTCAGTTTGTCTACTGGGGCTTATAGTGTTGTATATTATTTATTCTACCTCCATTTTGTATCACCAGCAATCCCATGAAGTGGGTTAGACTGAAAAACTGATTATCTCAAGGTTACCACATGACCTTTGTGGGGAAACTGGGATTAGAATCTGGAATATGATGTGTGTTGAGCAGACATGATGGGTGTGAACACAATTTTATGTGTTTTTTCTCATTAATGAAAGGAGATTAATGCATTAACTTTTTTCACTGGACCACCGTTTTGATCACATCTTGATATTGCACAGCCTCACATTTTACAAATTCATAGGTGCCCTCATCTTTAACTATAAGATGTAGGAGGGTATAGCCAAGTCTGAAAACCTGAGGTTTAATAGTTAAGCCCTGATTCAGTTTTTAAACCCATGAATATTTGGAACCATACCTCTTCTTTTCGGTCATCATTTTGTTTCTGGAACTGCCAGTACACCAGAGCACGCTGAGATTTAGGGCTGCATTCTAGGAAAGTACTGCTATTCTCTACCCCATAGATAATCTTTTCTTCAATCCCATGTCCATTTGGATTATCTGTAAAACAAAAGGAGGGAAATATGTTACTTATTCATTATCAGAGGACTTCATGTGAAACTGGCTAAAGAAGCTAAAGACGGCAGGTGCATAGACAGGTATTACATTCAGGGATTTTAATTCGACAAGGAACTCATCAAAATCAGTCTGAAGTGACTGAATATTATACAATGGCAGGTGGTGGTGGGGGTGTTGCTACTATTGGGATTTTCAGAAATATTGTATTTTTATTTTTATTTTAAAATCCCAAATTTGAAAACATAATAAATGCTACTGAATTTCATTGGCATTGTTTCAAAGGAAATCAATTATCTGTTCCAGTATAGAGAAGTAACATTCCCTACTTCTTAGAGTGCCTAAATTTCCAAGAACACATTGGTAGACCTCCGCTCTTCCTCATCTCTTTTGAGATGGCATGTGGCCACTAGGTCTAAATCAGGGGTAGGCAACCTTTCCTCTTTAAGGGCTGAGGGACTTCAGCTCCCAGAATCCCAGGAGCTATTGGCCACCATGGGACTGTTGGCCAACAAGGTTGAGGCTTCTGGGAGCTGAAGTCCCTCGGCCCTTAAAGGGGAAAGATTGCCTATCCCTGGTCTAAATGAAGAGAACTATTATACCAGGAATTATATTGACAGCACTTAGAAGAGGTAATGAAGATTTGAGTCCCTATATTGGAGGAAAAGTGGGATATATGAAATTAAAATAATAATAAAAATAATAATTTTTAACCCATAAAAGCATGATCCTATAATCTTTTTCCAAATTGTTTGACTATGCTAAACTATCTAGAATGTATGTCCATACAGTAACAATACAGTAGTAACCATACAGTTGTCCAGATGTTATTGGACTGCAAAGCCCCAACAGACCTAGTCAGCATGGCTAGTGGTGAGGAATTCGGGGAGCTGCAGTCCAAAAATTTTGGGAAGGCTATAGGATTGCCACCCCTGGTTCACATCAATTTTACATTTGCCCTTTCTTTAAATGAAATACAATATTTTGAAAATAAAAATAAGGACACAAACCTGTTAGGATTTAGTTATATGATAGAAAGCCAGAACAGAGTTACTATTTCAGTGAAAACTGTGACCCTCTATTATCACTACAGTTCACTAGATTTTTAAAAAAGGTTCTTTTGTAGGGGACTTTGGGTGTTGAACAAACAAGGTTTGGGTGCATTGTTGAAGATCTAATTATGACTCAAGAGGTATATGATCCTAATACTTTAATAGTTAACCATAAAATGTAAGACCTTCAAAAAGTACTAAAACAGGTTTAGATTATATGGCACCACAGTGTGTTGTAGCAGCTGTTAATGCCCACAAATCTTGTTTTTCTGGAAACAACATTCAATTAATCATTTCCTTTTGTAAGCCATATAATTTATGGAAATGTAACAAGGCTTATAAACTAGAACTTGTGGATAGGTGAAGGAAAGTGAAATAAATTACTTCCTTTTTGTAGCAATATTGTTTTTAAGTTATCCATCAATTGTCTGCAAATGTTGAATTGCTTTTGGATTTATATGGCAGTTGCTTCTACTCCAGCACCACAAAAGAATTTAGGTATAAGATTTCAAGATTTCCTTTTAACTCTTTCAAAGCAAAAGTGTAGCAAAGCCACAATAATTATTATTAATTATTATTATATAAGAAAAGGTGGACATATACTTGAGTTAGATCCACAGATTCATTTCTACATTTGAAGGTATCATCTGTTTATGAAAGGCCTGTTTAATGTCTTCCATTCAATATTCTTCACTTGTGCTAGAAGTCACCAAGGAATCTGAGTGACCTTTTTCCATAAGTCATACTAAAAGCTTGGGAAACTATTTTTTTACTACAACTCCCAGAAACCTTTAGTCAAACACAGCAACTGGTTGGAAGATTCTGGAACTTAAAGGCTTCCAAAAGTAAAGTTTCCGAAATGCTGGCCACACCATGAAAACTACCATAGAACCTGCCTGTTATAGAAATTTCATATAAGCATTTTATCCTGGTGTTAGCTTCTGCTTACCTTTTACTCAATGATCTGATTCAAATCATTACATTTCCACTGCCACACCTGGTATATTTGCAATTCTTTAATGCTCTGCCAAGATAGATATGTCTAACTTTGAATTGGTTTAGCTGGACCTATCATTGCAGAAACTGCAACAATGTCATTGTGGTTTTTGTTTTCATTTGCAAGAGTGTATTTTAATCAAACTTGAGTCCAGAAAAGCTTCTGCCAGAATAAAATGGCTACTCTTTCAGCTGTCAAAGGGTGTGTTACTTTTTGTTCTATGATGGATGGTTAAGGTGGGCAGACAGGACAGATGGGCAGATGTGAGTGGCTTCTAGCCACTCTGGGGTCATGCCAGGGCCACCTAGAGCAGCCCAAAACTGGCCCCAGAAGGAGCAGATCTTTTCCGCTCCTTGCCACGGTCCATTTGCAACTGTAGTAGGAGGTGTCCTTGGCTGGAAACAGCTCTTGGCCACTCCTGGATGCCCATCTGTTTTGCCCCTAACTCTTTAAATTTGTTCATATTGCAAGCTTTTAACTGGTTGCTATATAAAATAATGAAGTACAGTCAGCCCTCCATATCCACAGATTCTTTATCCATTAATTTAAGCATCCAGTTTCAAAATAGTCAAAGAGCATATACATTCCAAAAAGCAAATCTTGATTTGGTCATTTGATTTAGGGACACCAATTTACTGTGCCACTTTATTCAATGAGACTTGAACATCCATGGATTTGAGTATCCACAGGGGTCCTGGAACTAAGCACCAGTGGATACCAAGAGCCCACTGTAAATGGACACTAATAATGAACAGCAAATGGATTTTGAAAATAACTGGTTGATGGGTTGATGTTTCTGCCTAGAAATCTTTAAAAAGGCTTCATGCTGAGATGTACATGTTGGACCTGAGGTGTGCATGTTGAGTCTTAATTGCTGGCCAGCCTGTCAGCTAACTGTATTGTGCAGAACAGTGTTTCTATTCCTCCAGAGCTGTTTTCATCCTTTGCCCATAAGTACTCAAGAAGAAGAAATATACACTATGATTATGTGCATAGTGAGGAAATTATAAAAGAAAAGAGTAACCTAAGGTAATTGTTTTCTATATCACTTCCATATCACTCTTGATTTCACCTTGTAGTACTAAGCACTATGTACTAAGTTCTAGTCATCAGAGGCCAGAATAAGATGGGCCAAATAAGGTAGCTTCTGGCCACTTCAGGGGCTTGGCATTTAGATGATGCATGCCCCCAAAGTGTGTGGAAGCCACTCTGAGACTGGCTAAGGCAGCCCAAAGCTGCTGGGAAAAGGAGTGGCAAAAAGCCACTCCTGCTGGTAGCCCAATTGGGACCACAACGATGGCCTGCTTCAGAAGTGGGCTGTCTGGTTACTACGGTCCTGGAGTAACTGAGGGTGGAGATGCCTCTGTCCACTCCTTTTGGCCTGTCTGCTTCACCCCATAGTAACTATAGAATAAGCAACCTATTACTTCTTACTGCAAGCAAGCAAACAGCCTCTTTCATGTGGGCTGGGTTGAGATACAAATGAACCTGAAGCTGAGAAGAGGAACAAATGAAAACCCAAGGGATGGAAACTAATCCTACCCAATTATGCAAAGTTCTAGTATTTAGGTTTTCAAAGGTCATGTCAATTTACACAATGGCTTCCTCCATCACTTAAATAATTAGCATGATTCTGCTCATGTTTCTTCACACACACACATCCAGAATTACATTTACAGCATTGTTTTAGCTGTCTTGGCAACTAAATTTTGAAGAAGTAGGTTAGAAGAAATATTTTAGACTAGGTGGGACTCATGCAAGGTTGCAAATGTTTTTGTACAGCAGATCCCAGAATTACTTATCATAAGCTATTCTTCCTAGGGATACAGGGACTGCAGCCCAATAAAACCTATAGGACCACATGATTCTCAGCCCTACCTATTTATTATAGACAAATAAAAGTATAATAAACACCCTCTGAAAAAGTGCAAATTGGAAAAAAATGGAAATTGAAAATGTTGCAGGCAATGTTACACAACTGAACAAATTATTTAAAAAATAACTATTTTATTTTTCAATGACTGCGGTCTCTGAACCACAAAGTGGTCAGGACTTCCCCTAGGTACAAACATTTTTGTGGAACTCAGAAATACTACTACTACTACTACTAATAATAATAATAATTTATATCCTGCCCCTCTGTTAAAAACACTGATAGATGACTTTGTGTGGAAGAAGTATCTATGGAGCTGTTGTTCCTGTTGTTATCATCAGCATCAGTTTTAGAGAAGCAGTGATTCAAATTCTAAGAATCTAGAAATCAATATGGTACCACTGGATAATTCAGCATGGTCCCAGAAATGTCATTTTCTTTTTGGTAACTGTTGTTACAAAAGCTGTTGTGACCCTATCTATGACAATTTCATTCCATTGTGTTCTCAGTTGGCTTGGAATTGCTCTCAGAGCGCCTATCACACTGGCATCATAATTGGTTTTGTTTTCAAGACACACTATTTGTAGATTGCAATGTTATTGTTATTGTTGCCATTGTTGAAATCAACCATATCCTCAGTAGATCTTATGATTCTTCAAGCACTTCAGGCACTCTGATGAATTTAAACCTGGCAATGAATGTTTCTCTCCAGTAGAGGGTAGTGTTACACAAGTCTTCTGATTTAATCAAAGCTACATTTTTTTCATTGCTGTATTGGAATGTGCATGTCTAATTCGTGAGCAAGAATGAATAGTTTATGTGTCATCTTATGTCTGGATTGGGCATTAATAAATAACCATATAATTAATAAATCAGCTAACAAATAGCTCTTGAAAAAGCCTTTTAACGATGTAAATACAAATTGCATGAAGAAAGACAAGCACTTATCAGTTTCCATCCACAGTGGACAAGCATAATGTAGAAAACACTTTCGTGGGACCAAATCAATTTAAAAGCTTCATTACTCTTTATTGGCTGACAGCAGTTTTAGCTCAAGTCCTATACCCACATATCCAAATGCAGTTAGCCTCAGTGAACTTAGGGGGGTTGCAGACTGCCAGAAATAGTGCAAATTGAGTCCATTTTTAGGGTTAGGGTTAGAGTTAGGGAATCATGGGAACTGTATTTTATTGTGGCACCAGAGCTCTCTGACAGAGAAGGCTCAATGTCTCAGAAAAAAAAACAATTCCCGTGACTCCCTAGCACTAACCCTAACCCTAAAAGTGGACTCAATTTGCACTATTTCTGGCAGTCTGCAACCCCCTTTAGTGGGACTTAGAATGAGTACACATATTCTCAAATTGTTCTGTGTGCAATTATGGACAATCAGTTTTGGTTTCTCCCAACTTTAAATTTCTTAATGTGAAATCAACTTGGGTTTTTGGGGCAAATTTCAAGACTTTCTTATTGAAAAATACACAGAACATAATTATTCATGTTTAAAATTATGGCTTATTTCCAGCATGCTGAAGATTTGTTGTAACTGCCTGCCATGTATATGCTCCAGTCACCAGCAGAATAGACCTCCTTTTCACCAGGCAATCGATTCCCATAAAGTAGGTTTTGGGGGCTCTATGATCATGACAACAATATCACAATCATGACTAAGTAGTGATTGTGAATACAAAACAGTTATAGATTAGTGAATCTTGGTAACTGTTTTGTATTCATGACTATTATTTACACAATTTCCATGACTGTGGCACAATTTCCATGATTGTAACCCCATTCTCACCAGCTACATGGGAAGAAGGTGCTTCATTCTGTTGGATACTGGAGTGTGAGTAAATGACACTTCCATGAGATGGGGTGGGGGGTCAGGCTGGGAGATGTTATTTAATAAATAGCTGATACAGGGTTCTGGATCATTCTTTCAAGAGAGAACCAATAAAGTCCCTGCCTAGATGGACAAATCTGTTAATTGCAGTTCATCTTATAGTCAAATGTTTTTAACTCTCATGTTCTTTCTCTCACATTTATGGAAAAAATATGAATTTGGAAAGCTCTTATCAATAAATAGACTTAATGGTATCATGCTCCTGCCAACAAGAAGTTTTCTAGGACATCAACATTGCTGAGAGAGTGATAGCTTGAGGTGTGCTGCTTTGAGAGGTGTCCCTTCTCTGGAAGGAAGTCAAATCCAACACTCATGGTAGAAAGTAATGCAACAAAGGTATATGAAAAGTTTATGTTTAGTCAATGCTTTGATTGAGCATTTTGAGGTATAAAGAAAAATTTTCCTCATTACATAAATAAATAAGTAAAATTGCATACAATGGTGGAATCAAACATCTCTATGGAATGTTGTTCTTATGGAAAAAATACAAAGGATTTCTGAAGCTTATTTCTTCTTTTGGCATAAAAAGTTAAAAGTCAAAGAACATAAGTATACACCATCAGTTTATTGAGATGTGTAGAATAATATAATAGAATAATATAATAACAGATATAATACTCTCAAACTGTGTGGATTTATTTCTGAATAAATATCTTACAAAGCAGTTGCAAGTGTGTGGCCCTACAGATGCTGCTGAACTGCAACACCCAACAGCCCTAGACAATGGTGAAGAGTACTGAGAGTTAAGGTTCAGCTCACCCTTGATGTAAACTTATATTAAAAAGCCCTCAGATCTAATTCCAGCTAGTAGGGAACAGAGTAACAGAGTGAAGAAATGTTACAGAAGAAGGGGGGATCGATGTTTAATATCTATCCCTCCTTCAGTTCACTCTGTTGCCCAGGATAATGTGGAGAGCGTACCTTCCATTCCACAGCCTCTTACTCTGCTCCTTTGCAATGCCAGGTCGGTCAGAAATAAAACATATATCATCAATGACCTCATATTGGATGAGGCAGCCAACCTGGCATGCTTTACGGAGACCTGACTGGGAGATGCCAGTGCAGTG
>CM034708.1:116236614-116254437 GCA_020142125.1 Phrynosoma platyrhinos
TATCAGCTTCAGTTGATACGCCAGCTGCACCCTTTCCTGGAGACTAGGGATCTCGAAACAGTGGTACATGCTCTGGTAACCTCATGTTTGGATTTCTGTAACGCACTCTACATGGGTTTCCCTTGTGCCTAACCTGGAAACTTCAATTAGTCCAAAATATGGCATCCAGGTTGGTTACGGGAACATCTAGGAGAGAGCACATAACACCTGTGCTGAAATCTCTCCACTGGCTGCCAATTAGTTTCCGGGTGCAGTACAAGGTGTTGGTTTTGACCTTTAAAGCCCTACATGGCTTGGGTCCATCTTATCTCAGGGACCGCCTCTTCCTGTACAATTCCCACCCCGCACTTTGGTCCTCTGGGAGGAATCTGCTGCAGCCTATGAGAACTAGGCTGTCACAGACCTCCCAGAGGGCCTTTTCTGTCACTGCTCCAAGATTATGGAATGGCCTGCCCGAGGAGATCCATCTTATTAGCACTCTTGACTGCTTTAAAAAAGCAGTAAAGACGGGTCTCTTCCGGCAGGCCTTCCCGGAAAAACTTTCCCACCCTAACAGAGTTGGGTGGACACTGCTCCCAGCCACCTCTGTTTGTTTAGGTTTAAGTTATTGAATTGTTTTAGTTTGATATTTTAATTATTTTACTAGTTTAATTTGATTTCATGGGGTGGGTGGGTTAGGGATTGGGGGGGGGACATAATTGTTTTAACTGTTGTATGTTTTAATTTATACGCCGCCTCGATTGCTTTGCAGAGGGGCAGGTTAAAAATAAAATGTATTATTATTATTATTATTATTATTATTATTATTATTAATTATTTGATGGATTTAGCAACTGTGTGTGTCTACTATGTACAGTGCAAAATGATATACAATGGAAAATTCAGAGGGAAGTAGCATTTTCTTTAATGAACCAGACTAGAAGCTTTACTTAAATTACCTGGCAATAAACCTTCTGAACTAAGTAGAACCTATTGATAAGAAAAACTGATAATAAAAAAGAATATTAAAATTATTCTTCTATTGGTGAGAGAGGAGTGGATTTGCAATGGATAGAAGGGAAGTACAATATTCTGATTCCAATTCTGACCTTTTTCTTTGTGGAGCAAGGATGGGGCTACAACTTACCATGATGCTGTAGATCTGAGCAATGGGTAAGAGGGTCACCATTTCGTATATCTTGTCGTCTAGTGCGTCTAAAATGAATCAGGAAAAAAATGGTAAATGATCATTGAATTCATCTGTTGTGTCTGTGGCAATAAGGAAAGACCAACTTTCAATTTTTTTTCTAGCTAAGGAGCAGCTTGATTCCTAGAAATTTAGCTTGTGAACATATACTGTCATAAAGCAAATTGTTATCAAAATATCACTTGCTAAATCTCTCTGTGTTAGATAAAGGCATAAAAATTTGCCTATTAAAATAAGATGGGGCAGTAGGATATTTAGAGATATTTGGCTCAACTGTAAGCTAAAGTTATGAGATTCTGAATAAATTAGTTGAACATATGTGAATGTTATGGACTATTTGCTTTAAATGACTTTGCACTTGGTAATCAATACTTCCAACACAAGCAAGCCTATCTCATTGTGAATAATTAGGGTAAGACTCTTTAGTTTGTATTGATTATGTTTAAATTAACAGTCTGGTTTCTAGGGATTTGGATCAATGAGAGTTCAACATATACTTAAAGTATCCTGTCATTTAACTTTCTTAAAGATTTTGAATCTTGAATTTCACCTCTTCCACGAGAAACAAATAAGTTAAGTTAGGTAACTTAGCATCTTCAAAGCCTTTGATTTGTACATCAGATTCAGAGATATATTAATTGTTTATATTTAAAAGGGTTTAATTCAGTAATTCAGTAACTAGAGTTTTATAAATTGGGTAGTTGAGACTTCCTAATAGACAGATCTCAGTGTTTTTCTGAATCTAGAAGTCCTGAGATTCTGTGGGGATAGCCTTGAAAATCAAAGCTGGTAATATACATTGTGAGTACAGATCTCCCCTCAAAATTAAGTCCAGCCACGAAGTTGATCTTAAGGAAAATAAGAGTAAAGTTAAATCTCAGGTGCTCTGTAAAAAAAGAGACTAAACTAATCTACAACAAAACTGTGCACAAAATGGGATATATAATATATGTTGGTCAGAACATTGCTATCTGCTATGTTCAAACCACATTAGTTAAAAGTGCAAACAAACATTATAATCCACAGTAATGTTGCTTTAACCAATCTTATACCATTCAATGAATCTCTTACTTTTCTCTTGTTTGTGCTATAAAAATAAAACATTTTATAGAAAACAAAACCATTTGAAATCACTGGTGTGTATTCAGTCTGATTACTACTGTTATGGTCACTTTATCTGTTTCTTTTGTCACAAAACAGCAGTGGCACAAACTCCCACTTCAATCCATAAAAAAGGATGGCTCAGAGTAGAAGAAAAGGACAGGGCAAACAAAGATGTTGTTAGAAGCTGAACACTTCACTTGAAGAAGAAAAGAAACACATAAGGAACGAGAAGACAGGAAATGGTTGGGTGTGTGTGTGAAAAGAGGATTAGAAAACTGAATAATGGTGGATTTCCAGATCCTGAAATCATCTGAGCAAAAGTCAAAGACTAAGAAAAAAGTCACAATTGTTTATAGCCTCCAGCTTTCTGTTGTAAAAGTCTTCTTTACAAAAAGAAGAAAGCATAGTGTAAGCCTAAAGCATTCAGCATCATAAAAGGGAAAAAAAGTATTAAAAAGAGAATTCTTTTAAAAATGAATCCATGCTTGGCTCCAGTGAAATCAACCCATACATGACTTTTCCCAAAATTGTAGTACAAATCAAGCCTCACTTCACCACTCAAATAAGTAAAAGGTTAAATTATTGCAATATATGTGGCACTGTGCTTTTCTGCTACTACTATTTCAATGTCTTAATATTTTTATTGTTATCAGATTTTTTTTTATATCTCACCTTGGGAAGATCTCCTGAAGGGTGTCATATAGAGCTCTGAATTAAATTAATAGAAATAAATACCAGATCCACTTAAACACTAGCTCATTTCATTTACTTGCAGAAAAGAATTATTTTCTTGAATATAAACTCTAATAAATCAGGGTTTAAGATTTGCTATTAAATATTAATCTGAACTTGGAGTGGGAGTCTGCTGTATTTCAGTGAATAAACCCAAGTTAAGTTTGCAAATTGTAATTTTTTTAAAGTAACCAGATAGACTTCACAGTGGACATGGGAAAGAAAGGAAGAGAGGATGGCAGAAGAAATCTGAGGAGATGCCATTCTTCATTTGTGCCTCATTGCTTTGGAAACTCTTAAAGAAATAAAAGGTACAGAGCTGCATCCTTGTAAGAATCTGGCAACCTTTATGCAGCCACGTTCTTGGGCTGAAAGTAGGCTTGCAAACTGCAATGAAAGGGATTCTCTTGCTGTTGCTGCTCTTTACATTATAATTTTATTCTTAACTCAAGTGTCTGCCAGCCAATTCAGGAAGCACAAGCTGGTATTACCATTAGTCACCCAAGAAATGATATATCACATGTGTTGTTTTGTGTCATCAATATTCCCTAGACAAATGTGACTACATGTTTAACCTGCCCATGCAAAATCAACAATGTCTCATGGCCTCACCTTTGCTTTTAACAACCACAAAATAAGCAAGCTCAAAGAGATCAAGGGCCAGGATCAAAATTGTTCTTAGGATACTCAAGGACATGGCAATTTCCAATAGTTTGGGGCTGTTTTTTAAACCTTTCTTGCACTGAAAAGCAATAACACTCCTAGCCCTAAATTGTTTTACAAACCTCTGTGTCATTTCCCTTAGTTTCAAAAATGCTTTGTCTTGGGGTACAGGGGAATGCCTATCTCACAGGAAGCTGCTGCTTAAGATATACAAGACTCCCTGGATTTGTAGAACAAATTTTGTTGGGGGTTTGATCTGGGTCAAAATGGAAAGATAGTACCGCATGAAATGGAAGAGTACATCTAAAATGACACACTTATAGAACCTCTCAGGTAATGAAAACATAACTTACTATTCGTTTACTTGGCTTTTTTTTAAGGTAGCAGTCTAATCTTGGTCTCTCAGTGACTATTAGGTGTGATTGCTAAATACAGCATCCATAGTCAGGAAAAAATACATCCTTCACTACTAGATACTACAAGCTGTCATTATCTTGTCTCGTTCGCAAGCTTCCAGGCTGATTGAAAACTGAATGCTGTTCAGTTCATTACATCTGTACATTCAATACAGCCACAGTAATATCAAGATATACCTGAACTGTGGCAGATGGTGGCACTCATGTCAGGGTGATAGTGAATTATTTCTGGATCTTAGTCTGAAATTAATTTTAACCATCCTTTAAAGTATTGAACCCTAACTCTCCAAACAGCATCAGACTAAAACCTGGATTGGATTCACTACCCCACTAACATGGTGCCACTGGCCACTATGGGCTTGAAACAGTTAGGGAAGGAGATGATGGAAGTAGTGAAGGAGAGATTTCTTACCTCTTAGCAGTGGGAAAGTAACGGGAGCATGATGAGCCATCCCAGGCACAATATGGGTCTCTAGCAAGGCAGCACTCCGCACATGCTTTCCCATAAACATCACAGCGGTGCAGGGGAAGCTGTGACACTCCAATAGCTGAGCCAATATAGAGCTGTTGCTATTTGTAGGTAGAGAGAAGAGAGCAATGTAAGCCGAACAGGCAACTTTCTGAAAAGGCATCATTATAAATCTATATCTATCAGAAAATTGGCTATTGCAATTTTGTGACAAAAAGTGAAAGCTCTCTGTGGTTTTCTATTCACTCGTTGGACTTCAGCTTCTGTGTTACTTTGCCACATACCCCTTTCTTGTATTTTTATAAATGAATGTCTATGTCTTCCATAAGAAAATATTTATTTTCTATTGCACATGGAGATTAGCAAATTTCTTTTGGGGGCAGCTGCAATGTGCAGCTGAACACAGATGCCTGAATCCATATAGACATCAGTTTCCCACTCCATGTTGTAATAATCCAAGCCCATGTGTCCATTTGTTTGCCCATCTTCATATCTACACTGTATCTTGTACACTGGATTTTTCTGGCAAGGGTTTGTATAATAGTAAGTGGTGCTGGTGTTTGCCATTATAGTGGCAATAGTGATTGTTTTTCTGTCCACATTGCCAAGTATGATGCCTTTTCAGGTGTCAAACCACCACTTATTCTACCAGAATGAATGTGGACTGGTAGGATATCCAAGGGTTTGTTGGCAAAAGGGACCATCTACAAACCAAGTGATCAAATAGCAAAGTAGGGAGGAAAACATAAAAGCTCCAGTCCAGAAGCTGGTGAGTGCCTCGATGCTCACATAGCTCATCTGCAACTGCAGGCTCCTCTGTTTGCTCCAGTTGAATGGGAGACAATTTTGTTTCAATAAAAACATAAAACTGGGGAAGATGTTTTGATAGCAATCTTTTGTTCTGAAAGGGGAATAAAGTTCATCACTACACACTATGAAGTCTACTAATTTCACAGCACACAAAGAACAAGGCATTTAAGATGAGGAGATGGAAGTGTTCTAGAATCAGGAATCAACATGCTCTCAAAAACACCTGTATTACAAAGATGTATTATGTCAGCAGCTTGTCAGATTCTCACAAATATTTGTCGTCCCCCACCTCCCACAGCTACACATGCTTCATTCAAGGCTAGACTGGCACTTCACTTACCATGAATAACCTGAGCTTTCTTAGCTGGAGAGAACATTAATACTGTAAATTTGTTTGCCAGAGGATCAGGGAGAATTGTAATCCCTCCTGAATACATAAAGAGGCCTTTGATCGAGAAGTTGTACTTAAATGCATGGCTCATTATACTTGTGATCGGCTTCTTTAAAAAGAATGTAGTTGTAAAAATAATCAAAAGCAGAGCATTCTGGTACCATATGAACATACGTATACATAAAACTTGACAGCTTTGTTTTGAAAATAGTTTTCTCTATAATAGCACATTCTTTTTCTTCTCACCCCTCCCCCACCTTGTTGTTTTAGGTGATAAACTGCAAGGAAAGAGGCCCCAAACAAAATATTTCATGTCAAACACATTCATTTTAGGCAAGCTTCCAATATACAGTGGAGTTCCCAGCTGGACTGTACAGAATTTAAACTGTAGAAATTGATTTACATCTTTCCCATCAAAAGCAATAGCATGACCTTCATCACATGCATCTTTGTTTTAATTTCCTCTTGAAAATATCATATAAAGCAACAAGAAGGATTTGTTGGGAAATTAGAAAAATGACGGATCTAAAGAGGAGTCTGAAATTTACTGGTCTGTAAATATACAGCTTCCAATATACAGTGGGGTCCAACCCCACTGCTGAATCTCATTATTTGCCTCAACTGGAATAGATCCACTGAATTAACTGATGAATAGCATGAGTCAATGTAGGTAAATCCCATTGATTCAATGGGTCTGTTCTAGTTGAGGCAAATAATGAGATTCAGCAGTGGGGCTGGATCCAACTTAATGATGTTTGGTGTAGACTCATTTAAATAATGACACTCAATATACTATCTTATTTCACTGAAAGAATCCTGCCTGAAAGAGAGACATTACTCCCAGTCAGAGCTGATAGTACTGGGTTAGTTGAACCAATGGTCTTATTCAATAAAAGGGACTTTTCAAAGTTCCTATGGTAGACAACCTCCTTTGCAGATCCTAAATACAGTTCCTAACAACTCCACATAGGATTGGCTATTCCTGCCTGAGACTGTGGAGAGCTAATGCCAATTTGTGTGAAGAAAAGAGAGTAGATGAATCGAAGGGCTGATTCTCTCCTCTCTTCCATGAATAGATTTAACTCTTCAATTCTGAGCAGTTGAACAATTAGCCAGATACTTGATTAGATGATCAGAGTGTATATGCCTGAGCACACTGTCAATTTTTTTTTTGAAGGAAGAGGCAGAAAGGTTTTGAACAGTGTGGCGTAGGGGATTGAGTGATGGACTATGACTCTGGAGACCAGGGTTTGATTCCCAGCTCAGTGATAAAAACCACTGGGTGACCTTGGGCAAATCATATGTTCCCATCCCTCAGGAAAAGGCAATGGCAAACCTCCTCTGACAAATCTTGCCAAGAAAACCCCAGGATACATTCACCTTAGGGTCATCATAAGCTGGAAAAATCTTGAAGGCAAACAACAATATTTATTGTAGAAAATACATTATCATTTCATTTTTCTTAATTGCTAGCAATCATAAATAAGGATTTTCCCTTTTCCTTGTCTGTCACATTTTCTGTGAGAAACCAAAAACATTGATAAATAAAAAGTGGGATGGAAGTGGAACTGATATTGACTAAGAGAACAAAGATAAATTTCTAATATGCAAAGCCAATAAATATTTAAAGGCAGCAAGGTAGTGTGCACTGTACCTGTTTAGTGGAAATCTTCATGGCTGAAATCACTGTAGGTTCCTGGAAAAAAGAATTATATTGAAAATTTTAAAATCTGCTTTCAGTAGCTACTTTCTTAAAGATTATGACTATTTTTAATTACTTTCACACTGGAATGTTATTGTTGCTACATTCAAATATATTTGGGCTCACACAATTGCTGCATTCAAATATATTTGGGCTCACACAATTGAGTGGATCAGTCCATGAATTAATAATACGAATCATCTATAAAGGTCCAGTGCTGATTTAAAACCAGCTCTTTGAAAATTGGGAACCAGGTTTTCCTCTCATTTCATCCCTAAATCTTCCCTTCCCTTCATAATTTTAGCCATGTTTTCACATTCCACTGAAACTGTGCAGGTTTCCTCTTCTTCAGAGTTTACAAACTCACTCCACTTACTGTATGATCTCTTGTTTCACATCACTAAATGCCACTGGTGAAGCTGTGGTTATATCACATTGATAAATGTCTCAAAGTTTGTGTATGTGTGGGGAGGCAGAAAATTCAGTATATGGCTGCTATTTTTAATATGAACCATCTATAGATCTCATTTAAGCCTTATGTCTTACTGTTTCTTATGGTTCCATTTTTTTTTTTTTATCCAGGAACAATCCTATAGTTCAAACCAAGCTTTCGTAGTTTACCCCATTAATCCCCTGGAGAGCTAGATGCTGTTCAGTAGATATTAAGCATGCACACTCTCCATTGCAAATGGGTTATTAAATATGGTATTGTATGGCATCAATTACAGATTACACTGAAATGTTTGCTCAGCTGTTCAGGGAGACACTGCACAAATCAGGTTTAAATGGCATTTGTTATCAATGTAATACATCTGGAATGCCTTCAGTTTCACTGGAATTGTAAATGAAAAGCATTGTTTTGGGCATATGGTAACCCAGGCTGTTAACTTCATTCTTTGGTGACAGAAAATTAAATCTGTCCACCCCAGGGATATGAGAAAATTCAGATGTGATGGGTTACATTGACATTTTCATATCAGGTTTCTATATAGGACTCAGTTCCTTTGACATATTTTTTAAAAAAGTCTTCACACTTCATTTGCACCTGCAATGAGAATGAGGTCAAAATATTTTATGTTAGCTGATAAGGAACCCAGGGTCATGATATGTGGTTTTGACTGTACATTTGCAATGACCAAGAGCTTCCATCACTGACTTCTCCTCATTTCTCTCTCTTTTTTCCAGCTCTTTGGCCAATCAACATTATGCATAGCAAAGGTGTATTTACTGGACTAGGCCAGCTACTGCTTTTGCCTTGCTCTTCATCCTACTCCCCCTCCCTACTGCCAGTTGAGGCAGGGTAAGGAAATATGAATTTGCCTCCTCCCTTTTCTTTCTTTTCCCATGCTGAATGCAGGTATCATCTCAACTTCATTTTGATTTTAATGAAAGGCACTGAAAGAAGAAATCTCATTATTTAATAAAGCTAAAATATAGAAACAAATGTAAGTATGCATGATGCAGTGATGTGTTTTGTGTGGGTTTTTCCAGCTGTGTTCTAGAAGAAGAATAGGAACTTTAATGGATAAACACATAATGTTATATTGTCATATATGTATTTCCTGGTTACCAAATAATTTTCAGATGAAAAATTACCATTTGTGAGAAAACCCATGTAGGCTAAAAACCTCTATGTGGTGTCAGGTAACATCAATGTTAGAAGAGCAAGAATTCCAAGAACAGCCACACCAGTTGTACTCCTGACTAAACAGATTTTAAAAAGCAGACCTGAAAAACCTGCTGTTTTGGTCCAAAGGAGCTGACTGAGTACACAAATATAGTTCAAAGCTCACATGAGTGCTTTCCTGGTTCTCTCTCAATGGCTTTAATTTGACTTAGGAGTCATAGATTAAAGCCTTAGCTGGTAAAAGTATTCTAAGAGTAAATAAACTTTAGGACAGAAGTATATATCATGGCACATGTGGGAAGGTTCAGTGTTACTATCCTCTGAACAAAGTGATACATGGAATGCATACAAAGATAAGGTAGAAGGCATGGAGAAACACCATACTCCCTTTGCTACTTTCCCGCCTCAAAGGTATGGAATTGTAGCAGCCAGAAATGTTTCTATGGCCACTTTCCTTAAACATGGGACAGCTGGAAAAGATGGCAGGAATCTGACTATTCTTCCTATTGCTCTGTGTGTTCCCACTGTTGTTTCTCTGAAGATGCCAGCCACAGATGCAGGCGAAACATCGGGAATTCATTCTTCTAGAACACAGCTGGAAAATCCCACACAAACCTATGGATGCCAGTGGTGAAAGCCTTCAATTTCATTTCCCACTGTAAATTTCTCTCAGCTAGAGAGAGAAATAAATTTTATTGGGAGTCAAGTGCCTTGATGAATGTAACATTTTTTTCTACCTGTCATGACTTGTTGCAAAAAAAATGTGTGCTTTGGTTCAACAGTTTGCACATTAGGATAAATTTCCAAGAATTAATGCACACCCCTTTCACATTTTAGAATGTGTACAGTTAAAATGAATGCAGTTGAAAAATACACAATCAATGGATGAACATTACTTAACTAATGTACACTATACAGTAGATGTACAATTAGAAAAAGTTCTTATAAAATTTGCATGAGCTTTAATATGATTAGAAAACACAAATCCTGGACTGAATATGAAACATGGATGGGAAGAAAATACAGGTGGGATGTGGAGAATCTCAATGACATTGAGACTGAGATTTTCACATCTCTAGATTCATCCACTTTTCAGTGGTGAAGCAGGAAGGTGGGCTGGGTTGTTTAACCCTTACCTTTACTACTGTATACTCTCTGAATTGTTCTCCATGCTATGTTGGTCCTACTCCCTGGGTCCATCAGTTTCTGTCCATGACTTACCAAATTCTAGCCTGGACTTGCATCTTTTTTTTTTTAACCAAATCCTGCTATAGACTTGACATTGTTAATGTACTCATCCAGTCTCCATCCATTCTTCTAAGTCTCAAGTTGGAAACCACATTTTCAAATCCAGTAGTCAGAACTGGTTCACCATGACCACTTTATACACATCAAATATTTAGGGAAAGTGCTGAGAAGTGACAAAGCAAAATTTCCAACAAAACCAGCAGGGTTATCATTCATCTTTTTAGAAATTACATTCCTAGCTTAAAAGCGTGATTGGAGATTAATTGGATCTCATTCATGGTAGGAGTTCATGCAACAATAGCTAGGTCCTTCAGTTATTTTATAAGATGATTAAACTATTTTTTTACATTTAAGAGAGAAAGGAATAAGAGGTCAGCAGCTAGTCTTGTGATTTCATTTCATTTCTTGTAATTTACTTCTTGTTTAAAACCAAGGCTCAAACCCTTACTGCATAATTAAATAGAGGCTTGCCAGCAAGGAATGCAGGTCTCTTGGTCAATGATTTATTCACATACAAGCTTTGCTTTCTATTTAAAGCATAGCATGTTGAAAGCAAACAATTCTATAACATGTTACCTAAACAATATGGTGCCTGTTCATGAGGGAAAGGGATATAGTAACAGCAATTCAAGAGGGGGAGAAACAAATCAGAATAGAAATGTGTCAACTCATTTTGTAGAATACCGTTTCCTAGATAATTGGAGAATTTGACAGAGTGTCTGCAGGGATGTGTGGATATTTAGAGCAGGGCTGTCATAATCTAATTAGAGGAATTTCAACCAATTAATTAATGGGTTTTAATTAGGGATTTGAAAAACTCTCAACAAATGAAAAACTCTCGTTTGTTGCATTTCTCCAATTGGACCTGCATTCCCACATCTTTCTTCGCTTGTACCAGGTTGTGAGACTTGAGTTTTAGTTCTCACATGGAAATTCATGTGCATTTTTGTTACATATTTCCCACAAGGAACATGTTTACATACACACTTTTCCTAAAGTACACATTTTTTTACACTTCATCCTTACTGAGTAAAGTGTTTTGTATGTTTATTCTGCATGCATTTTAGTTGCTTACAATTTTTTAAGTGCATGGTTTTATGCATATGAAGGATACCACAAGTCTTCCAAACATATGAATTGTTAATACAAGGTCCATTCTGTATTAGAATGAGTCCTGGGAAGTGTAAAATGAGTAACTTTGGCAGAAATCTTGATTTCACCAAAATTCTTTTCCATCTCTAGTTTTGATTGATATGTTTGAATGGGAATTTTCATTTTAAAAATGTACTGGAAAACAAATGTGTGGCCCATTCTCAAGGGAAAAAAATAATTCTTTTCTGTATAGATAATCCTTGATATGTTGCAGAAGACCTTAGAAGAGGCCTCCCTTGCAGAGAGAGAAACAGCAGAGAATGCCTCCTTTAAGGTTAAGGTCTTTTTAAAAAAAAGACTTACATCAAAATAATTATTTTTTTAAAAAAATTGGCTGCTGATTTACCATGAGATACTTTGAATAAAAGAATTATTCTATTTTCTTTATTTAATGAAAAACACCAAGTAAACATAAGGACAGATCTAACTAAGATCATTTTTTTTTAAAAAAAAATCCCATTTTGCAATCAATCCAAGGAAGACAAGATACATTTACAAAATCAAAATGTCTTAAAAATTCATTTCTATATCCATGCCAATTTTGTTTTAAGACAATCAAATTGTGTACTCTATCAAAATTAACTTTAATTGTCATGTCAGAAAAACTGTTAACATCTGAAAACAAACTTTTCACCATGCCCTTGTCATAAAGTCATATGTCCACATGTAGAATTAATTTTGTATATTTTTGTGTGGAGAAGACAAATATACAGATGATTTTCACTGTAAATTGCAAACAGTTGTATCTATTTGTCTGCATGTGCCAGCAGTGGGTTGGGGGCAGGGATGATAGCAATATCATTTTTTGTTAATAGCTCACACTGTACGGGAAGTTCCTAGTTTTATTTTGGCTAGTGACTGAGTCTCTAATTGACAAGGTAATTAAGAAGATTCCATTGTCTTTTTCACCTTAACAGAATACTCAGTGTGTAGCTATCTGGGAAGCATGGTGGAGAAAACAGAGCAAGAATAAATAACAAACATTTATGACCACTAACCTGGAAGACAGTCATTTCTTCAAGCAAGACTTCTTCCAAATCATGCCAGGTCTCCTTAGGAATAGAAACTACTTTCAGAACTGTCCCAATATCTGAGAGAAAGAGATATATTTTTTCTCCAGTAAGAGAAGTTGAATATTAATTAGACCATCAACAGACATTTCACTTTTCCATATTACAATTTTACAATATTACAAATTTTACATATTACAAAAGAAGATTAGGTGATGATGTGTTCTTCAGACTCAATCGCATGGAATACTAATTTACCTCCAAAGTAATCCTGAAACTTCTTCAAAGTTTCCAGCAAGGGATTATGTTAATTGTTAAAAAAAATCTAAAAGTTCTGAAGTCCTAACTGATTCTAGCTGTCAACAAGTGAAGAGGGCAGTGTACAGTTATCAGCAAAATGTCATCTGCCATTAAATGAATATTTAAAGCCAGAAATGTAGGGATCATCTGGGGTTACATTATATGATACAATTTCAAGTCCAATGCTTTTCATGGTTGCTTTAAAATATAAAGGGAGATGCTAACACAAGGATCAGCGTCAACTATTGGGCCAGGATGCTGTCAAGCTGATTCAAGCTGTGAGATCTCTTTAGAACCAGTTGATAGTTTTATAGTGTTGAAACAAAATGACACTTGGCAGTTTTCAAACAGTGTTTTCAGGAAGTCTGTTGTTTCTCAAAATTTATCAGGCTTATCCGCTTCCCCAAACACATATTGTCCAACACTACTGATTACAGATTGAACATGTACTAACAGTATGGTTTCTATAATAGATATTCTTTGCTTAGGTTCTGTAGCAGACATGAGAACTTTCTCAAGCCCTGTTCAGGCATTCATCATTTTCAGACATTTTCAATATTGGCATGTGATATATTGCTGTTAAAGAGTCATTTATATTAAATTGTTAAGCAATATCAAATTTACAAATTTGAATTTATTTTATGCCAATTTGATTTTTAATTTTTGTGTCATCCCCCAAAGATCATGATGGGACCATAAAACAATGGTACTGAGAATTTTCCAATAAAAATAAAATGAAATGTTCCCCCCCTCCCCCAAGACAAGTGGCACCACATGCATCTTTGGGCAGGTGCCGATGTCCTACTATCACCAATAGGATGGTTTCTTACCATCAAGAATGTTAAAAGATAATTTGAGGCATATCCTCGATTTAATTGAATATCATGGAAAGAAAGTGGATTATAAATTACCTATGGTTTTCCTTGACTTTGAGAAAGCTTTTGACAAAGTGAATTGGTTATTTTTGTTTCAAGTGCTGGAAAAAATAGAAGCAGGAGCCAATTTTATAAAATGGATTAAAGCAATTTACTTTGAACAAAAAGTTCAGGTCCTGGTTAATGGAGAAAAGACAAAGAGGATAGATATTCAGAATGGAACAAGACAGGAATGCCCTCTCTCACCACTATTATTTCTGATAGTGTTGGAAGTGTTAAACAATAACATAAGAGGTGATAGGAGCATATAAGGTGTTAAAACAAAAGGCTATGAGTTTAAACTGCAGGCATATGCTGATGATTTGTTAATAACCCTTGCTAACCCAGTAGAAGACATAAAATAGCTTATTAATATTCTAGATCGGTTTGAAGAAATGTCAGGGCTAACAAATAAGAGTAAGACATCAGTATTAGCTATGGATTTATTAAAAGAGGAAAAAAATAGCAGTTCTCGGAGATAGGATTTCAAATTTCAAAGAAGATAAAATATTTAGGAACTGTCCTTTCAACCAAAAATGTGGATTTATTTAAAAATAACTATTAGAAAATTTGGAAGGAAATTTAAAAAGAGTTATTGATTTGGGGGGAAATGAAATTTTCTTGGTCAAGAAAAATTTCTGTTATCAAAAGAAAGTTCTTTCTAGATTTATGTTCTTGTTTCAGAACATTCCAATTATAACAAAGAATAAGCCATTTAAACTCTGGTATACAGAACTCTCAAAATTTATTTGGAGCAGAAAAACACCGAAAGTTAGGCTCAAAGTGATGCAAGATCCTATGTCAAGAGAAGGACTAGCAATGCCCAATATCCAGACCTATTATGAAGCCTGCAGCCTGGAGTGGCTTCTGGATTGGCTGAAACTGGAAAATAAAAGTGTATTGTGTTTATAAGGCCTGGATCTTAGATTTGGGCAGCATGGCTACCTTTCTTCATGACAAAGTGAAAAAACATAAGGAATTTTTGAATTTTATTAGGAAGCTGCTAATGACAGTATGGCAAAAAAGCAAATGTAGACTGTGTCCAGGGTTATCAGGATGGGTGTCTATTCATGAGGCATTTCATAGCAGTGAGACACTATGACAAAATAAATGGGCGACCTAAGCTGATTTAATAACAAAATCCCTGAATACCCAGAAACTAGAATTCAAGACTTTAGAACAACTGATCAAGGAAGGCTATACATGTGGATGGTTGTTGTACAGACAACTTAAAGGAAGATTCCCACTGGACAATAAGATGAATGGGATAAAAATAGTAAATACAGAGTTTGAATAAATATTAATGACCAACAACCTACTTAAAATTGCTCTTTTTTAATAAGTTTTTGCTCCAATTAGAAATGGAAGAGGAAGTAATCAAAGAATCAATGGTAAAATGGTCGCAAGATATAAAACAGAGTTAGAGCAGTGGGAAAGGACATGGACTAAACGTTTGAAACACACAGTTAGTTAAGACTTAAAGGAAAATTTTCTTTCAAATGCAGTTTAGAAGACACCTTACCTCGGCCAAACTAGCCAAGATGTATAAAAGGGTATCTAACAAGTGTTGGAAATGTAACCAAGAGGTCAGTATTTTTTACCATATATGGTGGAATTGTTCATGTGCTAGGAAATTTTGAAAGGGAATTCATAGCATAGTAATGGAAATTCTACAATCCAAAATGAATATGGATCCAAATTTTATCTGTTGAGTATGTGTGAAAATGAGAACTTAGAGAGACATCATGGCAAACATGTGTTTTACATGATGACAAGTGCTAGAATTATTTATGAAAGCAAATGGCAAAGCAAAGCAAAGCAGCTTCATTTATATACCGCTTCATATTGCACATGGGATGTCTAAGCGGTTTACAACTGTGAGCTGATTGCCCCCCAACAATCTGGGTACTCATTTTAGCGACCTCGGAAGGATGCAGGCCTGAGTCGAGCCTCAGCCCTGGCTGGTATTGAACTCGCAACCTTGTGGTCTTTGAGTGAGTGACTGCAGTACAGGCAGCAGCAGCTCCAAATGTGGAAGGTTGGTTAAATAATTTAGTGGACTTAGGGCCATTGCAGACTGGCCCAAAGGGCTGGCCTGGGGGTAGAGTTGGGGTGGAGCAGCTATCCACCCCAACCAAACCCCAACACTGCCTTAATGCCGCACGCCATTATGCACGGTGTGAAGCATCATGAGGCCCTTCCCACTGCGCTGAAAGGGTATGAAAGAGCCTTTTTGCTGCTCTTTTAGGGGTAGCAAAAGGAAGTATTGGGGCTGCAGTGTGGGGTTGTATATGTTATTTTTAATTCAATGAAAAGTTTATTGAAAAAATATCACTGGAGGCCAAGATGACAAAACTTATACTTTGGGCACATTATGAGAAGGCATGAATCATCAGAAAAGACAATAATGTTCGGAAAAGTAGAAGGAAGGAGAAAGAGAGCAAGGCCACATTTTAGATGGATGGACTTAATTAAAGAGACAGCGAATATGAGTTTGCAGGAGCTGGGCAGAGCAGTAGAGAACAGAGGGGGCTGGAAATGTCTCATCAGCAGGGTCACCATGGATTGAGATCAGTGTGAAAGCAGTTAACAAAAACAACAATATTATATTGTAATTCTATTTTTTTATGTTATCTTAACAACTTTTTATGAGTGCCAGCCAAAGAACTTCATTCATGTAGTGGCACAGAAATGCCATTTTTTTAAAAACAGAAAGAGAACATTTTAAAAACAGAATAATATAAGTGAGGTAAAGAAGAAGAAAAACATCTCAGTGGACAGGTTTTTGAAAGCAAGAGATGCCATTGGAATAACCTTGGAAATTATAATTTTTTTCAAGAAAAATCTATCAAACATATTAGTGACAAAGATGGGAAGAACTTCCAAAAATTAAGAAACTTCAAGGAAATGGATTTTAATTGGTGCCACATAGGAACCATATTGGTATTGTATATAAATACTACAGTTTAGCATGACAGAAGCTTGAGAAAGGGGAAAAAAGAAATAGGAACAGGGTGAGTGAACCTGGCAGCGAGACACAATGTATCCACAAAATTTTAAAACAACTAGTTCTTTTTTAAAGGGACCCCACCAAGATTAGTGGTTTACAGGTTTATAAAGCCTTTGAGGTCAAAGGTAGAATATGTTAAATGCTAAAGAGTCTCTGATGAGGCCTCAACTACCCAAAACAAAGTTTTATCAATATTCAAGATCATCTTTTGGTGGAGTAATATTTCAAACAAATTTCAAACAAATTGAATCAGGCTCTTCTTTTCGGATCAGTATGCTTTGGTGTGTAATTCAGTTTAGATGATAAAATTACTGTTATTAATTCATGTTTACTGAGAGATGGGACTCAGACAGCACTAAATGATTCTTCTCCAACTTTAGATGTACTTAGGAATTCAAACTAATTTTTTAAAATATTGTTTTAGCATGTTAGAGGGAGATTAAAAGGCACTACTTCTGGGAAGAGAGAGAACAAACTATTTTTTAGGCTGCCACCCTAAACACACTTATCAAAAAGTTAAACTCTACTGAATACAATTGGGATTACTAAGTAAACAGGCAAAGAATTGCCCTGGCAATGTTTATTATAGATATTAAAAACCTGGGTTTTCAAAATCATGATGATGGTTGCGCACTATGGTAAAGTAGACAGCGAAGAGAAAGGTTCTGATTCAAACTTTTGTATAATATGCTAATTTGGGGATGTGACTGAATCCAAACATGTAAGTTCCAACCTGCAATCTTGAAGTGACACAGTCCAGATAAAAGTTAATCATCTCAGTGAGAAAGATAATTCAGTCCATTCAAGGAGAGATTCCAATGTGCCAATCACAACTTCAGTTAACTAAGACCCTGTCTGCACAAACCAGGACACTCTGGGGGCAGCTGGGAATATCCTGGTCCTGGAGCTGCCCCAGTCCTCCACCGTTACCTAGCCCTCTGTTTCCATCCTGGAATGGCTGTCTGTGAAGGCTTCCCACTGAACTAGCCAGTGCATCTTCCACCACTGTGGATCACTTGCTTCTGAAGTGATCATTGCTGGGTATCTTCAGCTCGGCAGGGAGAGAGGTGGGGCCGGACTTTCCCCTTA
>CM034708.1:116264244-116286005 GCA_020142125.1 Phrynosoma platyrhinos
TTTTCAAGCGAGGGCAAATTAACTTGGAGGCGGCGCCGTCCACGGCCCTCCGCTCAGTTGGCGAGCAAGGGCGGTAAATAATTTAAGGCGGCGCAATCAGCAGCCGCCCTGCGATACAAACACAGGCCCCACCAGGCCTTGAGCGCGGTCTCCCCAAAGGCGAGGTCAGCGAGGAGCAACCCGCTCCTTCTAAGTCGCGGCCGCCCCGCGCTGTAATCCAAAAAAGGGGCGAAGACGTCCCAATGCGCGGTTTTGCAAGAAGCGAGGCCGAAAAGGGGAAACCGGCTCCTCCAAATCCCAAATCGCGGAGACTTTAAGTCTTCCGCTTTCCTCCGCTCTTTAAGGCCTGTAGGCCCAGCTCCAAAGGGAGAGAGAGCAGAGACGCGAGCTGCTTGCTCGCTTTCTATCCCAAAATGGCTGCTGGCCATGAGGCAGCCCAGGCTTATATAGCCTGCCAACTCTCACTCCTAAATCTCGCGAGACAGCAAATCCCGCGAGATTTCCTCTTCTCGGATCCCCCTATTGGCCGAGCAGCCCCCAAGAGGCGGGTCTTGCAGACTACTCGGCCAATCCACTGCGTTGAGGCCTTTCAAGGCCAACGCAACTGAGAGCCCCTCCCGACAGGTCGGGGTGGCTTCTTTCTCTCTCTATTACCCTTTATCTGGTGTGGTTTTCTTGCATGTCTGCTAACCTGGAGTTCTAGCTGCTGTTATATACATATGTAATACAAGTGGAAAAGGTGTTGCTAATGTGAATGAAGAGACCACTTTGGCTTTTAAATACTATATCCATCAACAACAATATGGCTTGGTACACCACACATCTTCCCTTGGGGTAGTCTGTCAATTATTGTGTATATATTCTATTTTTTAAAAATAGTAGAAGTTGACAAAGTTCTTCCATTCCAAAACCCTGAATAAACTGTGTTGAACTGTGTAAAAATAATAAATTATAAAAAGGAAAGGAAAGAAGAATGGTTAAAACATGATTAATCATGATCAAAGACAATAAAGCTACAGTAATAAACATTGTCAACATTAATCATGCTTCTGATTTCCATGCCAATTCTAAAAATAGAATTTGGTTTACAAAAATTATAGGAAGAGAAGGCTTCTTTTTTTACACACAATGTATATTTTCTTAGTTCCTTTAACAGAGGAAATAGATGTCATAACTCAATCAGTATTTTGCATAAAGTTGCATACTTTGAGTGCCCTCTTCTATTAACCATTATTTAGTATTTTTAATGGCATACTGTAATTAAGACATCTTGGAAACGAAAGGCATACCTTGATGGAGCTGGCTTTAAAATTTATTGTTTTCTTAATAGCAACATTTTTTCCTTGCATCAGCATTCCTAACAAGTTTAGTCTTTAAATTTTGTTCGTTTGTTAAATAACAACCTACTCTAATATGCTATTCTTTAAATGTTTTTTTATTTACATTGACTGAACAACAAAAGGGTAACAATATAAAAAAATCAGATTGCCCCCAGATAAGTCTTAATTGTGTTATGTACAGTAGATGACTCAGACATATGCTGTTAGTTATCAAGATATTTATTATTTATTTATTTCATTTGTATGCTGCCTTTCTCCCAGAAGAGACCCAGGGTGGCTCACAGAGGAAAAAAAAACATTTTAAAAACTTAAAAAAACAGTATAAAACCACATAAAATATACAAAAGCTAAAAGGCACAACCAAATACACATACACCAAGTCACCCTGGCATGATTAAATGCCTGATTGAATAAAAAATGTCTTAACTTGTTGATGAAATGCAAGCAGGGAGAGGTTAAATCTAACCTCCCATGGAAAGGAGTTCCAGAGGGTGGGAGCAGCATTGAAAGGCACTCTCTCATGTCCTCACCAAATGAGACTGCAATGGTGGCAGGACTGGGAGAAAGGCTTCCACTGAAATAATAGTGTTCTGGCAGGTTCATATGGGGAGATGTGGTTCTTCAAATAATATGAATGTTCTAACTCTACCACACAAACTGAAGTCAGGATCATTCTTTATGATCTCACAAGATGTATCCTGGCAGAGTTTTCCAAAAGACTGAATTCATAAAATCATAGAAACCACAAGGGAACACACAGTCAAAACCATAGGGACAGACAGCCATCCAACCTCTGTTTAAAAACCTCCAAAGAAGGAGGCTCCACCACACCCCAAAGGGTGTGTTCCACTGTTCAATAGCTCTTACTGTCAGGAAGTTCCTCCTAATGTTCAGGTAGAATCTCTTTTCCTTGAATCCACTGCTCCATGTTCTAGTCTCTGGAGCAGCAGAAAACATGCTTGCTCCAGCCTCAATGTGACACCCCTTTAAATAGTTAAACAGGGCTATTTTATAACCTCTTAACCATCTCTTCACCAGGCTAAACATCCCCAGCTCCCTAGGTCTCTCCTCATAAGGCATGGTTTCCAGACCCTTAACCATTTTAGCCACCCTCCTCTGGACACGTTCCAGTTTCTCAACATCCTTTTTGAATTGTGTTGCCCAGAACTGAATGCAGTATCCAGGTGAGGCCTGACCAAAGCAGAATAGAGAGGTACTATCACTTCCTTTGATCTAGACACTATATTTCTAACCCTTTTTAATTAAAATTCATTTTAATGTACAATTGTTATCAATGTGATAAATAATTTTTGCAAAGCTGATTTTACAATTAGTATGATATACTTAGGGGCTATGCAGATGGGCAAAAAGGGGTTCTTTAAGGGTGACTAAAAGTCTCCCGGAAAGCACCCTCTAGCCATCGTATGACAAGAAAAGCCGCTCCGCTTTTTTCCGCTCCTTACGGGAAGATGCTCACCTTCACATTGTGTGTAATTATGCAGCAACACTGATGCACCAGAAAACGGCCATATAAATGCACTGTTGCACATGTGGCAGAAATTGATTCAGTGATCCAGAGCATGCACCCTATGATGCAAGCTTTAATTTAAAGCACCCTATGCTTCCAGGTGTGGATGCACTGGTGCAGGTGTGCTTGAATATTAGAACCCTAAGTCTAACCCTAATTGTAACCCTAACCCTAACCCTAATTGTAACGCTACGGATATGCCCTAGCAACTGTCCTCTGTTATGACACTAAATGTACGTAAGGGGCTCTGCAGATAGCACAAAGCGCCATCTTGGAGTCAGGGAAGGAGAGGGGCAGCCACATGCTGGGTGCTCAACCCCTCCCCAAGGACATTATCAGGGCACATGCCATTCCACACAGCGAGCGCCCTGATGATGTCCTTCCGGCGCAGCCCCCTCACTCTCTTCAGGAAGGAGCATCATTTTTGCACTCCTTTCTCAAGCGCTGAACAGTGGATTGTGGCCACTGCATGTGCTAGCAGTGGCCCCAATCCTTGGCTTCTCAGGGTGGCCTAGAGCCACCCATCTGTAGAGGCCCTAAATGGCCTTTACTATTGTTGTGTGCCTTTCAGTTGTCTCTGAGTTCCAGTAACCTTGGGCTGAAAGTAGGTGACATGAACACAGGAGAAAAAGGAGACTACATTTTGATTCAAGCAAAGAAGCCACAGTCCTGAGTTTGCAAGACCTGAGCAGAGCAGTTGAGAACCAGTGATTCTGGAGGCATCTCATTCATAGGATCACAATAAGTCATAAATAAATAAAATAAAAATTAACAAATAAAAATAAATATCTGCCCTGCAAGGCTGGAATTAGATTTTGTTACCATGGCAAAATCATGCAGGAGGTGGAATGGGACAAAGATCCCATTTCCATTACTGTGGGATATGGAATACATTGTTAGATTCTTGCCGCAGCCTTCTGTCCCAATAGATTAAAAAAGTGTAACTTAATTTGCACTCTAAAATGAATGGTATGCAAAAGGAATCTTATAGCATTTTTAAGGCTAACACAGGTGCTACAAGTTCCCTTTGCATACTGATTTTACCAGACTAATAAGGCTATACTTTTGAATTCTAAAATGTACTGTAACTCAAATACCTTCTGGTAACATTTCCCCAACTCATCCCACAAACATACTATAAATCCACAATGGTGATGGTTGCCTTTCTGTTCTCATATTGGAATGTGCAACTGCTGCTAATTTGGATCATGTCCTTTCTCTATTTCTGAGCACACTGGGAGGAATGCATGCCAATCAAGAGGATATCCAAGAGGAAATCTACTTTCTCTGCTTATTCTTGCATCTTACAGCTCCTGTGACCCATCAAAACAGCTCCAGGACATTCCCTATTCCTCCATATCGAATTCTGAGCTACACGGGGGTTGCCTTCCCCATTTGTTTGACAGAAGCAATTCCATCAAGGTAAGGCCTTTATAGGATTTCACCAAGTAAATACTACATTATGTTCCCATTATTAGTGGGAACATTGGTCTAGTTCAGGGGTAGGCATCCTTTTTGAGCTGGGGACCGGGTTGCTGTCCCTCAGACAACTGGGGGGGGGGGGGGGGGCGAAGCACAATAAATAAAAAATTTTAAAAATATGCATGCACACTCTCTCAGCCCCAGAAAAACCATGGCAAAACCCCTGTGGAGATTTTGCCAAGAAAACCTCAAGAACAAGTAATAACAACAATAATCAATATCATCATGGTGGGTAGCGGCGGCAGCAGTGGGGGGCAGCGGGGGGCAGCAGCAGGGCCTTAGGTTGCCTACCCCTGGTCTAGATTTATAGTGTGCAATACTTGTAAAAATCTTGATAAATTAGATTAGAAATTGTGACAGAGGGACAATGTGACAAATGGACAATAGAGTGGGGGCATCTGCCTTTTTTTCCAAACATTCCCTTCTAACACAACTCATAAGTAGGCTATGAGGGAAAATAACTAATCTCCATTTTAGGGCTGAGCTCACATTATTTGCTAAGGCAATGTAAAAGGCCCTTAAAAGTAGGCTTCCCAGTTGCTCTATCCTTCTTATGGGGGATTTTTTTCCCTTTTGTGTGGGTTTTTGTTTTTATTTTATTTTATTTTTTGGAAAATTGTCAGATGCTTTATATTCACAAAGCCTGTTAAGAAAGAAGAAATAAAAACTGTTGAGGTTTGGTATAATTACCAGTTCCCAAAGCATTTCTTCTTAAGGAGACAACAATAGTTTTGATTCTCTGTTAATGACTAATTATATGATGAAGAAAAAATGAACACAGAAGTTCAGTGAAATTATACTGTAATTCTCCAAGTAAATTAGGTTTCCTCACAAAATAGTCCCTATCAGCTGCCTAGCTTGTTTAATCTTGAAAAGGTAATTATGTCTTATAACCAAGCTTAGATGATCTGAATTTACATGCCTAACACACAAAAAGATCCTTAAGAACAGGTCACATATGCAAGTTCATCACTTGGTAATTATGATTGCCTTGCATGTGTGATTTGGCTAGCACAAATTGATCACTGCAAACAGAACTTCCATTATCCTTTAGTGGTAGCTCCAATAATATTTTTCAATGATGACATAATCAAATAGTCCATACTTGAAAAAGATGATTTCTCAGATCCAGATTTCCTCTGTCAGATTTCTTCAGCAAGGCCCTTGCCCTGAGTGTGTCTACCTCCTTGTACTATCAAGTGTGTCCATCTGCTTGCACTATTAAACAGGTAAAACAGTTCCTCCTGGAGCAAACCAATGCCAGAGCAAACTTAAATATCCTAAAGCTTCCTTAGACTTCATATTTAAATAGGATATGAGATATGAAGGTGGATAGAGAAGGCTGCATCAAATATACAGTTCAGAAACTGGAAACAATAGTATTTGAATTAACAGCCATAGATTCACTTAAAACAAATGGTCTTCAATGGAACTACTGACTAAATGTTCCACACAATTCTTTCTATCATGAATCATATTTGAGTTATGGGCAATTTCTCAACATTTTTAGAATGGTAGACACTGGATGCAACTTTCATCACTGGGAAGCTATGAATTCTATTCTTAGTTTGGATTTGACATGTTATTTATGAAGCCCACCTAGGATTTTCATGTGCTCTCAAGCATGCAGTGATTGCCTCCACACTATTCATTTACTTGCAATTAATTGTTTTATGTTCTACTTTTCTTCAATCCCAATCTTCATTTACAGTTGTATTTTAAGCATTGCCTAGTTTCATCTTTGTAGACTTAGAGACAGCTACAAATCTGGGGTCACATTGAATATATTTTTGTGCATCTTATAATTAACTTTCACAGCTCGAGGAGACAAACTTGACACAAAATCTATTAAAGGAAAATTAAATCTGTGCTACACTAAAGTTTGAAATAAGCACTGGTTGAATGATTGTAGTTGGGCTTTTTTTTTTTTTACACTAACCTGTCATGTTAATGAAATAACATGAAAATCATCAATGCATAGAAACAACAGTTGGCAGAACAGAGGACAAAAAATATTCTTCATTATCTCTTTTGGTATTCAGTGTTATCACATCAATTATGACAGGCCTGTTTGGTATTCATGTGCTTAGAATGTGTAATTTTGAATTTAATTTAGCAATAGAAAATGTGAACAATAAACCCTAGTATTTTAGTTTAAAGCATCTTATTTATGGGCTTAGCACTGATGTAATATTGTTGTTGTTTTTGTTTTAAATAGCAAATTAGAGAGAGGGACAAAAATGGTTGGAATCAGAAGAAAAAGAAAATGAAATGGAATAAACTTGTTTGATCACAGGCTCCATCTTCCTGTTGGTATCTGATAGCTCTTCTTTCTTTGTACTTTGAGGGTCAACTCCAGTTCACTGAAGCATTTGCATAAATGCTTGCTATGAAATTCAGCTCTAATATACATTGATATGACTCCTGAAGTGCAGTGATTTTGCAGGTCATCATAACCTTATTTTTATTAAGGTGGAGTATGGGTGTCTGTAAAAGGGAATATATGATTATTTGGAGGAGAGCACTTATGCATTTCTAAATGAAACATTAGAAAACCTAAATAGATAGAATGCATTTCAACTGGTTTGAAATTTAAGCATGCAAGGAATGAAAATAAATATTTATCAAGGGGAAGTACACATTCTGAACTATGCAGATACACCAAGCCATAAGACCCACTGAATACAGGTTGACTAGGAATATAATTTTCTGTTATTATATTGTCACACACATGAAAAAAAGAACAACCCAAACACAACAACCCAAAACCATATTTCTCCTATCTGGGTGGGATTATTAGAATTTTTGCTCCACTTTTGTGGTTCCTCCCACCCCCTTTTTATTTTTGGGGTAAAAAATTTGTTTGCTCTCTTCTACACGAAAACACGATTTTATGAAAAAACAAGGTTTTTGGTACAAGTATTAATTTTTTATGGAAATTAACCCATTTTCTTGAATTATCATGTGTGAGAAAATATGGGGCTATTTCACATTCCTGCATTATTATTATTATTATTATTATTATTATTATTATTTCTAGCCCACCTATTTTCAAAGGGAATCAAGGTGGGTTACAAGCATAAAAATAAAAGAATACGATAAGAAAATAGGGCTTACCTCTGAGCAGTCATGTCTAAGATTATATTTACAGTAAGAGTATTATTACTAAAGCCAGACATTTTTTATCAGCTTCCAGCCCTCTGCTTTTCAATACGTGCTAACACCTGTTCAATGTCTTGATGTCAAGATGCTGTGTAACTAACAAGTAATGCCAAAGATGGCAGGAAAATACCTAACATTGTAATACTAGAAATTAGAAATATGTGAATACAGGCAAGGATATATTTTTCTCATACCAGATAGTCCTGTATACTATTCTGATTTCTGATTTTCAAAAATGTAAAGTAAAGTTGGATGCCTAGAGAGTATAGGAGAAAGATAACAACAGGGAAAGAGAAAGATGGAATTTTGGTCAAATACATAAAATAAAACTAAGGTCCATATTACAGGTTGCAATGAAATGTCAGAAAATATTGAGGACTTCTGATAAAAACCTCTGCTGTGGCTTGCAATTCTTTGTTGCAAGGATTGGAAAAGTAGCTGTGTGCAGAATATAGATCAGGGGCTAGATTACAAATGAAATAATAAATGAAAGGAATAAATGAAAATATTCCTCAAGACTGGTAGTCACATTGTATCCTTCCACCTCATCTATCTTGCTGTTGGAGTAATTGAAAATACATTTTCTTTACAAAATAAAGACAAGCTGTGCAAGCAAGGAAATAAATCATCACGTACATAATTCTGACAGCAGTATTGTTGGTTAACTTGTTGGGCTGTAACGGAAAATGCACACAATTAAACTTCAGCAATCTTCAGCCCATTATGTTAATGTTTGGTGGTGCTTTCTACTGCCCTCCATCCCTGTATCTGTAGATTTTATTTTAACCTATTAAACTCACTCTAATATATTTTATTCATCTGTTCTCAAATTCTTTTTTTTTACAGTTATCTTTAAATCTTTTTATTATTATTATTATTTCCTGCTATGTATCCTGTAAAATCTATCTTTTTCATCTTTTTTTGTCCCTGGACTCCTGGTTTCCTGCATGGAATCTTTATGGAAAAAATTCAGTTCTCCAACCCATTAAAATGATAGTGTTTATATAGTAATATTGCTACAGGGATCACAGTGGCAGAGCATAGTTTTACATATAAGAAGGCCTCAACTTTATACTCTGGCTATTTCTGGGATGGTGGGGCTGGAAAATCACTACAACTCAGAGAGTATGAAGGCTGACTGTGAGGTACAATTTGTTTTGCTTGTTATAAGGCAGCTTCCTATATCTATATAGTTCCAGCCAAAGCTACATCAAAAGGACTCTGATGATGTTACTAAGGATGTATCCACACTGCAGAAATAACACAATTTGAGAAAACTTTAACTTCCATGACACATTATGGACTGGAAGTTGTAGTTTGATGAGCTATTCAGCCTTCTCTATCAGAGAGTTCTGGTGCCCCACTAAACTTCAAATCCCAGAATTCCATAGCATTGAACCATGGAAGTTAAAGTGATGTCAAACTGCTTTTTTTCTGCAGTGTTGCAGCAGCCTAAATGTCCAGACTGGGCCCTGACCTTCAAAATATCATGGCTTACTGTGTCCAATGAAAAACCAGTGAAGGGCAAGAGGTATTACAGGCAGGAGACTCATAATAAATATTTTGACTCAAAAACAAATCTAGTTTATTAAATATGAATATTGTGGAAACTATGGGCCACGGCAGACGGCTTAAAAAGCCGTCCTCGGTGCAGGGAAGGGGAGGGGCAGCCACATGCTCAGTGCCCCCTCCCCCTACTGAGGTCATCCTCGGAGCCGCCAGCCCTCCACATGTCCGGCACTCCGAGGAGGACCTCCCGCCGCAGCATCCGGACACGCTGTGGTGGAAAGGTCGCCGAAAGTATGCCGCAACCTTTTGAGGCGCACTTTCGGCGACAAATGAAAGGAGCGGTATTTTAGAGCTGCTTTCCAGGTGCGCCGATGGTGCGCTGCTGCATCGAGGCATGGGGATGCCTCGGTCCCGTGGTGCAGTTTCCCAGGGTGGCCCATGGCCACCCGTCTGCTTAGGCCCTATATCACCTAATAAGAGAGAGGTTCTTTCAGCATAATTCATCATATCACTGACGGTCTATAATACTACCTAAAATGATAATATAATAATACAGTGGGCCTTTGGGGTGTGGTTCTAGCACCCCCAATATAATAATACAGTGGGCCTCTGGGGTGTGGCTCTAGCACCCCCATGGATACCAAAATCCATGGATGCTCAAGTCCCATTTAATACAATGGCACAGTAAAATGGCATCGCTTATATAAAATGGCAAAATCAAGGTTTGCTTTTTGCAAATTGCATATTTTTAAAATATTTTCAAGCTGTGGATGGTTGTCTCCATGCATAAGGAATCCATGGATACAGAGGGACAACTTTATGCTTCTTTAGCAATGAAAATATTTCAAAAGAACTGATAATTTCCCTAGTAAATATCAGTTCCCATGTATTATATTTATATGCAGGGAAACTTCAAACAACAACAACAACAAAACCATTACGCTCACCAGTGTTTTATCTGAAATACTGCAGCCTAAATGAAACAGATTGGAATTCCAAAAGATTTGATTAAAACTGGTAGTCTAGCACTTTCAATAAATTTAACATACTTGCTATAAATTCTTGAAACTATCTGTAATCACATGTACCCTGGACTACTCCAATGAAAATTCTACTGTTTCATCCAATGAAAATACCTCTGTTTCATATACATACACACAGAGAGACAGTTTTACCACCAGCTTTGCTTATAGCATACTCATATACTGCAATGTACAAAATTGTACTACATGGCGTATTAATTGTTTTTTTTATGAAGTAGTAGATGGTAGTTAAATGATGTGATAATCTATAGTGCATCTCAGATTTTACATTAGCAATTTAATTGTCTGATACATTTTGTTTAGGTTTTTATTTTTATTTTTATTTGTAGACTGTGTCTGGGTGTAGATTTGGGCATGTTTCATCTCCACTGATATAAACACAACGGTAGGATAGAAGTTCATGGGTGCATTTGTTTGAATGCATTTGAAAAGCTCCTTCTTTGGGTTTGAGTAGATACCTAAATACCTCTATGCCCTTTTCTACTTCATTAAGTAGAAAATTCAGCAGAACAATATTCTAAGATCATAAAATGGGCATACTAAGGTAAATGGAGAGGACCACTTTAGACTCATATTGAACTCAAAATGCTTATACTCTATTTACTCTACTTAACATAACACATGTACTTCAGGACTCAGGAAACAATCAAATACTGCGACAGACCCACAAAAATCTAATCAGTTAATTATTCTTTCTCATGGTGTTTTCTGACAGTCAGGAAACCCATTTTCCCACTAGGAAAAGAACACCTGTGAATATTCTTTTCACTCTTATCCTGCAACTACATGTCACAGAGGTATTTGTATCTTAGATACTATTCTTAGGTGTGAGAAGTCCTTCATGAGGCTTATTGTTTCCAGAGTTGATTATGGCTATATGGAATACTCAAGAACATTTCAAAGTTCCTTGTACTTGGAATTCTTCCATTGCATGGCTTCCAATGATAAAAGTCTTGCAGAGATAGTTATGGTCACCACTACTATTACCACCAAGTAACTATGCTTTTTAAAATTTGGGGGGGGGGAATGGGGTACAGGTACCAGACATGTCTCATGGAAAGAGGTATGGTACACACACCTCCCACAAAATGTGGAAGGTACATGTTGAGTGTTCATAGGGTTGTCTGCAGGGCTTTCGGGATAGAAGGGGGATATCATTAGAATGCAAAAGGTTTCCAAATTTTGAAATGGAGTTGGGGAGAGGGACAGCTCCACATTCTGCAGTGTAAAGACAGTTTACATTACATCTCCATTTGTCTCACATTGTGGCTAATCTCACAATAAAGAAACAGACTGAAGTCTGCAAGGATATGTTTATGATTAATTTTCATTAATTTCACTGTAAACTAGATTGTTATACACTGTTCAAATGCAATTTCATAACATAGAAGAAATGATGATTGACACCCATACATTCATACACATTAAATGCAAGAGAGTATTTAAACAACCTCATACTATCAGTTTGACATCAGTCATGACATTATTTAATTTTCAGAATTCAGAGGTCAAAGCTCTCTGAACTATAAACACTTGGAAAATGGACTGTAGTCCCATGACACATCTCTGCCCATGCTGTAATTTAAATTGTATTGTATGCTAAGCTGAAAAGACTGAACAAATCCCAGAAGACACAAGTAAATCAGCAATCACTCATTTGACATACACATTTCCAGTGCAGTTCTGTAACTGTCATTTAGTTGTCTTCAAAGCATAAAAGTCTATAATGAACCCCCACCCATCCAGAACTATTCATTGTTACTCAGAAGTACATTCCATTGTGTTATGGAATTTATTCTAATGTACCTTTGTAGAGGATTACAGCCCAAATAACCTGAGTCTTACAAGCTTTCAAAATTGAGGATTACAAAAATTATGGCATAGGATAGTCTTTGGCCACATAGTCTACACATCTGTTATTTCACCACATAATTACAGGTGTTTGTTTTTCCCCCTGAATATGCAGTTATTTACTCAGTCATCTGATGGACTTAAGAAAAACCCAATGCAATAGTTTCATTGCAATTCCATCTACTGACCCTATCTCCAACTTCGTTGCTATAGTCTTATTCTGTACAAAAAGCTTAGATGTGTACACAGTGGATATGCACACCATTCCTCCATGCACCTTATTTCAGTATATGCATTGTCTAGCCAAATATAATGTACAAACTGCTCTCACACACAGGGTAGCTTTGGAAAACAGCAAAAATGCACACTGAAGTGGAATCAGGATGCTTGAATCCCACTGACTCAGGAGACCAGGGTTAAAATCCTCACTCAGCCAGAAAAACCCACTGGGTGATCCTGGGTCACACTGTCTTAGGGCCGATGCAGAGGGCCTGAAAGGGGTGGCTCTTGGCTGCCCCTGGGAGTGGCGGATCAGGGCCATGGCAACCACACACCATGGCCCTGATTCTCCTTTTTGCCACCCCCAAAAGATCTGTGCCAAGAGGGCATCCTGACACCGCACACTGTGTGGATGGGTGTGCGACATCAGAACAGCACCAAGGTGAAGTCAGGGTGGCCAGCATGTGGCTGCCCCACCTCAACTCCATCCCCAGGCTGGGCCTTTAGGCCAGTCTGTATCCCCCCTGATTCTCAGAGAAAGGCAAAGGCAAATCTCCTCTGAACAAGTCCTGCCAAGAAAATCCCATGAGAGGGTTTCTCATGAATCAGAAATGACTTGAAGGCATACAACAAACATTGTCATTTGCATGGTTTATATATGCAGAAACAACCTCTATATGTAACTTCTTGTTGTTATTTGGACCTCTGATCATATACTGGATTTTATAAGGATTAATAAATCTTCATTAATTTCATTCTTGCAGGCAAGAATGACTAATGTTATCACGTTTCTTTTCACTATGAGCAATCAAAATTATGCCATTTTCAATGACTATTTGCAGTTTGTGGCCTATTTTGTATGAACCTGGACATTTGCTGCACAGAAAATGATATTTTCCAAACAAAAAACTCAGGGAAAGGTTACTTGTACAGAAATGTATCTACATTGCAATACTTATGGAAATACACCTCCTCCAAAGCACTGCCTCTGTCAGCACATGCATTATATAGATCAGATCCAGTGATTTCATGTATATATTTTTCACTCAACTAACTCAGTGTGCCATAACACAAAAATAGTTGTTCATTTGTCTCATTCAAAAGGAGGGTTATTATACAACTGGAGAATACTGGAAAACAGTCTTGTGCTGCTTGCATACTTAGCATACTAGGGGTCCTGTTTGGCAATGAATAGACACAGACAGCATTTTGGAATGGCCAACGAAACTCATTTTTCCCATTCACTTGGTGGGTAAACATGAAACAACAGTCATGGGATTCTTCATGTACAAAAGCCATGTACACAACCTTCCATTTTTGTGGATGTCGAGTCTGTGGTCTCAGTCTTTCATGGACTGGCAAGTGGGAAGAGTTAAAATGGTGCCCGCACCTGGGACCATGCATTCAAGCCTATGGAGCTTGAATATTTGCAAATTTCTGTGAAAATGGAGGGACAACTGTATATGTGGATCCTCTACCATAAGGAGTGAGACAGACTGAACTGTCAAGCTGGATCATTGTCCTACACCCTAAAGTCTCTCAAGGACACATTTCCAATATTTTTAAAAAACATGTAAGCTGCTTATTCCAATCGGTCATCCCAGGTTGTGACAAGAAAATTAAACACTGAAACTATAAACACAAGTATCAATGTGCCAAATACCCCAAAGCCTTATACTTAGGGAGAGTGGGTCAGAAGAAACTCTAGGAGGAAATGAGAGCAGTCTACCATGTGGGAAAGGTTTATGCTCCTGTGACAGACCTAAGTGAAAACTTCTTTTTTCTCCACTCCTTCTGGCTAACCACACTGACCTTGAGCAGCCTGGTTTTTTCCTCACCATTGCAGAAATGCATGAAAACCACAAAAGTATTTGGAATGGAGAACATCCAACCACCAAAAAAATGGCCACCAAGAAAACTCTGTTGAGGTTCACCCCATAGCCAAAGATTACAAAGAGGCTCTCATTAATTTGTGCCAGTGGACAAAATGTTTATAGTGACATTCAACATTTCATTCAGAATTTCAAAATATAGATTTGGCCCAACTATATACCTGCTTATCAAACTCCTCAGGTTTAATAAGTGGCTAAGTTTCAAATGAATGATAGAGTGCTACAGGAAAACATTTTTTTAAAGCTGTGCACATGAAGAGAATAATTGCAGGATAGCTTATTCTACTTTAACGAGTAATGATTAACACAGTCTAGTATAACCCAACATGTGTATTTCTTTTGCTGTAGTATGATTATTTAACAGAAAATTATATAAATACAGAATGGAACTGCAATATTTCATATGCATCAGTCAATAAAGAATCTGAAAGTTGTTCATATCTTATTAACCTATGATGTGCTACCTAATATGGCTAAATATGAAGTGTGAGGAAGAAAGAGGGAACTCAGTAACATTTTGAGCCTTTGAAATCTCAAATAATATGAAATTGAACTGAAATCAGATATGTGTCCTTACAGTGAAATTTTAAGGAAATTAATGAGGGAAGCCCAAAGAGTTTCAACAAAACTTTCAAAATATCTCATGGAAAAAGAGTGACAATGGTGAGTTGGTTTATGTATATTTCTCCTATCACAGACTATGAATCTCTTCAAAAATGTTGTGGAAAACATAAAGTGCCTATTGAAGAAAAAACAACAACAATCAGCTACTGTTCCCTATTAAACAAACAGAGTTGATAATCTGGTTAATACCATAATTATTGTCAATTAAATCAATTATGATATTTATAGATTCATATATATATATATATATATATGATTGCAATTGTATGTGCACTTATTCCCTGAATTCTCACTGAATCACAGAACATTCAGAACTTTGTTTGGAATGAAGACGATTGGGCTATTAGATGAATTATAATTTTCTTACATGAAATCTGTATATTTTGGCTATTTCCACATTATATTATCATGTTCATGGTTAATAGTAATATATATATTATGCTGTAAAAGAGCCTCCACGCATTCATGTATTGTGTTTTCAACACTCCATGGGACAATTAGCATGAAGAGGCTTTATGCAGATGAACATTTCTAATCCATCTTCTCCTCACCCCTCCCTTTTGGTCCATGTGCCCTAGCCACATCACACTTAACCTTTGCCATGGTGTCTCCAAAGAAGAATTTGCTTCACTCCATTCATGCCCAGCAGTGTTTGGCAAACCACACTCATGCTTCGCAGTGAGCTTTTGTAGCGAACACACTAATCTGATTGTTCTTCCACTCTACAAACTCTGGGTCAACAATCAAGCTGTTGCCAGAAACTAATTAATTTGCAAACAGTTCCTATTTTCACAGAGGGAGAGCTATTGAGAGTCTTGTCAGCAGAGGCGATCATGCTGCAGTGACATGCATTGTTGAGGCATCACTTCTCTGTGCAATTCTCTTCACTCGTTTTTGCCACACACATGAACTTAAATTATGCAGTAAACAGTAAATCTCAAAATGCTCACCAGGCACTGAATATGGTGGGCCCCCAAAAGAGGAAATTGACAGGGTCAACACTAATTAAACTAATTGTCACAGAAGTGGGGACAGTGTAAATTCAAGACACAATATAATACAATGTATTGTGTCATTTTACCATTTTTTTTTCTTCTGAAGTCAATATTTTGTCATAGAGGTCACAGGATGTGAGACTGGTGATTTCCCCACTTATCTTGTTTAAGTAAATGGTAAAGCACCCCATCTCTCAGTGCTCTGTTTATTGTGACAATTAGTAAAATGACTGAAAACATACTGAAGTCACAGATTATTCATAATTGACTAAATTAGAGGTGCCCAAAGGGTGGCCCACAGGTTGCACAGGTGACCCTTAGACCCCCCTTTTCTGCCTCCCTCAAATATCCCATTACATCTGGACACCTATCTCAGAAGCAATACATGCATTCTAGGATATTCATCTGAATGTGAATGCAAATATAATTGTTATTGAACCACACTGCATTACTTTGACTGGCAAGTACATTTAGATACCAACTGAATTCTGCCATTGCCAGTAATATATTTCAACATGCATTTTATCTCTTGATCACAGTCTTTTATGAAATGCTAGCAGATAATGTAATCACCAACATAGGGCCAAAGCGCATTGCCCAGAAGGAATGGCCTCTGACTGCTCTAACCATGATCAGGCCAGGACCATGGCAACTGCATGGCCTGCTCCCAAAGCAGTCCACCATAGATCTCAAGCCTCATGGCCAGGAGTCAATCTAAAATGATTCATTTTTAATCTGGTCCTTTGGACCACAGTGCAGCTTTGGTGCAGCTTCCAGCCACTTTGAGGGCATGCATAATCTAAATGGCATTCCCCCCCCCCAGTGGCTGAAAGCCATTTTATTTGGCCCATGCATTTTGGCCTATAGTACAGGAAAAAACAGAGAAGATTAGTCCAGTAGATTCCACAGTGTAGATTAATTCCTTGATCCCCTCTTCCATTTGGAGTAAGGGAAAGGAGAGACCTTTCTGTGAGATCCCCAAGTAATCTAATGTAAATGGTGCTGCAACATTCATATTTGAATTCTGATTGTTTGAGATCATGCAATAAGGTGTGCCAATATATGTTATGACAGAAAATGAGAAACATGACATTCTTTTGTGACTCACATCAGTGGTACCATCACAATTTTGTCTGTCTGAGGGCATGTGGGAGACGAAAGCAGATGGATGTCACAGACATGGTGTGGTGGTGAGGAACCCTAGATACAAAAATAATATGTATGTACATGTGAATATGAATGTGTGTGGGAGGATTAAAAGTTAAATATTGTCCTCATGTTGTAGATTAGATGTTAAAACTGGTCCTGGATCTGAAAAAAAGTTGACTTTGTAGATTGATTGCCAGCAGACCTAATTATGTACCTTTACTTACAGTTATAGTTACAGTCTGATTTCTGAAACTAAGCAGGATTAGACTGGATTAGTTCTTGGGTGATAGATCCACAGGGAACATTGGGGGGAAGCAGACGAGGGCGTCCAGGACGCCCTGGGCCGGCGCGCCGCGGGGCCGCAGCCTCCTCACCTTGGCGCACCGGCTGCGTCCCTGGAAGGAGCGCTAAATCAGCGCTCCTTCCTCAAGACAGCGAAAGTGCGCCCTAAATGCGTAGGGTGCACTTTCGCTGTCTTTTCCACCGCAGCTCGTCCGGTCGCTGCGGCGGGAGGTTGCCCTGGGAGCGCCGGCCGTGCAGAGGGCTGGCAGCTCCCAGGGCGACCTCAGGGAGAGGAAGGAGCGCCGCGTGTGCGGCTGCTCCTCTTCTTCCTGGGCTCGGAGACGACTCTATTAGTCGTCTGCCGAGGCCCATTGTGCAACTCCAGGTAGGTCTAGGAAAGACTCCTGTCTGAAATCCTACAGGAATGCTGCAGCCAGTTGAAGGTAGAAATGGAAAGAATATTTGAAAATAAATATTTTAAAAAATATTCAAAATGTATTTCTTGACTTCTGGGAAACCCAAAAGAGGAGAATCCTGAACTGATGGGAATCTTCATAGTTCAGGATTTATTCTGCACAATATTCACACATGGTTGTTTGTTTGTTTGTTTTGCACAGGAAAAGCATTTTCAGTACAGAAAAGATTTGTGAAGAAATATTTTCTGCACAGAAAATGCTCTTTTCTGTTAGAAAAGCCATACGAGAATTTTGTTTTGAATAAATACAACATTCTCTCCATATAAAATACCATTTCCTCTACAAAAGAGAATACTTCATCACACAAATGTTATTTTCTGCAGAAAATAATATTTTCTGAACAGAAAGAAACTTATCATGGAGTCTCAAACTGCAAATAGTCTGCGACAACTGGACAATTTTCTAAGATGTTCTTGCAGTGGAAAGAATTTGCAAAAATTACTAATTGCTTTATTTAAGAACAAAATTAGTGAACAATTACCTCCCTAGCTCACAGCTGACAACACTGGACTAGCTGAACTAAGGATCCAACCCTCTATATAAGGCAGGTTCTTATACTCCTATAGGTCTCAAGTTCCCATGTTGTGACATCTACTTGAGGAAAAAATACCTCCTGGAAAGTTCATGTTCATGTTGCATATAACACAGCTGGTATTGGGACATTCTAAGCCAGGGATAAGCAACCTACCCAGGCCCCAGGCCAGTCCTGCCACCGCCACTGCCGCCCGCCATGATGATATTGATTATTGTTGTTATTACATGTTCTTGGGGGTTCTCTTGGCAAAATCTCCACAGGGGTTTTGCCATGGCTTTTCTGGGGCTGAGAGAGTGTGCATGCATATTTTTTAAATTTTTTTAATTATGTTTTTTTTAATATTTATTTATTTATTTATTTATTGTGCTTAGGCCCCCCAATTGTCTGAGGGACAGCAACCCGGCCCCTAGCTCAAAAAGGTTGCCTACCCCTGTTCTAAGCCATCAGATTAAGAAGCTAATAGTAAAGGACAATGGTTAAAATAGGATGAGATCTATGTCTCTTATTCCAAAGAATGTAAAATGTAAAAACGTATACCTTCTTCTTCTCTTTTTAATACTGAATATTCATTCAGTTTATTTACTGCTTAGTTGCTTATGTGACCATAAAGACTATCAAGGACTATAAAAGATAAAGATAAAGGCATTCCCCATTGACAAAGTTGTCAAGTCATGTTCAACCATAGAGAGCGGTGCTCATCTCCATGCCTAAACCATAGAGCCAGCTTTGTCAGAGACTAGTCTGTGAACATGTGGCCAGCATGATTGCACAGAACACTGTTTACCTTCCCACTGAAGTGGTACCTATTTATCTACTTGAATTTGCATCGTTTCGAATTGTTAGATTGGCAGAAGCTGGGACTAGTGATGGGAGCTCACCCCATCATGCAGCACCCAGGCCTTAAACTGTCAACCTGCTGATCTTGCAATCAACAGAGTCAGCATCTTAACCACTTGAGCCACTACATCCCTTATTAAGGATAATATGTCCCTGAAATTCTGCATGGCTATTTTCTCACTTTTAAAAAAGGCCACAGAAAGGATGCTAAAATATCACTGTGATGCCTTATTAAACCATATAGAGAGCAAAGACATTCCATGTTAAGATAAAAAGTCCATGCCATTTGAATGAAAATTCATCTCTGGATTAAGTAGAAGAGAAGGGGCAATAAGGCTGCCACTACTACTGAATTTTGATAGGTTTCATTTTTTTTTTACACTGAAGCATCCCTTTTTGATGAGTTAGAACTTCTTTGGTTTCTTTTTGCTCCAAAATAAATACTATGCAAATCAATATCTTTCTCTGCCTCTCTTTCCCTCTTTCTCTGCCTGTTGCAGAGGCAGAAGAAACTTTTCCCCACTTTTTCAAAGGGAAAAGAGAACATTCCCTGGATCTTTTTGGAGAGTTCCTCAGATGAAAAGGATTCTGTAAAAACTGGAGGAAGGAGGGGTGCTGTGGGATAGAAAAATACAAAAGAATGACACAGATCCTGTAGCCAGTAGTACAGACACATTGCTGAGGCCCAGGAGACCAGCTAGTGCAAAATATGAAGTGCATGTCCATCTTAGACATTTGCGTAAGTGTTCCATAGTGCACTGGGTTTACGTCACAAACAGAATGCCATGTAAAGAACAAATTGAATTTAAGGCAGTTATAGGTGTGCATGTGGACACACACACACACACACAATTTGTATTATCTTCATAATGTATATTTAATTTCCAAAAACTTTGAGTTTCTGTGTGGACAAATGTATCTCCTTACATCTTCAGCAATAATTACATCTTAGTGATAATTTAGGAAAATCTGTTCTCATATTTAGTGCTGAGAGACTGACAAGTACATTTTTAAAAAGGAGAGATGAATGACACAACTTCAGCCATGAGCCATGGGGACTGTAGACAATGACTGTGCTTTCTTTCTACATAAATCCTCTTGACTCAGCTGTCAGTGTGGGGATCTATTGCACAAAAGCAGCATTTACTTGCATGACTGAGCTCTACACTGCTTGGACCAGGTTATCCTTGAGATTAATCAGTTGGAGAATAAGAGATTATTCCAGAAGACTCTATAATTACATGCTCACAGAAAAGATGGGAGTGGATGTCAAATTTTCTCTTCTGCACTTGAAGTCTAGCTACCTTCATTAAAAATAGGGGTAAAATAACAAGTAAAATATTTTGATGCTTCTTGCACAAAGGAAAATGCAAACACTATCCAGGGCTGTTCTCATGATGCTAACATCAAGCAGAGACATATGTTTGGCAGGGGTTCGTAGTTGTTATTTACATTTTGTTAGCACCTATAGGGCTCCCAATCAGTGAATCATTATGTCTGACACAGGATACATATTTAATTAAAAGGCATCCTTGCTTTTCCTTTCTTTTTTAAAGTTTACACTACAAGCACAAAGCCACTGTGGAATTTCTTTATAACAGCAGGTAACCATTGGTTTTCAAAGATAGAACTTTTGCACTTTCTACATTTGCAGCTGGAGCTTCTGAGAGACCAAAAGATGCTGTGTAAGCACTTACATAAATATGTCATATGAAGTAAATAAAAGCCACATGTTTGAAAAGACAAGTATGATTTCAAAAATGCTCCAAACATTTAGAATCAGAGACATCAAGCTCACAGGTGTCAATTTCAACACAAAAAGCCTTATGGGGGGGAGGGGGCTTCCTTACTTCTGAATATATAAGGACCCTTTCACACTACACAATTATTGTATGATGATTATTTACAGTTGGGGGGGTTAAATTCTAATCCAGAGAACTCTATTGCCTCACTGAATGATAAGATCCAGGATTCCACAGTATGCAGCCAGAGAAGTTAAAGTGGAATATAGGTTTGTAATTGTGTAGTGTGAAAGGGCTCCATGGTGAGGCTCATCCATTGCACTCCAGGTGTGCTGACCCCTGCGATTTCCCCAAATGTGGGAAGCTCGACTGAATAATTTGTGAAGAAAATGTTCTCTGACAGGTACTAAGGTAGTGCAAATCAAAACTGAGCTGAAGAAGCTAGAAGCAGGACTGCATTAAAAAAAAAAAAGCAAGAGGGCTAGTGCCAGGACAAAAGCCTTGTATATCTTTATCACTTGGATTAGCTTTAAAAAAAGATTCACCTTGGATCATTTCATCTGAGGGGAATTTCAGAGAGCTCACACATCTCTATAGTGAAAAAAGGTAAAAGCAATCAGATGGGAGGAGTTTAGATCAAGTGTTTGTTAAACACAATTTTGACTAGTACTACTGTAATATTATTACACTGAAACTTCCCCAATAAAATCACTTTGGAGGAGAGACAAAGGTAGACATTTGTTTCTGCTATAGCCTTGCAGTATGGTAGTGAGAGGGCATTTCTGGTGCTTTATAAGCTGTGGGCCTCCACATTCCCAGTCCTACCTAGAAGAGCCTACAGTATGGGATGCAATCCAACAACAACTCAATTATGGACTTGCCCTTGCTCCTAAAGCCACTTTTATTTGGCTCCTGGATACTTTCCCAAGTTTTAATCAGTTTTCCTAAAAGAAGTAGCATCTCTGGGGGTGGTGGTGGTGCAGGGGGTGCAGGCTGCATCAGGTGACACCCCAGGAGAGAGGTGACACCACAGAAGAGGGAGGTTACAGCCGGTTGCACCCCCACCCCCACAGGTGTTCCTCGGGGGTCTCTGGC
>CM034708.1:116301766-116331420 GCA_020142125.1 Phrynosoma platyrhinos
GCCCGGAAGAGGCGGGTCTTGCGGGCCTCTCAGCCAATCAAATGCATTTAGGCCCAATTTGGGCCGATGCAAATTTCAGCCCCTCCCAACGCGTCGGGGAGGCTTCGTTCTTCCATTTCTAAACTTGCTCTACTTATGACCTTTTCTGCATACAGGTTGAACAGATAGGGTGATAGAATGCAACCTTGCCTGACCCTTTTTCCCATTAGGGACCATTCTGTCTCTCCATATTCTGTTCTAATGATAACTTCTTGTCCTGAGTACAGGTAATATTATCAAGCCAATAAAAGGTAGTGGCATTCCAATTTCTTTAAGAGCAATCCATAGCTTTTCATAACCTGTTCTTACAGTAGCCTCTTGTCCTAAGTACAGATTCCTCATCAGGACTATCAAATGTAGTGGCACTCCTATTTCTTACCTTTTTGTGATCTATGCAGTCAAAGGCCTTGCTATAGTCTATAAAGCACTTGCTGTTTTTTTTTTTCTGGAATTCTTTGCCTTGTTCTATTATTCAGCCTATGTTTATGATGTAGTCCCTAGTGTCTCTTCCTTTCCTGAACCAACTTGAACATCTGGAAATTCTCTTTTCAAATATGAATGGAATCTATGCTATAGAACTTTGAGCATAATTATACTTGTATGGGAAATTAATGAATTAAAATCCTGCTTAAACAAAAAGTTTTTTGCCTGATGATGAAAGGAGAGCAGGGAGGGACCCAGCCCAGCTTTCCATGGAAGGGAGTTTCAGAGGGTGGGAGCAGATATTGAGAAGTCTGTCTCTCGTGTCCTCAGCAAGCAAGCCAATGATGATGGTGGGACCAAAAGAAAGCCTTCCATTGAAAATCTTAGAGCTCTGGTTCATAGCATCAAAAAAATGTCATTGGTACTCTAGTGGCCCTCTCTGTTAACTAAACTATGACCAGAAGAAGATTATGAACAAGTGCACCAGTCACATATACTGAAAATCAGCCTAGGAAGCTGCCAGGACACAATATTTTTTCCTCTCCAGTGGGCAGCCCACAGGGGGAGGTTCTTGCCCCTGCTTGGGGCTGATTGAGGCCATTGGGGCTGATTGAGGCCAGGGCCAAAAAAGGGGTCCCTGTGTGGGACATTCGAGCACCCAGGGGGCTTGCTTCTCAGAGGGAATTTTTCTCTCCGGTTGACAGCCCATGGGGGAAGGTTCCTGCCCATGTTTAGGGCTGGTTAAGGCCTTTGGGACCTCAGGAGTTGGAGACCAGTGCCTAATAGGGTCCCTGTTTGGGACATTGGAGCACCCGGGGGGCTTGATTTTCTGGATATATTTTTTTACTTTCTTGCTAAGAGCCCATGGGGGTGGTTCTTGCCCTTGCTTAAGGCTGATTAAGGCCATTGGGGCCTTGAGAGTTGGAGGCCAGTGACAAGGCCATTGGAGGGCCTAGTGAGTGACCCATAGAGGGTCTATTGTCCCTGCTTGGGACCTTGTGGCTGTTTATGCTAACCCCTGGAGAATTTTATTGTCCTTGCTTGGGAGCTTATGGGTGGCTTTTTGTCCCTGCTTGAGACTGGTTATTTAAACAGGACTTGTGACTTGTTGGGTGGTTAGTTGTCCCTACTTCAGGTACTATAAACAGCTTTTGCCTCTGGGGCTTATTTGATTTAAAAGAGGAATGTCCCTCATTGGTCTTTCACTTGTTGAAGGGTTCTAGCCCTTAATTGGAACGCTATAATCTAGAGGCTTGGTAAGTATAGGGAAGGGAACTTTGGCCATTATGCCACGGAGCAAGTCCCAGTCCAAGCGGCATGCTGCACCTGCTGGATCTAGCTCCAGCCAGTATGTGCCTAAGCATGCAACAAAGGCCCAGGGTAAGGAAGATGGGATTCTTGCCCACCTGACACAGTTGGGTTGTACAATGCAAGCATGTGTGACTGTGTGTGAACTCAAAGGGGGGTGTAGGGTGGCATTTCTGGAACCCTGGCCCTTCCAGCCTCCACTGAGGAGCAAATAGTGGGGCTACAAACTACACAGGTGCAGGATGTACCCTCACCTGGTATGACATTGGACAACATGCCACATGGTCCTGTAGATGCTCCAGCTAATGAGGGCGGGCAGTCAACCATAGCTGACATGATGGAACTTATGAAGAAGGTTCCAGGTTTGTTACAGCAGGGAGCAGCATCCCCTGCATCAGCACAGCCTACATTGGCTGATTTGGACAGCATGGTGCAACAGGAGGTGGTTTCAGGTGGACCAGTGGGTGGCCGCTGAAACCCCTGAGTTATCGAGCAATGTGGTGGGAGGTACTTCCTCCACTTTGTAGCTTAACAACTGAGCAATGGTTGCATCACACTCAGCTAGAGGTGCTCAAGCGTTGGTGGATATCCCACACCAGGCAATGGGCTCAGGTGCATCTACCTTGCCTATATCATTGGGGTCTTGGCTAGCAACAGTTTGGGAACCTACTGTCCAAGGTGACCAAGGTGGTGGAGCTGAATGTTCACCCTCAGTTTATCTGAGCACACCCTCAGCAGCGACTGGGGAAAATCAGTCACAGGAAGCAAGGGTACTGGTAGGGCAGCCCTTGGTTGACAAGGTAAGTTCACCTAAAGGGGCTGTTTCAGTAGGAGCCTTAGGTCAAGTTGGGGTGGAAAGAATGATTGATTGCAACCCTTATATGGGTATGTTCACTCCTTTGGGTTCCCATCTCCCACTTGCAATGAAGGAGCGGATATGGAGGGGTGACTTTATCGATCGTTTTTCCTTAACTTTCCATGACCCAGAGCCAAGGGTTATGGTGAAAGACAGGGTTGTATTTAGCCTGCCCAAGGAGTTCGAGGCACACAAGTGCCCAACATTAGAAAGGAATTTTGTTAATTAGATAATGGGTTTTACAATTTTTAAGGGTATTATTGAGGAGAAGGAGCCCTTAAGGTCACCAGACTTATCTAAATATCAAGAGATAATTGTGAACACATATACAAATTGTCATTTTAATTCAAGAGGGTCTGCTTGGCTTCAGTATGATGAGCAGTTCTAAATGTGGGCTGCTTTAGACTGTTCTGTGTCATGACGGCACATTCAGGCTGTTATGGGCAGACGTCATGGTTGGTGCCTCCTTTCGAGCAGGTGTGCCAATGGCTTTGTGCCTATGGTCACTCAGCCGAGAGGGCAATATGCAAGGCCTGGCATGGAGGAAAAGAGATCTTCAGGAGTCTGTATGGGGTTAAATGCAGGTAGGTGAAGGTGGCAGTCCTGCAGGTTTGAACACCGTTGTAACACCTGTGGTGGGAATCACCCCGGTACCTCTTGCTTTAAAAGTAAACAGTCCAGAGCTGAAGCTGCCTCTCAGGCAACACCAGCTGAAGGTAAGGTTACCAACACCCATTAAGTTGGATGCTTTAGCTGCCTGGCTTAAAGTGTATCCTATGCTGGATGAAGCCCGGTACCTACTTGATGGTTTTACATATGGTTTTTGCATTCTGTATTCTGGTTCAAGAATTTATCGTTTTGCAACTAATGCACATTCAGTGAGGAAGTTACCGGTGATTGTTAGGGAAAAACTGATAAAAGAACTGGCAGTAGGGAGGATATCTGGGCCCCACAAACATTTGCCAATGCCAACATTATAACTGTCACCCCTGGGTGTGGTTCCCAAAAAGACACCAGGTGAGTACCATTTAATTCACAATCTTTCTTACCCAAAAGGGGAATCTGTTAACAATGCCATAGACCCAGCCTTGGCATCGGTGAAGTATGCATCATTTGATTCAGCAGTACAAATGATAAGAACCTTGGATAAGGGAGCTCTTTTGGTGAAATCTGATATAAAATCTGCCTTCAGGCTACTTCCAGTACACCCTGCAGATTCTGACCTGCTTAGTTTCCAATTTGAGGGAATGTATTATTTTGACAAGGCGATGCCAATGGGTTGTTCTATTTCTTGCTCAGCTTTTGAAAAAATTAGTACCTTTTTGCACTGGTGTGCGGTTAAAAGGTCTGGCAATTTGGCCATTATGCACTATTTAGATGACTACCTTTTTGCTGGGACCCCGGCATGATGATGTGCTGGGACACTTTGTCAGTTTTTCAAGTTTTGATAGACAAGATGGGAGTTCCTCTGGCTGATGAGAAGACAGAGGGCCCCGCTACCTGTTTAACTTTTTAAGGCATTGAGCTTGATACTGTTGAGGGTTTATCCCACCTCCCGAATGAAAAATTGAACCTGATGAGACAACAGGTAAGGGCAATGAGAGGTAAGAACAAGGCCACGTTGCAGAAATTTCAATCCCTAACAGGTTTGTTGAATTTTGCTTGTAAAGTGGTAGTTCTGGGGAGGGCCTTTTGTGCACGACTATACAATGCCACAAGGGGAGTATCTTCCCTGCATCACCACATCATATTAATAGTGGGATATGGGAGGACTTGAAGATTTGGGATTAATTTCTTGAGGATTTCAATAGCGTTTCATTCTGGAGGAGTGAAATGTTCCTAAAGGCTGATTTTCAGGTCCACTCTGATGCATCTGGAGCCCATGGTTTTGGTGTGTACTGGAAGGGGCAGTGGGCATCAGAGAGTTGGCCTCAGCCTTGGGTGGATAATGGTTTGACAAGAGTTCTTACCTTCCTTGAACTGTTCCCTATTGTGGTTGCAGTTCATCTCTGGCCAAGGCAATTTGCACATAAAACTGTCTGGTTTTTGGTGTGACAACCAGGCAGTAGTTCATGTAATCAATTCACAGAACTCTAAATCTTAATGGGTGATGGTGTTGGTCAGGTCTTTGGTATTGCAATGTTTGAAATATAATCTTTTGTTCCAGGCGCACCACGTGCCTAGTTTATTGAATCCCCTGGCAGATGCCCTTTCATGTTTTCAGTTTCACAGTTTTCGAGAACTGGCTCCAGACACAGCTACGCAGCTCTTGACATTGCCAACACTTCTGTGGAGCCTTGGAGGATAGAGATTGAGAGGGCTATAAACACTCCGTTGCCCCTTCCACATGCAAGTCATACCAACTTGCAACACGAGCTTTTAGGCAGTTTTTGGTGGATGTTGGGGAAACCGAGGTTTGGCCATTGGGGGTGGAGGTTGTACTCCGTTTTGCAGTCCATCTCAGGCAGTCCAGGCTCTCCCCAATTACCATTAGTGGGAGGTTGTCAGCCCTGGCCTTTTACTCTCAGGCAAACAGGTTTACAGATCCTACTATAGATTTTAAGGTTTGGAAGGCCTTGGAGGGATGGTCTAGGGAACTCCTGGTGACACGCAACACCCGCATGCTGGTGACGGATTCAATCCTTACTCAGATTTGGCATTCCCTCTAGATGGTGTGCTCCTCACCTGAGGAGGTTATGGGCTGCTTGTTCATTGGCCTTTTTCGCTGCTACCAGAATCAGCGAGCTTGTCCCTAGCTCTCACTCTGATACGTCAGGTAAGGCGCTGTTGTTATCTGTCATTCAAATTGTAGAACAGGGCCTACATTTGTGTTTTAGGTGTTCAAAAATGGATCAGTTGGCTAGGAGTCAAAACATAGTTTTATCCAGGGCTCCCAATGGCCAGATTTGCCCTGCATTGGCCTTGTCAGATTACTTCAGACTGCACATACCTTCCCCTGGTTATTTGTTTTTACATGTCTCAGGCTTTCCATTGAAGCAGTTTCAGTTTTGAGCATTGTTACGGGAGGCTCTGAAGCATGCGGGTTTGCCAGTGGCCCAATTTTCTTCTCATTCTTTTTGGATTAGAGATGCGATGGCTGCAGCAGCTCATGGCCTAAGTGATGCCATGATACAGCTTATTGGGTGATGGTGCTCTAGAATGTTTAGATCTTACATTCACCCTTAGTATGATTGGATGTGGAATTATAGTACATAGAGCATGATATGATCCTTTATTCATGTTATTACATATGTTTTGTTAAGCAGGTCATGAACACTGTGACATCTGGATTGTCGGTCACAGTTTGGTCTTTTGGGCTGAATGGCATGTTATACAGATGGGCCGAGATCCAAACTTGGATATGGAGTGGTTTGTGCACATGCATTGGTTTGGACAGAAAGGCATGCTATGGGGGCACTTCTTCCATGGATCATTGAATTGACTGCCACCTTCCCACCTCCTTGGATTCTACTCCTTTGCTTAGGCAAAAATGACTTGGTTAAGATTTCTGGATTACAGTTGATCAAAAAGATTTTGGTGGACCTACAGGAATTATGACAATGGTTACCAGGGACTGTTATTTTATGGACCAAGCTCTTGCCGCGACATAATTGGCTTGATGCAAAAAAAGACTCGGCTATTAACACGGCTCGGCATTGGGTGAACAGAAGTCTTGCAAGGAGGTTGAAAGACTTTGGGTCACAATGTGTAATACATGATAGGATCAGAATTGATTTGCTGCATCTGTACAGGGGTGATGGAGTTCATCTCTCTCCAGTAGGTTGCGATGTATACCTGGAGTCCATTGCCTTTCATTTAAAATGGATCCCTCTCAGGGGGAGGGAGGGGATGCCAAGCTAGGCTGGCCCCCTCCTGTGGTGGGCAGGGACCCCCCCCCCAGGGGATATTTGGATTTACAATATTTGTCAGTTAAGAGGGATGAAGGGTTTACATCATCAGCTTTAAAAATGTTATTACATCATCACTTTTAGAAATGTCAGAACCAGGATGGGGGAAGAGATAATTTGTTTATTTGTTTAGAAATTATGTGAGAACTTCCTTGACATATGCTTTGTCAGAGGCGTGACTTATCCCTGATGGCTTGCAGTGATTAAGATGAAGATTGCCTCAGGTGTTATGGCATGCACACATACACGTGTCAAGAAGAAAGATATAAATAAATAAAAATTGTGGATGTAAAAGTTATTGTTTCAGACCCTGTACAGATGAATAAAGTTGTGGCCAATTTGTTATCCATAAGAAATGGTGTTACTACTTCTTTGTGCTGGTGCAAGTAACTATTAGGGAGAGTTCCAGATCTTCATAGCAATAGAGGATATGGGGAGAAAATGACTGCCTCCTAGCAAAGAATCCCAGTTGACTTGAAGTGTGGTAAAACTCACTTTTAATATCAGTGACACATGAAAACACACCAGACATCAAAATGAAATGGTATTTGGGGCCGGGGTGGTCATGCACTAGTGGGAGTCCTCCTAGCCGTCATTGTAAATGTAAAGGAACAGTGTTAGAATTTGTATGTCAAAATTAAACTTTTTTTTATTTGTGGCAGAGTTCTGTAAGTTTTCATAAAACTAGTCCTCTTTGGTTCTGTTCATGTCTCACATCTTAATTGCAGGGTTTGTGCAGAAGGATAAGGAATCCAGTGCTCCCTATAATACATTCTTTGAATTCAGACCATATTTTTCCTGACCACAAGTAAGAGCAGATGGGGAGAAGAGTGAGACAAGCAGAAGTGATAAATGGGGCCTCTGAGTAGGCACACAGAATACCTCAGCAATTCATATAATACAAAATATTTGATTATTGTTATATATGATTTGCTTTTTATTAGATATGTCAAATTTCTTTTGACAAAATGTTTCAATTTTGGCAATCTAGGTGATTTGGTTATTTTAAATAACAGTTAAAAAATAAATTGATATTAAAATTGCTGAGAGTTCTCTTGCTTTTTGCTTCATGCCCAAGGTGATCTAGCAGAAGTGGAACAATCCAAAAATGGAATGAATGTCATGTTATCCTTGACAGATTAGTAAGGACATCCAAAATTTCATACCTTTGGTATTCCAGACATCAGATACCATCAAGGATATTGAACAATTCTCAGAGGACACAGAGAATTGGAATCACTTTATGTAGCAACATTCAAGCTTGTCATGTATAATATATCACCTGCATTGCTGCCTGAATTACATACAGTGACCTCTGGAAAAAGCAACGTTATGCTGTTCAATGACTGATTGTTCTTGCTAAGCAACTTATTAAGTCAATTGCATATGCATGCAAGAAGATACACAATCTCAAAATCAATTCAATTGAATGCTTACCTTATTAGCTTCTAATTGAACTCATCCCCTCCTCTTTATATTTTTGATGACATATTTAAATATAGAATTGTATGATTGCTTTAACAGAGATGTTGCTTGAATGCTAATGTACTGGTACAGGCTACAAACACTTTCCATTTTAGTATTCAAGATTATTTTATTTATTTTTGGATTTTTTCTGCACTCTGAGACACCTAGACAGTGGGGGTTTAGGCATCCCAGGGAATAATGGCAGGACTCATGTCTAGTTCCAGCTTTTTATGAATTATTACCTTGAAGTAAACTAAGGCCTAAAACTTTCTCTCTCTCTCTCTCTCTCTTTTTTTTTTTTTTTTGAAAATAAACACTTCCTAGAATGTAAGTTTGTTCAAAGGTTCTGCTGAGACACAAAAAGGACCTTTTGAGGTGAGAGTAAGGAATTTTCATTATTCATCTTTAGGACTGAACTAAATGAAGTCAACATTGTTTAAGTTAAGACTGAGCTGAAGGAGCACAAGACCAAAATGTCACAATGTGAACCAAACGAGGCTTTACAGTCCTGTTTGGGAACAGTGAAAATAGGACCGCATAGTTGAAAATTCTGGATAGCTTGTGAATAGGGGCAAAATCTTGCCATCTTAATACCTACCTAATTTGCACCTTTTGGACTAATATGTGGATTAGAATTCATTTATCCTTTGGATTAAATAGTTATCCAAACTTTACAATGTAGGAGATTATCGCATGCTCCTTATCCTGTTGTTTTCCTGATGAGATACATGCACATTTAACTGTCAAAGATGGGTCTTACCACATTCTCCCATATTCAGCCCATGCTTATCCCATGGCTTTTCAAGGATGGGGTTGCATACAGGCTGCATATGGGAGAATGCAGCAAAGCAGCTTCATTTATATACCGCTTCATATCGCGCATGGGATGTCTAAGCGGTTTACAACTATGAGCTGATTGCCCCCCAACAATCTGGGTACTCATTTTAGCGACCTTGGAAGGATGCAGGCCTGAGTCAAGCCTCAGCCCTGGCTGGTACTGAACTCGCAACCTTGTGGTCTATGATTGAGTGGGTGCAGTACAGGGATTTAACCACTGTGCCACCAGGGCTTGACAGTTAAATGTGTATGTATCCCATTAGGAAAAAGACGGGATAACATGCATGTGATAATCTCCATAGTTCTCAACACAAAAATTATATTCAAAAAAGTATATATGAGGGGAAAGTAGGGGACAAAAATGAGTATTTTATGAAAAACATGCATATGAAAATTAATGCAAATGTGCAAATCACATGGACATTTGCAATAATATGCAAGTTTTTCTTAAAATCAAAGACTGATGTGGAAATTGGACAGAATGAAATATGGAACAACAAAATGATTGAAATGAAGACAATAAAAATAGACGAATTTGTCCTTCCATACTTGATAGGGCCAAGATGTGGTCCTATATTTTTTGGACAGTGTAATGGAACAGATGGGACAAAACAAACAGAAATTTAGTTCAGGAAAAAACATTATTATTATTATTATAATTATTATTATTATTATTATTATTATTAATTATTTACTTATATCCTGCCATCCCCCCAAAATTGGGACTCAAAGTGGCTTACAATTTAAAAGAACAATACAATTAAAATATACAAAAATGGAAAATCTGTGGGGTATGATGCTGATTGTTGTGCATCTGGTTCTTGATGGGATTCTACTTCCTGAGACAACCAAGTGTACATCTTACAGTTGTTCCTATATTTTTTGGACATTTCCTGGAATTTCATTTATTTGGTAAATCACATGTAGTTGATGTAATCGGGATGGAACTACTTTCTGGATTGAACATTCTGGATTGTACACCAGATACCACCCTATGTGGAACAGTCAGATTTGGTGTCAGTTACCAATGCACTAGTTTTCTCCTGAATTAACTACTCCGTGCATGTTAAAGAAGACTCTAGTTTCTTTGTATGATCATTTTCAACAGAACTTTTTTTGTTCCTATCCATTGGGATATCTGATTGTAATGGAAATGTCAAACATGCCACCATTCCCAAACATGTCACGTTTCCCTGAACACTCTCCCCAAACACACTTGCAGCCAAAAGTGATGCAGCCCAGGAAAAGCTTTACCTGCTGACTTCTTACTTATATAACTTGATCTAGCAATAGTAATCAATAATATTAGCACAGAAAGCAAATGATAGTGACATATGGCTATCTAGTATCTAGTAGAGCTGTCATCCAGTTTGGAAGTTATGATCAGTCACATGAGTTTCATGTGACTAACTAGATTATTCAAATGCTTTTTGCATGCATGTGCACATGTATAATAACAATAGTTTTGAAACTAAATACACACCTTGCCTGTTTTTAGTCTACAAACAGGTAAGTTTCAGCAGACAGTATCTTATGAGACACTCCCTTCTGGTTAGAAGAGAAGGCTGAATGTCTTTCTTAAGATACAGTTCACCATCTGCAGTTTTTGTAAATGCTTGTATTAAAAATAATTTTACTAGAAAAGCAAGTAAATCTGCTGCCTAGTTAATCAAAGCACCCTTTCTAATGTATCAAATGTTGTTTAATTAATACTCTTGATAGATAAATCATACAACATCCACCATGAAATCATACGCAACAGAGAGCTATTTATATGTATTAAAATATGCTGCTTTACAATTAATATAAAAAGAATGTCGATAAGCCTATGTGCAACAGCTAAATTCATACTTTAATTATTGAAAAACCCTTACACAATGTGGGGAGAGCAAGGTAATGATCACTTTAGCTTGGTTAATCGCCCAAGGTGGTAAGAGTTAATGATTCATGAGAATTCATTACATGATAACTTACAGTAGTTTCACCCATCCAAGCAATGACAATATTATCTTCTGAATAATGTAATACATGAGCTTAGGTGATCGAAAGCCCTAGAAATGCCACCTCAATTAACTTAATAGCCATGAGACATTAAAACATCATAAATCTGATCTTTCAGATTATTCCAGTTTAGAACAAAGTTGTAGCAAATGTTCAGTTACTGGGACTGCAACCTGACTTTTTATTATGGACCAAGTGAATTTATCTGCTGCAAGAACAGACCTCCTGGGAAAGAAACATGTCCAAGTGGCTTATAAACTATAAAACCCTCCTGACCGCCACAAAAACATCAGTCATTTTTGACACATAGTTCTAACAATCAAATACATTTGGCAATTAATATTAGACACAATGAAATGTCAGAATACATTCAACATTTTATACTATGTAATCAGTGGGCAATAGCAAGAGGCTATTTTGAAAAAGCAGCTCACTCTAATGATTAGTTTGCCATCTTCTCAAGGAGTCTTTGATGAACAGAAATTTATGATGAAACAGATTAGCAAAGTAGGTGTAAAACAAGTTATTTGTACAGCACTTACAGTATGTCTATTCAGTTTTCTATCCATCACCACCAGTCCCATTCACTTCTAGATGAGTTTGGCCTATTAGCTGTTACTCTAGAATCCATAAGTAAGCAAATAAATAAACAAATAACATTGATAATTATCCCATTTATATTATTGCTCAAAGACTGAGGTCTGCTGCTGGGCCTCCTATTTGTCTCATCAGTGAAGTCAAGACACTATGTGTGACACTAATAGTGGTTTCATTTAGCTGCCAAGTGAAAGTCTTTGGGCCTCACTGATTTATCTCAGATGCTAATGCACATGTTTTTAAAACTGCTTTAATTTCCTTTAATTTGCTAAGTTCAATATCCCCCCGCACTGCTTGCATGGCAGGGGGGATATGAATGTGATGATCTCCAATGAGGAGAGGCCAACATAAATGGTTATTTTGGCACTTTGTGCCAAAACACAGAGTATTGAAGGGTGGAGCCAAAGAAATATAAGACTCTGTTGCCCCTTAGTTTTCTTCCTTTGATGATTTTCAACCCACTTTCCCACCTCTAACTCAATGCAAGTTTGCTGGTCACTTTGGGGCTGGGTAGGAATTTTTTCCTCTTTTCACAGGTTGTTTGCCTACCCTTCATTGTGCTTTGGAGACTTGTAATTGGCCTAGGATGATGTTCTAAATAAGTAGTCACACAGTAGATAGCTGGAGAGAGAAAGGAGAAGTTAGGTGATCACCTATGACACACTTTTGGTGAAAAATATGCCTCTGGAACTGCCCCTACAGTTCAAACAAGTAGGAGGGTGAGGAAGTAGGCTGACCTTGGGGCTGGCCAGCTGTGTTGTGTGGCATGGGGATTGGATTCTCTGGTTGGTTTTCTAATAGTTAGCCAGCTGCAGAGCAACCCAGTTCTGGGTTTTCCTCAGAGCTCAGATGTCTCATCCAAGGGAAGCTGTGGAGGAGGTCTAGGTTAGATCAGCTGCTTCAAATGGTCCCATAATTTGGTTGCTTCCCCTCTTTTTTGCATTTCTCAAGAAATAAGTTTAAATAAGTATAAGTTAAATAAAGTTGTCCTTACTTTATTCCAAGTTCTGTGTGTGGTCTTGTTATTTCATAGATTGGTCAACAAATATCTATGTTTTTAGTTAATTTGAATTATTTTTGTTGTTTTAAATAATCTTAACCAGTTTGTATTAGTTTCACTTGTGTGTCACTCTGAAATATTTTGATAAAGTGCTGGTTGTTAAATGCCCACAATTTGACCTCAGCTCATGGAGACATTGTGAATGAGACACCTCCAAGCTCCCCTCTCCTCAACCATTCTATTCAGGTCATGTATGCTCAAGGTCAGGATCTCCTTGATTGAATCTATATAACCAGTATATGGTCTTCCTCTTTTTCTACTACCCTCCACTTTTCCTAGCATGATTGTCTTTTCTAGTGGGTCATATCATCTCACAAACAGGCTCAATTAAGTCATCTTGGCTTCCAGGGAGAGTTCAACTTGATCTTTTCTTGGACCTATTTGTTTTTCGTTTTGGTTGTCTATGATGTGCTCAGCACCACATAGGTTCATTTACTACTTAACAGCTTTCTTCATTGTCCAGCTCTCACATCATACCTGGTCAACGGGGACACAATGGCTCAGACAATCCTAACTAATGTTCAGTTTTATATCTTTGTATTTCAGGTTCTTGACTAGTTCCTTCATAGCTTTCCTTCCCAGCCCTATTCTTATTCTGATTTCCTGACTGCCATCTCTGTTCTGATCAAATGGTTGATCCAAGGTATAAACAATATTTAACTATCTCAATGTCCTCATCATCTAACTTGACTTTATGTAAATCTTCTGTGATCATTATTTTTGTTTTCCTAATTTTCAACATTAAATTTTTGTTAGCACTTTCTTGTTTAACTTTAATAATTGTTCCAATTCTTTGGGCCAAAACAGACTGCAGAAATAATCCAGCTTGAGACCACTTTAATGCCTTGGCTTAATGCTAGGTAATTCTTGGAACTGTAGTTTTGTGAGGCATTGAGCTTTCTCTGGTAGAAAGCTCTGGTGCCACAACATTTTACAGTTCCCAAAATTCCTTAGCATGAGCCAGAGCTGTTAAAGTGGCCTCAAACTGGATTATTTCTGCAGTCTGTTTTGGCCCTTTGTTATTTTCTGCTAGTAGTATGGTATTGTCTGCATATCTTAGAATGCTAATATTTCTTCTTCTGATCTTCACTCCTTCTTCTGAATCTAAACTAGCATTCTGTATGGTATTTCCGCATATAAGGTGAATACGTAGGGTGCTATTGGTAGTTTCTATAGGGATCTGCAATAACCATTGATTTAAATTGATCTCTGATGGTGTGCTTTATTTAAACAGATCAAGCTTCATATGAAACACTACTTCTACTTGCAATATACAGCCCTACTGAAGAGATACAGAAAGGAGAATCTAAAGGAATGATTGAGACTGCATCTTTTAACAACAGAAAGTAGAAACTGGTTTTTGTTCACATTTCAGAAATCAAAGTGTAATCTTAAGATTGAAAACTAGCTAAGGCACTAGTAAGTGAAGACCAGTTTTCCACTAATGTAATACACAGTGGAGCAATATGGTCAGTTCAATATTCATCTGTTTTCAATAGAGCCCAGTCCATTGATTTGATGACAGATTTAGTATTAGCGTGCTATTACTGCACCAGGTGTGTAAAAGAGTATGATAAAAGTTTTGTATTCAGTAACTGTTTCCCTGCAGGTTGCAAGCTGTCAGCTAATGTTAGAGGAGCCAATGCAGTGGGGAGATGGAAAGAATTTTAACCAGTAATTGATCATGAGTCCAGGCAAAGGTGTCAATAGACATCAGGCCTACATCAAGGCTGTTTTGAGTACACACCATGGGATGGCAAATATACTTCTGAGAAATTTAATTGGTAGCACTTCAAAAAAGTTGGAATTATTCTAAGCAACTATTTGTGAAGAAAACAATTGGGATAAAACCTTGGCTAGAAATACTTACATAAAATAAACACATTGTTGCTATTCATTAGTATAGGGGTAGGCAACCTTTTTGAGCCCGGGGCCAGGTTGCTGTCCCTCAGACAATTGGGGGGCTGAAGCACCAATCAACCAACCAATCAATCAATAAATAAATAAATTTTAAAACATTTTTTTAAAAATATGCATGCACACTCTTTCAGCCCCAGAAAAGCTATGGCAAAACCCCTGTGGAGATTTTGCCAAGAAAACCCCAAGAACAAGTAATAACAACAATAATCAATATCATCATGGCGGGCAGTGGCAGTGATGGGAGGCAGCGGTGGCAGTAGGACCGGCCTGGGGCCAGTCCAAAGGCCTTGGGGGGTGCATCCAGCCCCCGGGCCTTAGGTTGCCTACCCCTGCAATAGTATAAGAGATCTAAGCTGATGCGTTCTTACAAGCATTCACTGCTTTTCATTTTCATCTGTATTTTCCATGAACAAAAGTGAAAAAAAATGACTCCAAGATATCGATAGTTTGTCTGTTCATTAGACATCCAATTTTTTGCCATTTATAAATGACCATCTTTCTGATAAAAAGAAATCACCTTTGTTTCATTGTAATTAATAGTTAAGGATTAAATATAACAGTAATTGGCAGGCTCTCTTAGAAACCTCCCTAACCCAATTACCAAGTAAGACAGAAGCACTGCATCATCTACATAGAGAAGAATTAGTATGGGTTCAATACTCACTCTTAGGTGATGAAACCTAGTGCCCATTAAACTTTAATCAGCAAATTTATATAAATAAAGTAGGAGTTGGATTCATCTCTATTTAGCCAAACCATATATAATGAGGCAAATTGCTATTCTGTTATACAAACAAGTTGGTAGCATAAACAGGAAAGATGGACTCATTTAGGATCAATAGCTAGAAAAGAGAATAAATTAACCAATAATATGTTGATTCTAATAAGCTCTGGTATTAATATGCAAGGCATGTACCTAGTATACAATTCATCTTATGGCAAAATCTAATTTTGGCATATTATCACTAACATACATCTAGGGCAATGACAAATAGAAAACAACTCAGATAGAAACACATGCAGATGTGTTGCTTATTTAACATACAGTAAATCTACTTCATTTGTTGCTTGTGTTCTATTTGTTGATGCTTTATTAAGTTAGTAATTCTCTCCAGAATGCATATTTCAAACTCACCACAAAAATGATTTTTTTCAAATAAAACAAACCACAATACCAGCAATAAAGAACCTGTTTTGAGAAAATGACTAATATGGCTGTTTCAGAAAACATTAAATGAGTGGACTTTCTGTCTATCCAACTACACCAGGGGTAGGCAACCTTTCCCCTTTAAGGGCTGAGGGACTTCAGCTCCCAGAATCCCAGGAGCTATTGGCCAACATGGGACTATTAGCCAACATGGCTGAGGCTTCTGGGAGCTGAAGTCCCTCGGCCCTTAAAGGGGACAGGTTGCTTACCCCTGAACTACACAATCTTCACAGTTTATAAATATTAGCTACCTCCATGCCTGATATTCCAGTTGTGATTATTTCCATTTTGGCACATTAACATTTCTGTTCTACCACTCCATACTTTGTCTCTACTTTAGGCCTACTTCAGGTGTCCATCTTTTATACTCATTCCACTGTGGTATAATACTATGATTCTGTAGATCAGGGTTCAAATACGCAGTCAACCAATGAAAGCCTGAGGAAGGCAAAAGCAAGAAATTCCCATGGTAGGGTTGTCTTAGGGTTGCCATAAGTTGGAAATGTCTTGAAGGCACACAACAACAACTCATTCACTAATGTCCAACAGTGTTCTCATGAACTAGAATAAGCAACTTCCAGTTGGACTTTTCTTTGACAGTTATTGTCAGGAGGGGCACAAACTTTATTACAAAGCTTTACCACTCATAAGAAGCATTTTGCATAGATAGAGAACAGCAATCACTGTTGTGGGAAAGACAATGGTAGTTTGTTAGTCTTAATAATAATTCCAAAAGCCTTACTGCAGTTATAATAATAATAAATAATAATAAAAATTATTTATACCCCGCCCCTCTGTTAAAATAATCGGGGCAGCTTACAGCAATTAAAAATACATCAATACAGTCTAAAAACCCCTCCCTCCACCCTCCTCCATAAAAATATTATAACTTTAGAAGACCAGTGGAAAAATGTGTACAGGCTTTCAGATATCTTCAACAGGCAAGATGATACCAAATCAGAGAGGGGAAGAGAAGAGGGCAAACTTGATCTTTAAGTCACAATTTTTTGATGTCATTGGACTTTATCACACAAGGATAGTGAAGTCAAATTTCAAGAGGGAAAAAAAACATATTTGGTTAATACTTATCACACAATGTCATGTCCGTCTTGCTGCTTCTTTGCATTCCATTCATTCCTGGAATGTTCCTTTTCATTGACAGGTAAAACCTGTCAATGGTTCCCAATGACACTGCTTTTCCATTAGGGATTTTTGTGTGATAAATGCCTTCTGCTACAGTTTTGCTTCTCAGGCAGTTATGTGGTTTGAGTGGCTATGATTCTGCTCCTCTCTCCCTCTCTCTTGCTATTCCCATGCAAGCATTTTCCTTTCCTTTTCTATTTCTTTTATTTTCATTTAATTTTTATTTTATCTCATTGCCATAATTGTGGCCATAATTGTGCCATTGTAAAAACAAAAACAATAAACACTTTAAAGCTCATTAGGTAAGGCATAGGGTAGGAAGGTAGTGTTATGGATGCCATGTGGAAGAGAGAGTATGGGATCACAGATCAAAGCAGCACCTTAGTGCTATTGCAGAGAAATGTAATAATGATTGTTTCCAAACTGATATGTTTTCATTTCCTCAAATAATGCAATTGTGGTGAGATAGCGGACAGGTGTGATAAAGTCCATCGTCTTGAGATGGGTCTGGAGTCTCTCAATGGGATGTATAAAGTGATATAATGGTATTAGTACTGCCAAGCAATACATATGTTAATCATCTCTGTTCTTAAATAATGCATTTATTTCTCATGCCTGGTTGGGCTCCACTGATTCTTTTTTTTAAATAACTAATTCATGCCTTCACTTTATGACACAAGTTGGCTTGCAACACAGATTTAAAGAAAGGAGAACTAGAAAGCTGATGGTAAATCCATTTTAAAAATTAAATAAGCTATTCAACACTATAATTTAAACACTATAAAACACTATAATTTAAACCGTATAAAAACATTTAAAATTGCATTTAGTTTTTTTAAATAATAATAATAATAATAATAATAATAAGGGTCTGTTAATATACTCAGTTAATAGACCCTTCTAGACAACTAATCAGAAACCATCTATTTACCAACTAACAGAAGGAGAGTAGAAAGTGGACTCGCTGTACATTTTATGAAAGAGAATTCCACTGCCTTGGAGTAGCCACTGAGAAAGTTCTCTTAGATGTACTCACCAAGTGAATCTGTGACATTGATAGGACTAAGAGAGATCGCTTCCCAAGGATCATAGACATGGATAGATTCAAATAAGGAAATATAGCCTTTGCAAACTGCTAGAAATAGTGCAAATTGAGTCCACTTTAAAGGTTAGGGTTAGGGTTAGGGTATCATGGGAACTGTATTTTATTATGGCACCAGAGCTCTCTGACAGAGAAGGCTCAATGTCTCAGGAAAAAAAAACACCACTATTCCCATGACTCCCTAGCACTAACCCTAACCCTTAAAGTGGGCTCAATTTGCATTATTTCTGGCAGTCTGCAAAGGCCCATAGTCTTCAGATAGTTAGGACTTAAGCTGTTTAAGGCTTTATAGGTTATGTCCAGTAGTTTGAATTGTGCCTGGAAACTATGCTGTGATCAGAAGCCACTTGGGTCTAATCTACACTGCAGAAATAATGCACTTTGACACTGATTTAACTGTCATGGCTCAATGCTATTGAATTCTGGAACTTGTAGTTTTGTAAGATATTTGGCCTTCTCTACCAGACAGCTCTGGTCCTTAAATGCACTACAAATCCTAAGATTCCATAGCACTGAGGCATGGCATTTAAAGCAGTGTAAAATTGCATTATTTCTGCAGTGCAGATTAGACCTTGGGCTGCCAAAACCCATAAAAAGAGCATGTGTTTAGCATCTGTACACCACACTTATCCACTTTATTCCAGGTTAACCATAATCATATCCCTGGGGAGTATTGTTTCATGAGGATATTGGATGCAGCAATTTTGTATGAAAGTTCTTTAACCCCCACTCCTTTGAAGAACTACAGTTCCCAGTGCTTTTGGGGAAGAGGGCATGACTATGAAATCATATTTAGGGCCTTTGCAGACTGCTAGAAATAGTGCAAATTGAGTCCACTTTAACTGCCCTGGCTCAGTGCTAGGGAATCATGGGAATTGTATTTTTTCTGAGACATTGAGCCTTCTCTGTCAGAGAGCACTGGTGCCACAATAAACTACAGTTCCCATGATTCCCTAGCACTGAGTCAGGGCAGTTAAAGTGGACTCAATTTGCACTATTTCTGGAAGTCTGCAAAGGCATTTAGGGGGGTTGCAGACTGCCATAAATAGTGCAAATTGAGTCCACTTTAAGGGTTAGGGTTAGTGCTAGGGAATCATGGGAATTGTTTTTTTTTCCTGAGACATTGAGCCTTCTCTGTCAGAGAGCTCTGGTGCCACAATAAAATACAGTTCCCATGATTCCGTAACCCTAACCCAAAAAGTGGGCTCAATTTGCACTATTTCTGTCAATCTGCAACCCCCCTTATTCTGTGATATAGAGTCACTCTTTGATTTTAAAATTCTTAATTGCACATACTTGATTCCTTTCAAAGCATTTCCATGTGCACTTGTGAAGCTCAAATTAATTCAACAGGGCCTCAGATTGTTGTGCAGTGCTGGGGGAAAAGGCTATCTACAGTGTTCAACATTTATTTTAAAACCTAATCTATTGAAACAAATTGGCAGGATGAACAGCTGGAGTATAATTATCTGTTCTTGCTACATTGCACTTTGATAGTTTCCCCTAGAGAACTCTCATCTCTCCTGTTGTAAGAGTCGACAGCACTATCACAGTGAGAGGAATAGTAGGATATAAAAAGATGGAGGTTGAAACAGAAGATAACAGAAAACAATTGAAACACAAACATTCAAATATGTTAGATAAGAAACATGGAAAGAAGAGGGACTGTAGGCTCTTTGAACAGTTTAGCACATTTTTTTCCTGTTTTTCTTCATTATATTTAATATATCGAGCTCTCACATTCAGTTTCTTGGTCCATCTTGCTCAGTACAACCTTCTCTGAAATACACTGAGCCATGACTCCACCCAGATGTAAAAATGTTGCTTAAATTTGAATATATGCAGATGTGCATAGGAAACTCCAACAGTGTTTTCTTTAGATTGCAACCTGCCATTCATTTTATGGTAATGTACTATTGTCTGATTGTTCTCATAATGGATTTAGAATAACTAGAAAATCATTCACTATCTACTCTGTGCTCTCTTGGGAAGTACAAAATTAATAACATTTGTCACTTTTTAATTGCCAAAAGGACAGTTTCCTATTTAATAAATACCCCACCCCCAAAAGGCTTTTACTAAGCCCTCTTATAAACTGAACTTAACCCATAGCTGTTTATATGTCACATAAACATCAAGGAAAAGTCCTTTAACATACTTGTGCTCCATGATTTTCGCATTATCAGGATAAGCTTATGATCAGAATTGAAGTTCTCAGAGAGGTCTTGTGGCTGAATCCTGTCTTTAAGCCAATTTTTGGGGGGTTTTTTGTTTTGTTTTTATCAAAAACATTATCTCTAAATTGTAGAAATGCAAGGAGCAGCTGTAACTACACTACTGTAAAAGAAGAAATATTTAGAATATCACCAGAAGCACTTTATATTATTAGCATGTTCTTACTAAAGTCAAGTTTACTAAGATACGTTTTGTGGTTAAAACAACAACAACAACAACAATAAATTGTGGTAACAAATTTCAGCACTCACTATTGAATCAAGGCTTTGCTATATTTATTCAGACATGTGCTGTGTCCTCTTTCCCTCCTCTCTAAATTCATCTGGGTATCACGTATTTCAACCATCCCACCTATCTTCATTTAGGATACCAATACATCCCTAAACTGTCTGCATTCACACTCACCTTTCACTGGAAGCCTTTTGACTTTAGGCGTCATTGCAAGCCTAAATACATGTAATTGGCAAAAAGCCAATTAAGAATATTGACATTTGTATTTTAGTAAACATGACCCACCATGGCACTACCTTTCCATGCTGGTGGGATTGCATGCTCCTGTGAGGCAAGGGGCTATGTTGAGGTAGCAGTGCTGCACTTAGGTGCTCCAGGTCAGACAGGCATTTGCTGAAACACCAGACTAAATGGTCCAAACAGCTTCTTGGCAGCAACAGTAATAGGGATTCACATTGCCAGAGGATCTCTCAGAGACAATGACAGTGAAACAATATCTGACACTTGTTAGTACTGCACAGAAGAAGGCATGGTAAACCCCTTTTGAATGTCTTTTACTAGGATGAGACAATCCAAAATTAAATAGATGATAGTGCCAGAAGAAGAGACTCCCAGGTTGGAAGGTACTAAACAAGCTACTAGGGTACAACAGAGGGCAACTACAAGCAGCACTGTGGCTAATGACTCAAGTAGACTTAAGCCAAAAGCAAGTTCAGCTGTTGATGCACTCAGAGATGAAAAGTAATTCTGAAAATACACAACACATATTAAAGGAACCTGGAATGTGAGGAGTATGAATCTGGGGAAGCTAGACTTAGGGGCTAAGCAGACGGCGCAAAGCACCATCTTCAGAGCAAGGAACGGGAGAGGCAGCCACACGCTGGGTGCCCCAACCCCTTCCCCAAAACGTCCTCGGAGCAGCCGGCCCTCTGCACGACCGGGGCTCCAAGGATGCTTTTCTGCTGCAGCACGTGCAGCGCTGCAGCAGAAAAGCCACCGAAGGTGCGCCGGCAGCCTTTTGCGGCGCACCTTTAGCGATTTGTGGAAGGAGCGCTATTTTAGCACTCCTTCCAGGGGCAGCGAAGCTGCACTGCAGGGCCAAGATGTGCGGATACCCCGGCCCTGCGGCGCAGCTTCCTGGGGTGGTCCCGTGCCACCCGTTTTCTTCTCCCCGTAGTAAAACATTAAATGGGACATATGAAGATGCAATATTTGGGATAAGTGCACTAAGTGGACAGGAATGGTACATTTTGAGTCAGATAACTGCACAATGTTTTACTTAAGAAAATCTAAGAAGAAATGGAGAGGAATTAATAGGAAGGAGAGATGTAGCAAAGCAGTCAAAGGGTATAATACAAAGTGAGGCCAACAGTTTGTCCATTGCAAGCACATTCTTTGAGCAAATTTATTTGCGTCCTATCTTTTTTGTTCTGAACCACTCTAAAATGTTGTGCCAATAAAAACTAACATATAAAAAATAGTAATGGTTATACTTGCTTCTAGAATTTAATGTTCAGGGAGAAACCTATTTAAATGTTACTTTCTAACACATTCATCTGCATATTTTTTTTCTTCTGAAAATATAGTTTTTCATGTATATTGAACATTACATCAACATTCAACAAGAGGGCATTTTGTGCATAGCATTTAAACACAACACACACCAAACACAAAAACATGGGGGATTTAAGCAACTTAAGTCCACTTATCTACTCCTGCTATTATTTAAATTTGAATAAATTCTTGTAAAATAACTCTTCCTAATAGTATATTGAAGCAGACACCAGTACTCTTATTCACATTGTAGGGAATTCTTCTTTTACTAGAGTAATTAACTCAACTCTTACAGTATATACAGTCAAGACTTCAGCACTCAAAAATATATTTCCTTGGGTCTCACTTAGTAGGGCTCTGTTCAGACAAGAGTAAGAACACATGAATGCTTTAATTCCCTATGGTCTTGACTTTTAACACCATTCAGACATCTGTTTAAAAGTATTTATTATGTCTGACACTTCTTCATATATACAGAATGTATTTAAAAAAATCACACAAGTGTCTAACTGATTATTGAAGGTCAACCAAATAACTTTTGGGGAATGGCGTTACATATCCCATGATATATAGGAGTGCTTGTTCTATCCCTCTTGTTGCAATATGAGTTTATTGATATTAAAATTCCTTACCCTTTGCTTCTGTCACATTACCATTCTTTGTAAAGCTATAGTGCTGAAAAATATGAGTGCTGACTATTGATCTATTCCAGAAAATACTCTGGGTTTTTCCAGACAGAGAACTCCTAAAGTTCACAGTTTATGGGCATTGTGCTGCTGTTCTGCCTTCTCCCCAGTGTATTTCCTCTGGTAAGAAAAAACGATGGAGCAAACATAGGTAAATGTGGGAGATCCAAATATATTGTTGTCTGGAATGTCTGTCAACACCCAAACACCTGTGCATATATAGTGTCTTCTCACAATAAAGGTTTTATTTACATTATATTTAAAGCAACTCATCCCTGATGGGATATAGTCACGTTTAATTTTAAAAGCAGGTGTTATCATACACAATTGCGGCTAGGCAAGTGCAACCCTGATGCAGCTCAGATCTCAGCTGTGCTTATCGTGCAACTTTTCAAAATTGGGAACTTGCAATTTTTAAAAAAGCTGCTGGATAAGCATGGCTGGAATCCAGGCTGTATACGGATTGCACTTGCCCAGCTGCAGTTGCGTCAATAACACCTGCTTTTAAATTTATTGCAACTGTATCCCATCAGGGATAAGTTGTTTTAAATATAATGCGATAAGTTCCTACATCTTATCCTATATCTTCTTCTGATAAGAATGTTTGAGTTTCTCAATGCAAGGTACCACTTCACACAACAGTACTAACCTGATTCCATGACATAACCTAACAGTATGCCATAATCAAATTATGTACAGTGGGTCTTTGTTATCCACTGGAGTTTGGTTCCAGGCCCCCCTGTGGATAACAAAATCTGTGGATGCTTGTCTCATTAAATACAATAGCATAGCAAAATGATGTCCCTTCAATAAAATGGAAAATCAATCTTTGTTATTTGGAATTTATACTTTTAAAAAATATTTTCAAGTTGTAGGTACTTGAATCTGTGGATAAGGAAAGCTGACTTTACTTTCTTTTAGTGGTTGGTTGTCATCCTAGACATGTTCCCCAATAAGAAACAATGGACCCTTGGTATCCTCCTCCCCTCCACCCCCGGATATCAAAATCTGTGGAACCTTAAGTCCCATTATATACAATTGCATAGTGAAATAGAGTCTCATACATAAAATGGCAAAATCAAGGTTTGCTTTTTGGAATTTTTGTGTGAATATGTTTGAACCATGGTTGGTTGAATCTGTGGATGCAGAATCTATGGGTATGGTGGTTGGTTGGTTGAATCTGTGGATGCAGAATCTATGGGTATGGTGGGCCAACTGTAATAAGAAAGTTTGAGTATCCAAAGGAAACTGCAGCTGCTTTAAAAAGAAAGGGGGAGAGGGAAGGACAGAGGGAGCTGGCAAGCAAAAAAGTAAGCTGGAGACTGAAGACTGTCTCTAATATAAATGAATGTTATCCCCATAATCAAATAATGACCAACTGTTTTTGGCTTCTTAGAACCAAAATATATGGGATGGCAGTGGACCCATGTATATAAAGTGAAGAATGGGATGATTCAAATGCTGTATTAAACACAGCATGGGAGGTAGGTGAACATAATCTATTTCATCATGTACTGTTCTACTTCTGATTTTGGTTGTCCTCTGATGCAGCTACAATCAGTACTATGCACATAGAAAGGTGCTTGCTTGCTTGATTAAATAATCAATTATAAAACAGAATATAATTTGAAGAATAGAGAAAAATGGCTGTGTTCAGCACTTTCTCATGAAGAAAGATTATGCCTCCTTCTCTTCCATTCCATTCCATTCCATTCCATTCCATTCCATTCCATTCCATTCCATTCCTGGGGGCAGCGAGAGTATCTGGATCTGCAGCTGCCCTGACCTGTCCCTGTCATCTGCTCCTCCATTTACACACTGTGATTATTGTCTTCACAGGCGTCCCACTGGGTCACCTGGTGCATCCATTGCTGCCAGCTACTCACTTTGAGGTCAGATCGAGGCACCCAGTGACAATTGCATGCTTGGTGCCGTGTTCTGACCTCAGAAGCAAGCAGCTAGTGATAGTGGCAGATGCACTGTGCAGCCCAGTGGGATGCCTGTGCATGGATCTTCCCGGAAGATCAGAGTAACAGATAACTATTCATTTTAACATAGTTCTGATGCAGAATGTTCCAGACATCATCCTGACCACTCACACTAGACCCGAGGTTTGGGCTGTGTGTCATCCAAACAGGACAGTGCCAGGATGGGGACAGGGGGACTGGACCTTTTGGCCCATGCAAACAAGGACTGAGCTATATCTAGTTTGATTATTCACCCAGTGATTCAGATGTATATTTCTTAGAAATCAAACAAAAGATGCTATTTGTTGAAAAGGGAAAGCAGATTATCAATATAGTAAGAGCAAAACATTTCACTATAAAGGCATTTCAGCCACCATAGATCTTGCTATTCTAGTGCAATCCACTGTCCAGGAAAAGGTTGCTGCGTTTGTGGTCTACAAGGGGGAGGAGGAAACTACCAAGTTCACTTTTGGACAATATATTTATGAAGGCCAACTAAAAACGGGAGTCTAAAAATAGTCATCATTTTTTATAGTAATCACTTTTTATCACATTTTATAAGATTTGTTCTGGGAACCAAGTTTATATTGCTTCTTTAGTTGTTCAATGTTCTAGCCATACATATATGCAGCAGGATATTTTGACTTCATATAATATTTAGTTTATAAGTTGTTTATAGAACCATTTGATATAGCTAAATAAATCATTTCCAGAAGTAACCATGAGCAGCAGTAAGGCAGAAAATGTAAATCCACAGCAAGTTAGCTTATTTCAGCAGCTAATGAACTCTGCTACATCTGTCAGAGCTTGTATGCCCATCTTCTGTTTATTCTTGGCTTCCCACCCACCCCCAAAAATAATAATACATCTGATGCATTATGTATAAGAACCAAAGCACACAAGATGTTGGCTGATCTAGCTTATCCCATTTGCATTTGGGAAAGCCATATCCAGACTGTCATAGGACGTTATCACACGGGGAGTTGAGGGGAGAAAGTGGAAATAAACCGGACGAGCAGAAGACTTTAATTTACAGGATTTGTCCCGTTCCACCTCATCTGATAACTAAATTCGAATTTAAAAGGGGGTTAATTCAAACAAAAACCTGATCTTTTCAAATCCTCAAAAATCCCGAAATGAAAAGATCAGGTTTGCATTAGAATTAACCTCCTTTTAAATTCGAATTTAGTTATCAGACGAGGCGGAATGGGACAAATTCCATAAATTAAAGACTTCCGCTCGTGCTCGTTTATTTCCACTTTCTCCCCACGACTTCCCATGTGATAACGTCCATAGGGTGATCACATTTCTTCTTTAATCTATTTCTTTTTGCCATTTTGTAACCTGTTCTCTCATCCAGGGGTTTGAACTGTGTGGTCTCCAGATGTTATTGAATATTGGACTTCAACTCCAAGTATAGCCAAGATAAAGAAAGCTGGGAGTTGCAACCCAACAATATCTGAAGTATCATAAAGTTCCCAGTCCTGTTCTCATCAGTAAGATTAACAGTGAAATATTTCCTATTACCATAAGTGGGATTCTGAATGGGTTCCCGTAGTTTCAAACCAGGGGTCGGATGAATGGATCAGGTATAACTTCTGCAGATTTTTTTACTGATTACCTCTCTGATGATTGAACAATAAAACAAACTCTCACATTCATGCATCTTTTAACCTTCTTTCCACTGCTATATTCTGTGTATAAACTGTGTATCTTTGTGTTCGCTTCCTTCTAATTAGCTCCTTTTTGTTCCTGTCTCCTTTCTCTCTGTATTCTCTATTCATTTCTTATTTTCTCCTCAGACTCATAAGACTATAGAATTGGAAGAGAATGTGGGGAATGGTTGCCAATAAATATTGGTGGCAGAGAGTAGTGCAGGGCAGGAATCCCCAGTTAGAGTATCCCTAGAGGAAGTACCATTTAAAAACCTTTGGTGAGAGAGTCCAATGTAGTCTGTTCTAATATTGAGCCTCAGACACCATCAGGTTGTTTATTCACTATCTTCCTTCTCTTACTCTGAACATCTTTATTTATAAAGATATTATATCTTTCTATCATCTATCTACATATCATCTATCATATTTTTTGAAAAAGACATCGGATAACTCAGATAGTATCCCACAAACAAATTACTACTGGAACCCGTGACACCTTCTCCCCAGTGCTTTATTTCAAAATGTGGAAAAATATCCACAGAAATCTCCCCACCAGATTCACTGCTTGATTAAATACTTTTTAAATATTTTAAGGACCATGATTCAGGAAATATAAAAACATTATTAAAAATACATTAAAAACATTCTAATTTAGAATGCTAAAACACGATTAAAAGGATTATCTTATTTAAAAACAACAACAAATCAAAATCAAATAAGCACACCAAGGGGGGGGGGGATTTCTCTTCTTCTCATGCCTTTTCCCTGGTCATTTAAGTTTAACTCTTGATTGTTGTGAACTAAAGATAATTTTTAAAAGCACCAGCAACAATGAAAGGAATGACCATCTCCCCCCCCCCTCCATGAAGGAGGAATGGGAGTGGGGATGGGCTGTTTGCCACACTCCCCTGATAAGAGACAGGCTGATTTAAATCATGCCATGGTAGTTATGGCATGCCGTGAGACACTGGGGGGCATAGCTGGAGTTATTATAAAGACAGCTGGTTTGAAACTGACAATGGATGGCTTCTCTGTTATGGAAAAGTTTTCCTGGATTGGAGGGAAAGGTTGTGTTTTTCCCCCCTCCCATCCCCATCTATCTTGTTTAGTGTCTCTGAGGACAGGATGGGGCCTGTCCTTCCAGGGCAATCCTGCCTGCCCAACTGATCTGTTTGGCGGTGCTTGGGTCTGGGGAATGGCTGCTGGTCCTCCTCTCTGTGGGGTGATCAGCCCAGATGGGCCTGAATCACCCTTCGTGTTGGCTCAAGGGCTCTTCCCCCCAGCTAGGACCCATTACCTGGCCCTCTTGCAGGGACCCAGTGGCCTTTTCTGGGGTGGATCAGCCTTGGCTGGTTGTGGAAGTCGCACTGAGAGGAGCACAGTGAGGCTCTTTCCTGTGGTCTTCCTGGCAGGGCCTTTGCTTCTTGGACCTTTCCTGGCATTGGGAGGGTGGTGAGGCTTCTTTCAGCTGTTTCCATGGTGAGGCAGTTGCTTGCCGGGCCTTCTTGGTGCTGCGGGGCATTTGCCAGGCATGTTTGCATGGCCTCTTCACCCCTCCCCCCTTAAGGGGTTGTCTTTTGCCTTTGGCACAGCCTTGCTGTCCTCCTCTTCTCCTTTTTCCTCTCTGGGTGCAGTGGGGGCATAAGTGCTGGGTGGGTTAGCACTCCAGAATGTGTCCTTACCCCCCCCCCTTTTTCTGGAGTCCCTGGCCCTGGGTGTCCCTGATAGTGCAGCACTGTTTGGGCTTGGCTCCCCCTAAGAGTGTGGTGATTTGAGTGTTGGGTCTCTGACACTGGTGATGGAGGTTTGAGACACACGTTGGTTAGATTTTAAGCAGGGTACTGTTCTCACTTGGCCATCACACCCCATATTCCAAGTGGTCAACTTGCTTCGATTTTTATTGCTGTGGGCTGTATTTCAGAGGACTCCCCCCCCACACACACACACATATGCATTCCAATTTATCTAGGCAGAACAGTTGTTGCTGTTAGCATCATTGTCATTGCTCTTGTTGGGATATACATATCCTTGCATTGTGGTGGGTTCGTCTACTTGCCTTGCCCTGCTGTTGTGCAACATGGCTCCAAAGAAAAGCAAAGGAAGTCCCAAGGGGAAGGGGCCTCCATCCTTCTAAACGTTTGATAGTCCAGCCTTCTTCATTTAGTGATGAGGCTGAGGATCTCATGGTATGAAATGTTTTTGAGAATTAGGGCACTTGAGGTGGCTCGTGGTGGGCCTTCTCAACTGCTTTCTGGCCAGCTCACTCCTCCGAGCATGAAGGGAGGTCCCCCAAGCGTTCTAAACAAGCTATGCTATATGAAGTAATGAAAACTCATGTTTTTGCTTTGGAACAGGAGTGTTCTGGCCACAGAGTGTGCTCTATGCAGGTGATCTATTCCTTTTCATGTCAGGAAGCTGTGGCTGTGGTTGATCCTGAGGACGCTGTCCAATCAATGTTAGCATCATCTCCTCCAGGTGAATCTCTGCCCCAGTATAGCAACCATCCACTAGACTATGCTTGGTCCTGGGTTTCCAGGCCACCATCACCAATATGCTGCTCTGATGGGTGGTAAAGGTGATGATAAAGGAGGATCAGGTATAGTTGGGCCTACGGTGCCATTTTGTTGGCCTATGCCCCAGCTTGCTTGGGGAGAGTGGTCGGGATCCCCATTTCAGTCTGTCCCACCTTTATGGTCAGGTGGTGACCAGCACTGGGGTGGGCCTTAATGTCACTCTGGTTATGCTGGTGTGTCCCCTTCTGTCATTCCATTTGATGAGAGCTCTCTCCCTCTGGGTGATCAACTATTGTTACAATCAACTATTGATAACATATTGAGGGGTGAGTGTATAGATGTCTTCATTTTGCTATATCATGAACTGGAAAAGAAGGAGAAAGAGGAGCTGGATGATAAAGAAAAAGAAAAATTATGTAGGAGGAAGGTAGAGTGTAATTTTTCAAATTAGCTTAACGGTTTCCACATTTATTCTGGAGTTAGAGCTAAAGCCCAGCCAACCTGGGCAGCTGTCCTGAATCAGTATATTACATTGACTATGTTGGCCCTGCTTGGCTGCTGTATGACAAGGCCTTTCACATGCGGGCAGCCTTATATCCCACAATGCATTGGGATATGTTGCATTCTCAGTTGTGGATGCAACTTATGACACCAGCCTGCCCATTCCAAGGTGAATGTACCCACAGTGGTTATCTGGTGCAGAAATTGGGTGGCCCTTCTCCTTCTCAGCCACAAAATTCCTCTGGCCAATTTCAGAAACTCATCTGTTGCGAGTTTACTTTTCAGGGTGTTTGCAACTGTAAGGCATGCAAATACAGTCATGAGTGTTCAGTATGCAAAGGCCCTCATTCATTTCGAAATTGCACTAAGGGCTGAGCCTAGTTGGGCTCCAAAAAGGATGACCAAGGGGGGTTGCAGACTGCCAGAAATAGTGCAAATTGAGTC
>CM034708.1:116332867-116358590 GCA_020142125.1 Phrynosoma platyrhinos
GGAGTTCCTGCATGGCAGGGGGTTGGACTGGATGGCCCTCGTGGTCTCGTCCAACTCTATGATTCTATGATTCTATGATTTGTGAAGCCACACCATAGGATCAGAGTTACTTCAGCTATAAAAGAAAATCTACTAGTCTGGTCTCAATTTCAGACAGACTTTAATGGGATTTCATTCTGGCGTGATGAACTCAAGCTCCATGATGAGCTGCAGATATAATCTGATGCAGCAGGTTCAGTGGGTTTTGGAGTTTATTTTAATGGCCAGTGGTGTGCCCATTCTTGGCCACAGGAGTGGATCCGGTCTGGATTAACTTCTGATCTGACTTTTCTCATTTTTTTTCCCATTATGGTAGCCGTCACCATGTGGTCTAAAGAGTTTGCCAATTCTTCTGTGCACTTTTGTTGCAATAACTTGGCTACTGTGCATGTCATCAACTCCTTGACCTCAAAATCCCCAAGGGTCATGTGCCTTGTCTGGGTGTTCACATTGCAATGCTTATGTTTTAATATTTTGTTTACGGCTTTGTATGTCATGGGAATTGATAATTCTATTCCAGATGGTCTCTCCTGTAAGCAGATGAATTGCTTCTGGAACTTGGCCCGCGGGGCAGATGCCTGAACATCTTTGGAACCTTGGCAACATGAAATGACATGGTCCCTGGGTCTCTTGGAACTCAAGTTCCAAGTTCTGCACCAACTGCTCCACTTCCTCAGCTCCTGCGGTATTGTGTTTTTCTCCATGACAGGGGATTGGCTCCTCAGTCTATTTATCTGCCATTGCTTTTTGACAGAAGCTCCAAGGGGTCCATGATACCAATACTGATTTTTGAATTAAAAAGGTATTGGAAGGCTGGTCTAGAGAGAGAGGTCAGATTAGGGATACTAGAACGCCTTTGTCTCCCAACATTCTAAAGGGCTTGAGATCCGTATGTGCTGATATTTGCTTATTGCCATATGAAGTTTTATTATTCCATTTTGCATCACTAACTGCATTTTTCAGTGTGCTCAGAATTAGTGCACTGATTTTGGCTGCTAAGCATGACAAGTCTGACAAAACATTACATTATGGTGATCTTAGGTTTGCTAGACAGAATGTTACACTAGTCATTAATCATATAAAACTGACCAGCCCACTAAAGGTTTGCAGCTCTCTTTAAAGCCTTACTCAGATATATCTATCTCTCCAGTACAGGCTTTTGCGTGAATACATTCAAGCGAGAGGATCCAGTCCAGGACCTCTTTTTGTTCAGTAAGATCTTTCTCCTTTGACCAAACATCAGTTTTGGGCTGGTATTTCCAAGGCCTAGTCTACTATGGAGCTCACTAATGCCCACTTTGCGACCCATTCTTTCCAAATTGGGGCTGCTTCAACGGCTGCCTCCATGGGCTTACAGCCAGACACCATCAAGCAAATTGGTCATTGGAAGTCTTCTGCATACCTCAGATACATTAGGAGATTACGTTGTTAATTGGTGTCTGTTTTTCAGATCCCCGCCCTCGGCCGTCAAGAGTTTGAATACTACTTTGTGGCCACAGCATGATCTACTAGGCTGCCCAGCAAGGAAGATCAAGACAGTTTGGTACTCACTTGGACCTTGGTGATGTTGCATGTTTTCATTGGTTGGGCAAGAGGTTAGGATGACCTGTTGCTGTTATTGCTTAAGGAGCACCAAGGGCCTCCCTCCCCATGTATTGGTGGTTCACCTTGGGGGCAAAGATCTTGGTTTGTTAAAGAAAAAGGTGCTTATTTTTCAGGTGCTGCATAATTTCTGCCTTATTAAACAGTCATGGTTACTTGTTCAAATTGTTTGGTCGGATATGCTCCCATGACATGAGTGGAAGTGTGGTGGCTACACTTTTGCCATTGATTCTGCCCAAGGATGGGCTAATAGGGAAATCTGTAAGGCCCTCAAGGCTGGCCTAGGCTATTATATTTCTGTGAGCACTTAGGACACCAATTGGGTGGAAGGGATGTTTCTGGAAACACCTCTTTAGGCCCGCGACCTGGGGGGTTGCAGAAAGAAATTGCCCTTAGGTGTGGGTTGAAAGATACCCCCCCCCCTTTAATCTTCACAGATTAGGAGAGGGACTTTCTGGTTAGACTTTCTAATGCAGGCTGGCCAACTAATAACAAAACTTTCACATTATCATTGATGGCTCAGGTGTTATTGTCCAAATAAGCTGCAGAGGTCATCCAGAGAAAGACACCAGGTGCAACTTCTCCCACACTTGGTAGTTCTTTGAATTAGTTGTAGTTCCATTAACAATTTAATAAATAGGTCAATTAATAAATAGCCCTGTTTTTATCCCAATCTGGTGTCTTGTCTCATTATTTCTGGAGTTGGGTGGCAATCACCTACTCCAAATCTATCTCTGTGATTGTCATTGTGTATCATTCTCAGACATGGTTGCTTTTGGGATAATATTACAGCAAATGGAAAAACAACAGTTTTCTAGTTCTATAATTTCCTACAAAGCCTTCCAAAACCAAACAAATAAATAAATATATCCACTAATAAAAGGTGTGAATTTCTTTTATCCAAAACCACATATTTACTCAACTTTTTCTCCTTCACTCCTTTTCTTAAAATTGGTCAGCTTCAATTTGTCCTTGAAGAAGTCAAATTAAAACAGTGTGTATTCTATTAATGTATATAAGCTATTTTTCTAGCTATTCTTTGTATTAGGGAAGAAGTCATTATTTCCTTGTTTTCTTACACCATATAAAACATTTGTTTTACAACTATTATGTAGCACTATTCTCACATGGTAAAACCAGAATTTGTATTACTAAGCATGGTGCTACAAATGGCAGTTCCATAGTGTTAGGCTGAATTGAGTTTACCTTGTGTGTGATGTAGATTGCCCTTGCTCTTACCCAGGTGTGCATCATTGTGTGACATGGGGAAAATGTATACTACAGTGGGAACAGGAAGTACATTTAGGGCTGCAACCACACTGCAGAAATAATCCAGTTTGACACCTCTTTAACTGCCATGGGTCAAGGCTATGGAATTCCAGAAACTGTAATTTTGTGGGACATTTAGCCTTCCCTATCAGAGAGCTCTGGTGCCACAATAAACTACAGTTCCCAGAATTCTGTAGAATGAGCCATGGCAGTTAAAGTGGTTTCATAACAGATTATTTATGCAGTGTGGATATAGCCTAGGACTTACAGAAGGGTTAGAGAAAACTGAACACAGCCCATTATTTTCCTGGTAGTTATTAGTGTCTTCAAGGTGTTTTTTTTTGGGGGGGGGGTATGCTTGCAATGAATCATCCCAGAAAGAATGAGAATATCAAACTACACAAAAGTTTTCCATTTCTCAGTGTATGCCTAGCACACTACGGTACTTGTTTTAACAATGGCACCTAGTCAAGCAGAAAGAAAGTTGGAACAAGTTGCTTTGCAGCACAGGGAGTGGAGACAATAAAATACTTATTTGACACATGGTTTATATTTTAGGTGTAATCACATAGCCTTCTTTTTTTAAGAAGAAAAAGATCAGTTGCTAATAAATGTTAGTGGCAGAGAGCAGGGCAAATAGTAAAATATTTCCAGGTTTCAGTGGTGATGCCATGTTTGCAACAGCATGTTTCAGTGGACTTATAAAAAGGTATCATTATTGAGTAGCAGCTTTGGAAAATAATCAATGCCATTTGCCATTACAGTGCAACAACACTTTTTCATTTCCTTTTTGAAAAGCATAAAGGAAACCATGCAGACATTTCATGATTCCAGCTAAAAATACCTAAGGGAAAGTAAAAACCCCAGCAGCTCCACAAAGTTAAAACTGCAGCCTGTGCTTTCATTTCTTCTATCAAGTTGGGAGGTGTCTGAAAACTGTTATGTTAAGGTGAAGGTTTAGTCTCCAAAGAAGACCTTCCATACGTAAAGAGCATCTGGCATCTCCTTTAGGATTTATGTGGCCATCTGCTTTCCTTTCTATCTGTTTTGTCTCCATCATGCTTCAGAGTGGGTTTCCACTTCTTCTGAGAAAAGAAAAAGGTTGATTACATGGTACAATGACAGCTCCACTGACCTTTTTGTTATGACTCAACTAAATTTAGTCCACTGGGCCTCCTCACCTTCACATAGAGCAAAATCAGATGGGATGAAGCAACCAGCATCCATCTCTTTTGCTTTGGTTTTTCCATGAGCAAGGCAAGATGAAAGGATTTATGACACTGTCCAAGGACTAAATACAATCATCACATCTATACTGTGGAATTGTTTGCATCAAGTTTAAAATATCAGAGATGTAAATGTTTGAGTCTTGCTCTTAGACTAGTTTGAAGGCAGCACAAAAATTCAGTTCATCTGTGTGACTACTAAGGTTCAGCTTTTATAGTAGTCTCAGATTCCTTTTTTCCTTTCACATCAGAATGGATGAAAAAAAATGTGGCAGGAAGGCAAGATGGAAAACAGAGTATAGAAAGATGCAGGGATGATGGCAACAGGAATGGAGGGGGATGGGAAGGCCCAGAGGCTTGTTAGAGAAATTCATATAACTTTGTATGGCCTGTAAGCCATTTAACAGAAAATGAAGAAGCTCATTGTGTGAAGGTCTAAGGTTATTCTACCTTTTCAAACAATCTAAAGGCCCAAGCAGACTGCCAGAAATAGTGCACATTAAATTGAGGCACTGCCCTGGCTCAGTGCTAGGGAATCATGGGAATTGTATTTTTTTTCTGAGACATTGAGCCTTCTCTGTCAGAGAGCTCTGGTGCCACAATAAATTGCAGTTCCCATGATTCCCTAGCACTGAGCCAGGGCAGTGCCTCTATTTAATGTGCACTATTTCTGGCAGTCTGCTTAGGCCCTAAGAGGAACAAATCTAGGTTCTTTCATCTGCTATTTAATATACTTGATGGGTTTTTTCCAGCAATAAATGGGTTCATACAGACATGATTGTAATTCCATTAAATAAATGCATAAGGGATGGCATCTTTGAAATGATATTATTAAAAAGACACCTCCACAGTAACCATTAAATAACTAAGTAACCTCCAGCAATTCCACTATAATCAGATGTATCTGTTACATGCATCAACACCCTGCACTTTGACACACTCTGAGTGCTTTAATATAAGCAATGGCCTGGCTACAAGATAATTATTAGTAACTATTATTGCAAAGTAAATTTCATTTGCAGAGTGCACTGGGTTATACTGATAAATGATAAACTCGCAACAGGTTTTTTATTAGAGTCCATCAAAAGATTCCAGGGTTAAATTGAGTTATTTGTTAACTAAAATTCACAGAGTTTTGAACCAAGAATGCTCAAATTTCAAGAAATAAAGCACAGAAAATAAAAACTTACCCACGGGCTGATAAAATATAACTAGAGCAACATGGTTTTGTAATATGTAGCACTATGTATTTTCTAGTGACATACAGACTGATTCCCTTTATACTCTACAGTTTTAAATTTATTTATTTATTTATTTATTTATTTATTTGATTTCTCTCCCACCTTTCTCCCCAAAATGACCCAAGGTGGCTCACAAATAAAATCCAAAAACATGTGATTGTTTTGTTTATTTTTAAGGAGTGACGTTTTAATGTTTTAATTAATAGGTTTTAATGTTGATATTGGTTTAATTTCTTTTTAAGGGGAGGGAGAGTTTCAGGATTTTTGGAGTTGTATTTGTATAGAATTTTCACTGCTGTAAGCTGCCCTGATTGTTTGACAAAGGGACGGGATACAAATAAAATTTATTATTATTATTATTATTATTATTATTATTATTATTATTATTATTTATAACCCACCCCTCTGCATAGCAACTGGGTTGGCATACAGTTGTTGTTGTTGTTGTTATTATTATTATTATTATTATTATTATTATTATTATTACAATAAAACAATTAAAATATCATCTAAAAACAGTATAAAATTAAAGACATTAAAACCCCACTAAAACTATAGTTACCATTCTATATAACAAACACCCAAGATCCCATAATTATACATCAAATGCCTGCCAGAATAGAGCTGTTTTTGCTTGCTGACAAAAGGGCATTGCAGAGGGCAGGAGCAACACTGAAACGGCTCTCTCATGTCCTCACCAGGCAAGCCTGTGATGGTCGCAGGACCAAGAGAAAGCCTTCCCTGGAAGATCTTAGGGCTTTAGCAGGTTCGTATGGGGAGATACGGTCAATCAATCTGGACCTAAGCCATGTCAGGCTTTATAAGTCATAACCAGCAGTTTGAATTGTGCCCGGAAACAAACCGGTAGCCAGTGAAGCTGTTTCAGCAAGGGAGTTATGTGGTCCTAACATAATAATTACACCTAACATAATATCACTCAGCAGTAATTTCTTCATGTACATGAAGCTGATTCATGCTTGTTGTTGTTGTGTGCCTTCAAGTCATTTCCAACTTATAGTGACTCTAAGGAGTACCTATCATAGGGTTTTCTTGGCAAAATCTAGTCAGAGGAGATTTGCCTTTGCCTTTGCCTTCCTCTGAAAAGTGGAGAGAATCTTTCCTAAGATTACTCAGTTCATTTCCATGGCTGAGTGGGTATTTGAAACCTAATCTACAAAACTGTAATCCAAGACTCAAACCAATACACCACACTGGCTCTCTCTGGTCATTAATCCCAGTATTAATCAAACATCTAAGCTTAGAAGATGGAGCTGCTTTGAAGTCATGCTTTTCACTGAGAAGCTACACATTAAACCTAGATGTTGCTAAATATGCTGCCTACCACCAAACCATGTCCATACCACTTACTTAGCAATATGACTTGTGTACCAGAATTTTGAGGTTTCTAATGCTAATAAGTCCCACCACTACCACCACCCCGAATCATGGAAAATTAAAGAAATTGGACAGGAACCCACTAATGCAATCTATCATACAATTATGCAGAATGATTACATTATTATACAGAGATACAACACAAAATAGTTATCACAAGATGTTGTGAGGTAGCCCTGGAAATACAGCATGAATTCCTTTTCTAGCAGTAATTATATAACCCCCTGAATACTACTACTACTAATAATAATAATACTAATAATAATAATAACAACAACCAGCCAAATTGGAAATGTCACAAATGTTTTCAACACCATTGATATGGGTGATGAAAATCCATACTGTTCAATTTCATAGCAAAACATTTTAAGATGAATCTATGATATGAGGGAAAAGAAAAAAGCTAGAAATTGTGTCTTTTTACTCTCTTGGTTACTATGGTGCATAAAAGAGGTAAAAGAGGCAACTGGAAGAGAAAGAATTACACTTGCAGGGAACAAAAATATGCACAATATTTCCCTGCCAAGGAATGGTAAAGAATTACTGTCACCTTCAATATCAGTTTCTTTCACCATGTAACTATTATTATTTATAAACCATCTTTTATTCTGGGAGGACAGTGAAGCAAGGACACACACAGCTGTAGCACAATGTGCAGATGAATTAAAAAGATTTAGTCCAGTGAATGTGTGTGTCCCAATGTGTGAATTCACTTTCATGGTACCTCCCCCTTCCCCTCCCCCTCTCCTCCCATTCCCTCCCTTTTTTTTTTTTTTTTTTTTGTCTTCATCAGCTTGGACAAAAGTTTTCCCACAGTTCTGGTGCCGGTTTCTTTGAAACTAATGATTCTGTTGACTGGCTTTAGTTTTTCATTCATGGAAGTTATTCAGCTGTTGTATACTGTATACAACATGCAGCAGCAATCAACAAGCATTTCTTAGCAATGAAGAGCTGGGGCATAGTTATCATTAAGGAAATGTTTGTGGTAGCCAAAAAATTGCATTCCAAAGACCTTATTCATTCAAAAGTAATTTAGCTTACTTATTGTTGTACTGCATCATACAGAAAAGTGTGTGTACCTGATATTTTACTTATTCACATACAACATTTTGTGATGCTATTTCTCTTTGGTGAGCTCAGCTATATCGTTCATAGCTTGATATCACTCACCATACTAGTATTAGTAAACAATTTGCCTGCTTTTGCCCGTCTAAGGGGGGTTGCAGATTGCCAGAAATAGTCCACTTTTAGGGTTAGGGTTAGTGCTAGGGAATTGAGTCCACTTTTAGGGTTAGGGTTAGTGCTAGGGAATAATGGGAATTGTTTTTACCCCGAGACATTGAGCCTTCTCTGTCAGAGAGCCCTGGTGCCACAATAAAATACAGTTCCCATGATTCCCTAACCCTAACCCTAACCCTAAAAATGGACTCAATTTGCACTATTTCTTGCAGTCTGCAACCCCCCTATGTATCCAGTTAATCTGCTACACTGCACTGGTGTGCAAACTAAGATTTTGTTCATACAGAGATTTTTGGTTACACAAGCCCACTATAAAATATCAGCCAGTTTTTAAAAAGTACAAAACATGCCAGATCTTGCACTTGAAACAACTGTGTCTAGACTCCAATATATTCTATATGCCATTGCAGGATCTTATCTATTGAGCACCAATACTGAACTGGCTAAGATGTTCTGTAGACATTGCTCACCAGATTTTCACCAATCCAAGTCATAGATTCAGCAGGCTGTTATGTAATTCTAAGAATCATAATACTTCAGCTAGTAATGTAAACTGGGATGGGAAGCTATGATAGGGGAAGAGGTCAATTTTCACCTCCATGGTCCCTCAGCTAGTTATACCAGTACATCTTTGGGGCAAAAAGGGAATGAAAGTTCAACTCAGAAGTGATCAGAAATTGTTTCTGTGATTGATTGATTGACTGACTGACTGACTGATGCACTTTTTTGGCCATATGATAACAAGCTTTCTCTGGATGGTGTAGAATGCAAATACACAATCCTCAGGTGGAATTTCAAACTTTGCAAACTGCCATATTGTCATCCCCCCCCCCCCCATGGTTTGATAATTTTCTTGCAAAACAGACTTTCTTGTTCTTTCAGTAGCTTCCAAACCATGCTTCAATCTCTGACAAACTACTGTACTTGAATCCCATGGGGGGAGGGACAACTGGAACATATATAAAGTTAATAATAATAAATTAGGAAGGGAATATGAGGTGTTCATTTCTGGTAGGTGTTTAAAAATTCTTCATAAGTTTTATTTTCTAGTTATCAAAACAAGCATGTAATAAGTACTCTGAATATTGGACTTTTATCATTCTTGAGAGGGAATGAGAATGAAGGAGCAATCTGATGCTCACTTACATAGGAATAAACTCAGCTGAACCTAATGCAGCTTGTTTCTGAGTAAACATGTATAGGATTGTGCTATAAATCTCTTAACAAAGGTAAATAGAAGTAGAGAAGAATTTCAAAAGGAAAACTAGATAGATCTCTTCTAGCGGATATAATTATGGCTAAAGTTATAATGTCACAGAGGTGTTTGTTCTCTAATAGCATCTTCTCATTATTTTTTTTAGTTGTTAAAATTACTTGTTTACAGAAATGATTGAAGAGTGTCATAAATGTCATACACAAGTAGCATAAATGGAATAGAAAGCAGACTAGCATGACCTCAAATGAACATTAATGTATAATTTAAAACATCAGTGGAGCAAATACTCTATTCCAACCCCCCCCCCCCAGGAAAGTCTGAATAGATAGATAGATAGATAGATAGACAGATAGACAGATAGATAGATCAATATAGATCGATCGATCACTGGCTCTGTTTGGTCTTGCAGTCTGAGACCCAATGAACCTGATAGCTCAATAAACTATTAAATATAATTATGAGACCACAACATCTTCCTTTAACACCAGCAGGCCAAAACTGGGGACGTAAGCCCTTTTGTATACATTCTGCCTTATTCCCTTTTCTAACAGGATGTAGAATTTGAAAAAAAAGTTACTTTTTACACTTCAGGTCCTATAATCCCAAATTTTACAAGTTGTAATCCAAGTTGCATGAAGTAACATTTCTAAGAACTGTGATAAATTATAAAAGAAATAAAGGTATCACTGTTTGGTGGATTTTTGTTTGAATTTGCTAAATGACCAACACAGCTACCCCTAAATGTATAAAAGAAACCTAAAAGCTTAGAGCAAGATGAGGATTTTTACTTTGGAGTAAGGAAACTCTGTGTTTCATCTAATATGAAGTATAGGAAACTGTATCATGGAGGACATGATATGGCCAAATGTTAAGAGCTGTAAGAAACATTTTTCATAAGGACCGGAAAATGAAAATATGTTACAGGTGGTAATATTACATAACTTCAGAGGCAATAACTTCAAGTTTTACATACATCATAAATCTAAACGATTTTTATTATTAATCAGAGGAGAGAAATTAACTGGAACATAAACCAGCCCTGTATCAATTGGAAGCAAATAAAAAAAGCTGCAGCAAATCTCCCATTAGTACAAGCCAGCCCAAGATTGAGTGATGTTAATGCAGATTTATCAATCCATAGAAGCTGATGATATGGGAAGAAAGGCTATGAAAAGGTATCTGCCCTGAACAGGCAAGAGAATTTGGAATTCATACAAATTCCAGTCCAACAACTTTTCTGACTGAGATTCACTTATTTCTATATAAGATTTTATGTGCAGAAGATAATCTGCATATGTTGTTTCCTGTTTAAAATATCCTGTTGTCTGTTCACTCCCTCATGCACAAATTTTGCATATAATAGGTCTCATACCAGAAAGATCCTTGTCATTCTAAAATTCTCTTCATAAGGATTACTCAATATTAAAAAAAAAAACCCAACACATTTTGACCATTTTCCAAATATTTTTGAATATTCTTTCCATCCCAACTCAAGCCTGTTCCATGAATAAGAGCCATCAAATGTTCAACAAAGATGTGTTAACCAGAAGTGAGTTTCTTAACAATTTTTTTGATATAAAGAAGTTGCTAAGAAACCACTACCATTTAAGAGATCTAAAATACATTGTAAAAGAATAACTTTTTTCTCATTGTTCCTTTTACATCTTCCATGTTCATTCATTAGTCTCTATTTATCACAAAATGTGATATATTTTATTAGATCTGAAAGACATTTAAATGTAAACCTTCTCATCGTTCCTTAGTTAATTTATATTTTACAATATGCATTTCAGAAGATGTGAATTTCTAACAGCTGTTCAGAGCTGATGAATGGCATGGAGTTCATTAACGACACACAATTTATCTTTTCAGGCACATTAATAGTTTAAGATTTTCATTGCTAGAAACAGCTATAACCTGTGGAATGGTAGAAGGTTGTCTTATACGCACACACACATATGCAGAGAGATTGAGAGGGAGAGAGGGAAGGGGGGAGAATGATCGAGAAAGGGTGAGAAGGAGGGGAAGAGGAAGAGCAAAAAATGAGAGCATGCCGTGTAATACTGCTATATGAAATTGAAAGCCACATACAAATGTATAATGGTGAGATGCTTCTGTCTTCCTATTTGTAAAGTGTTACATTAAGATTTTTTTTTTGACAAATTCCTGGTTTTCTCCACTCCCTTAATGATGTTCATGTTTTCACATTTATTCTTGGCTTACAAAGAAGCAGTGGAGATATAACAGAGCAGAAGCTAATAGTTTTTATTATACATAATAGGGGTGGGTGATAGCAGAGGGAGCAGGGAATCTGTTTTTGCTTCTGTCACAGGCCACCTGCCCTGGAAAAGCAACAAAAAATTAAACCAGAAGTACTTCCAGACCCCATTGCCATGTTGTTTTCTCCTAGTTTCACCATTTGTTTACTTGTGGGAGGAGTGATGAGGCCTACAGGAGTGACAACTTAACAGATTTTGCCAATTTTTGTTCTTCTCAGTGGGGGACAGGGTGCAGGGGGAATAAAGGAATCTTGAGGTGTTTCAGAAAACTGCATGGGATCACATGTACATGATGTGCTTCACTTTTCCTACCCATAGTATGCAACATGTTGATGACCAACTTCCTACTTCCATGGTATGTACATGCATTTGTACTCATTAATTAAATTTTAACCTTAACTTTATGCTCTCCCAAAGGTATTCAAGGCAGTTAATGATACTAAAATACATGAATAAAAACAAAATCATGATTTTAAAAAATAACATGCCATTTAATAACATGGTTTTAAAAAAAGACATTTAACAACATGGTTAAAAATATAATAATGCTGATAATAGCTACACATCATTTCTGGCCTGATTCAACAAGCAAAGATAAAACAGGCAGAATACTTGTGAATGAAAGAAGGCTCTGAAATCCAGTAAAACTAACTGGTGGGGCCTATACCTGTCTTCCATATGACAGGTCAGTACAAGGCATTGCATGGAAATGTAGCCCTATATGGAGCTACTGCTATGGGTATAAGCACCTCTCATGGAAAGGACTGTTTTAGGTCCTCAGTGTTTTGACTTTAAAGATAAATGTTACTTCAAGCAAGCCATTCCCCATGACTAGAGTTTGTAATCAGATAAATGAGTTGGTACATTGTTTCACTGAAAATTATTCTTTCTAAAAACCCATTCTCAAGTGGCATCATTAAGGGGTGTGGGGTGTGTGCAGACAACACCAGGTGGCACCATAAAGGGGGGGTGATACCACTGTTCCCCAAAGATCTACCTTTCAGCAGAAATGGGCTGTAGCATTCATCTGCATCCTTTTAAAATGCTTTACAACAGGGGTAGGCAACCTTTCCCCTTTAAGGGCCATGGGACTTCAGGTCCCAGAAGCCTCAGCCATGTTGGCCAATAGTCCCATGTTGGCCAATAGCTCCTGGGATTCTGGGAGCTGAAGTCCCTCGGCCCTTAAAGGGGAAATGTTGCCTACCCCTACTTTACAAGATGGTGGGAGAGGGGTTAAGCTCAGTGGGAGGAGAAAGGAGAGGCTTCAGTATTTTTAAGAAATAAAAAATTAAATTTCAAAATTAAATTTTATTTTTTTAAAAGTTTGAAATTTTTAATTTTTTTATTCTTTTCAAATTTTCTTTAAAATACCACATTTTAACCAAATCTTCACTATGTATAGTGATATACAATCTAAATGTGTGTGTGTGTGTGTGTGTATATATATATATATATATATATATATATATATATATATATATATATATATATATTGTGCATATGATATTGTAATTTGAATATATAATTTTAATTTTGCTAGCTGTTTATGACACAGCTATTAGCATTACATTCAGTGGTATATGGGAATTAATCAATTAGTGCAAAAAAAGCATTACTAAGGATTCTGTATAGTGAGAAATGGGATACGGTCAAGGGGGGGTGACACCATGAGTTACCACACCAAGTGACACCAACTCCAGTGATGCCACTGCCATTCTCATCTGAGGTGTGTTCCTGATTATTTATAAGTTATAATTTTCCACATCCTGGAAGTTCTCATTTTCTCAATCCAAGGACATGTGTCAGAAATAGAGATGGAGGAGAAATCTGCTCACCATACATTTTAATGTAAACTTTTCTCTCTCTCTTTTTTGCACTTCCTGGAACAAACAGAATCACAATTAGCCTTTGCTATTTGCACTTCTCCACATTTTGTGATGGAGTTCTTCAGCTTCCAACATACATACATTGAGAAAGGGCACACAAAAACGTGCAGATTGCTGAAAATACAAAATCCCATTATATAACATTTCATGCAAATGTTTACATTAGTTGCAGTGATGAAATACATGTGATAGGATAGGATAGGATAGGGGAGCCAATTTTCTGTTTCAGCTACACAGACTGCCAAAAATCTTTTAAAAAACAAACAAGGAAAAGCAGAACTGAATGGATGTCCACTTCTAGTTTTTAAAACCACTGAAAAGGGATTGTTACATATTTAAAAGGTAAAATGCCACTTCTAAAGGCTCCAAGGAGAAGCAATTCATTCAGCAACAATGGGAATCTGAAGATGCTGAGGGTCAACAAAGCATCTCTCTGCCCACCTCTGCATTAGGAGAAAAGCATGAACAAGTTTGCACAGACTTTAAAAATAGTTCACAAATTGAGAAATGGAGAAAAAAACTGGAAGTGACAGATACTCAATCTTGAGGCTTAATATTTTACAGAAGCATGTCTTGAATATTATATTTGCAGCTGTGTAAGATTCAAAGCTATACCTTGTTGGTGTATATTTAGATTAGCACAATAATTATCACACTTCATGGTAGAAAAGCTTTAACCTCATCAAAAGGAAATCAGTGTGAACTCACTAAAAACAGATCCAATGTGAGGGAACTAGTGAAATAATCCTATCAGTTTTAATCAATCAATTAGTTCTAAGCAATTAATTAACATTGTGTGAGACAGCCAGCACAATGTAGTGGTTTGAGCACTGGACTAGGATTCTAGAGACCAGGATTCAGGTCCCAGCTCAGCCATGAAACCCACTGGGTGATTTTGGGCAAGTCACATGCTTTCAGTCTCAGGGAAAGGCAATGGCAAATGTCCTCTGAACCAATTATGCCAAGAAAACCCCATGACAGGATTGCCTTAGGGTCACTATAAGTCAAAAATGACTTGAAGGCCCACAATAACAACAGACTGGCATAAGAATTAAAATAATATTTCTCAGGAAAAACCACACTGAGGGTTTAGATATCTTATAAGAGAATTTTTTTCTGGTATGAGAGAAAAGATGTGCTTCTTCTGAAAGCCACATGTTTGCATTTGAGTGATGGGCATCATCTGGTGCTGGTGTTATACTGACAGAATGGTGGGAGCCAGGAGAAGTGGTGCAGGACTCAAAACTGGAAATAGAAATCCTTCATAAATGATTTTTAGGTGACAAGTAAGTCTGAATAAGGAAGGGCAAGAGAGAAAACTTCAGCTATGACTACCAGTGGATCACTGGATTTAGCTAGTTAAAAACACTTTTATTCCTAAAACAAACAAACAAACAAATCAACCCATGGTAATTTGGTAACAATTAATCATGTATTATTTAACCATGTAAGTGCAATGCTATGTATACCTACTCAAAAGTAACTTGCAGAAGATTCAGTGGGTTTGATTCCCAGGTAAGTGAGCAAAGCACTGCACTCTACTTTGATTATTAATTGATTAAAAATTGCAGCCATAAAGAAAAAGGATCCTTCCAGCCATAAAACTCACCACAGTAGTCCTTGGCATAATGTATGCAGTAAAGAGAAGGTGATAAAAAAAATGGTGCAGATAATGGTGTGCAGTTCTATACAACAGTATATGTCTGGTGGAAAGATTTATGCCAACTTCTCATCTTTACACTGTCTTTCCATAAATAGTTGATCAAGTGTCCATGTGTGTAGGCTATTGTGCCTGCACATAAAACTATAAAAGTAAATGATCTCATATTTGCTATCTATCTGCAGACCGTCTTCTTGGCAGTTACCCAATAACTGACTGATGTGTATCTTATGGAACTGAGATAATTAATATGTCTACCAATTCCCAAATGAAATTCAGGAAGCAAAATCTGTTTAATGTAGTAAGCAAGACATAGTGTGTGTGTGTGTGTGTGGTCTAGAGACATTTGATAACTGACAAAAATACATGTTGGTAAAAAAAATAAGAGTATTTTTTCTAACTCCCTCTCCCCCATACAACCTTGCATTAATCTCCCTTCCAGGAAAAAAAAACTGTACACCTAGAAATTAAGAGCACTGAGAAAAACCATATATATATATATATATATATATAGAGAGAGAGAGAGAGAGAGAGAGAGAGAGAGAGAGAGTTGTTACATGAAGTAGAAAAAAAAGTCCTTAAGTCATCATTAGTGGAATATGTTAATTTTTCTACAAGATGATTTTTAAATGATTAAGAATAGCTTTGTTCACCTGAATAATGATGTCTTTTTTTTATGGCAATCTGCAATCTTGAATGTCAAATCCACAAGGCAGTTTATGAGTAAATGTGCTTTTGACATCAGTGGAAGAAAATGTAATAGAAGAATCAACTGAAAAAACATCCCCATAAATTAAACACGTTTCTCTTCAGAAAAGATCGGGCAAATCTGCCTCACAGATCTGACATGTCCTTGGAGCCATAACAGCAAAAGTCACATTGAGGGAGGAAAGCAAAACACATCCTTTTAACATAATGTTAACATAATGCTACTGTGCACTGGAAAAATATACATCAGAAAATGTAGCCATCAGAAGAATGCCAGTTCCTGATACAGCTCATCTTCAAAGCATCCAAAGCTGTCTGTGTCCCATCAGTGGCCCTGAAGCCAAATTGAAATAGATCTAGATAATTTGTATCACCCAGGAAACCCTGGAGCTAGGATGGGACACTACCATATGCTCCAATGCTTTGCCCAGAAATGGATTAATTGAAATTGGCTGGTAATTATACAATACAATGCAGTTCAGGGAGATTTTTTTCAACAAGGGACATACAACTAGGATTCATTTCTCAAAAGGAACCAGTGAGTAATTTTAGCAATTTTCCTCCCAATATGAAAATGTCTTGAAAATCTGGATCAAGATATAATCTCACCAGGCTTGAATTGAATTGAATTGATATCAGCAACATTTCATTCAGTAAATATGATGTCTAAGTGGAATGCATCCTGGGCAGATGAAGTGACATTGTGCTTTTGTTTAAAGTTAATGTATACAGAAGTACTTACCTCAGGATGCCCTCCAACTTCAATATATGTGCACACAGGATGGAAAGCCCCAGTTCCACACACATATAAATGTGTTTGATTGTAAGCCTTGAGCACCTTGATGAAGTTAGCACATTCTTTCTATAAAGATTTAAAAGAGAGTAGCATATATTCAGCAAGCATATATACATTGCATTCCCATAATTCACAGGCATATTGTTTCCACAGCTTATACAATAATTGTCAAATGTTTGAGTCTTTGCCCCCTCCCAAAGATAAAGATGTCTTCCAACAAAAATAAGGAATAAAAAATAAAATAAAGTAACAGTCTCATAATCAAAATCCACAAAAGTGAGAATTCAGGGCCAAAGGTCCTACTCAGAACATCTATAGGCTTTTAGAGTAAGTAGGGATTCAAACTCTCAAAAAGGCCATGAGAACAGAGCATCTTTAAACCTGATCAGAGATACTGTTCCCTTAAACAACTGTTCCTCACCACAGATGTCCTCACTGATACAAAGGAAGCCCCCAATATTCAGAATACATTTAACATCTGGATTTGTGTGTTTTATATCATACTGACAAGCTACTGATGTCTAATCTAGATGCAAGAAATCTAACGCAATGGAAATAGTGTTTTTAGTAGATGGTCACCTTGAAAGACCCCTTGCTCCAGCTCCTCTACCACCTCTTAAACATATGTAAAGCTTATGGCTTTTTTCAGTCATCCCCTTCTTCTTTAAACACAGATTCTGGGATTGTCTCCTCCACCCATTTTCTTTGAGTTTCCTGCATTTGCAACCTTTCAACATTAGATGAGAATATGGAAGACTGTCAAGCTCAACCAGTTGATTTGTCAGAACAGGTGAGAAAATAACCCTCAGGGATGCCTTAGGTCATTTCCCAGGCAAGCTGCAAACAATTCTATCCAAATAAAACAATAATTCTCCTTTGAAGTAGTTTTGAGGCACAATGTTCATGTTGTTTTTCAGGTTTATCTTTTCCTCTGAAAGTAAATATTTTAATAACATATTGGGATGGGAAAATATCCCAGAAGAAAATGTATAAGAAAAACAAATATGTCAAGTTTCACTTTTGGCTTATGCTAAGTATATAACTAAAACCAGTTTCTCTCCACCTGATGCATGTAAGAAAGTGGATTCTAGTCTATGAAAGCTAGTGCCATAATAAATCTGTTGTTGCTAGAAGACTGTTTCTCCAACTGAAGTCCTCCCACCACTTCAAAGGGCAATACACAGCCAGCTCTCTACATTTGTGGTTTTGACTTTTTTGGGTTTGATTATTTGCAAATTTGATTAATATATTTGGAATCTCCAGGTCTTCCAGTGTGACTCTGCAGAAGTCGATGAGTCATGCAGGAAGACCTAGAGATTCCTAGAGAAAACATTTATCTAGGCATATGTAGGTCCTCTAGCATGATTCTGTGGTCAACATCTGGGGGATGGTGACCACAGAATTGTGTTGGAGACCTAGAGATTCCTAGAGAGGTGTTTTCTTAGGTCAAAACCCAGTGGTTCTTTTATTTGTGTTTTTTCCCCACTTTTACAGGGATCTTGTGTCCCTAACCCCAGCAAATGTGGAGGACCCACTGTATATCCAGACTCAACATCACAGATCAAACATCACCTTTCACACTGTCACTTCACATATCCACCTGTGTCAGATGGAAAATCAAGAGATACACAGACATGTGGCTTGTGTGGAGATTCCATTCTGAACTATTTATCACTGCGTGATAAAAAGTGTGTGCTTTTTATCACGGAGCCCTCTGAAAACCAGCTGAGCAGTCTGAGCCGCTCGCCTCCACGGCTGTGAGGAGGAACACCAGCGGCTATAAAACGCCACCTGACAACATCTTCCCCGCAAGCGGTGGTGTTTTGGAGGCTGCAGAGGACTGTTACAGACCTTGTAAGATCAGCTGAGTGGCCTCACATATAACTTGATTGAATTTCTACCTCCGCTCTGGCTGTTGCCCAGCTTTCATCTATACAGCCGTTGTTGTACATTTATTTTATATCATTGTTGTTGTTAATTTTATTGTGGCATTTTAATTCTTTAAGTTTAATTCTGTTTTAACAGGGGAAGGGTTGTTGACCGAGGGAATGTTTCTTAATTTTGTTGTTCTTTTAATATGTTGTAACCCACCCCAATTGCTGAGCAGAGGGGCGGGCTATAAATAAAAAAACTATTATTATTATTATTATTATTATTATTATTATTATTATTATTACTATTTGCTCTGACAAAGGCCAGAAACAGATGAGCCAAAAGGGCCACTGTTGGGCTGCATTGGTGGCATGGTGTTTAAATGACTCATGTCCCAAATGCAGCTGGAAACCACTCCAAAGCCACACCAACCTGGAAAAGCTGGCTTGAAAAGGAGTGGGGACAAACCCTACTCATTTTCAGAAGCCAGTTTAAAATAGTGTTGTCGGGCCAGAATGGAGCCACACACATGTTGTTGCTACAGTCCTGGGGCAAGCAGCCCTGGGGTGGCCCCAATCCGCCCTTGTGGGCAGTCTGTTTTGCCCCACAGTTATCATATACAAACCTTTATAAATACTTCAATGCCATAGTGCACTCAGAGACATGCACACCAACAAGGTTTATTTCTACTTGTAGGAGTAACTCTTAACTATCTCTGGAGCAGTGGTTAAGAGCTGCAGTGAGGGTTGCTGTTCTTTAACATGGTAGTTGGAGTCATGTCACCACTAGCAAAAGTTGCAGCCATTCTTCACACAGGCTGCATCAGCACAGTAGAAATAATGCAGTTTGACACTGCTTTAGCTGTCATGGCTCAATGCTATGGGATTCTGGGATTTGTAGCTTGTTGTGGCAGCAGAGCTCTATGATAGAGGGGACTGAATATCTCACAAATTCCAGGATTCTATAGCATTGAGCCATAGCCATTAAAACAGTGTCAAGCTGCATTATTTCTGCATTACAGTTGCAGCCACATATGCCCTTGGATTAGTACAGAGCATCACTTAGAAACAGTATAAGCACAGAGCACACTCATCTCAAAGAGAAAAAAAATGGGGTGGGTAGACTTTCAAAGTCAGTTGTGGTACGTTCCTTACAAATTCACCAGTGGGCTGACAAATGCATATTCATCATTTGAAGAATATAGTATTTAGTGACAAGTTTCATATGTGGGTGGACCATCACTGAGCTAGCACTTCAGAACTAGCTCTTGCAACACTTCTATAATCTGAAAAGAAATACACTACATTGGCATAAATTCATTTCTGCATATCTGTGAATTGGGTCATGGAGCTTTCACCCTACCTTCTCACTCCAAACCAACATTTATAGTATGTGAGAGTGTGTCTGGGTATACTAGTATCTCATTCTCCCAATCTATTAGGTTATCAGGGTTCTTAAAACCTAGAATTAATCAAGAGACAACTAGAGGGGTGTGATTGTGCTGACTGGTCTTATCCTGACCTTCATCTCTTGTGAGTTTTCTGTACAATCCTATATGTGTATAAAGTGAACTATATTTGCACAAGCTGTTTCTGCAAACATGTCATTTAGGCATGCAAAGGTACTCTGTGGAAGACACTAACAAGGTGTTAATCTTATTAGCAACAGTATGGATTGGAAGTCTCACTCCCCTTTACACATGTTGATTTTTGCTGAAATTTGGTAGACCTGCACATGAACTAATGTGTCTAGCAAACTGAGATTGGTGGCAAATCAACAGGTGCAGTGATATTATAAATAATAATAATAATAATAATAATAATAATAATAATAATAATAATAATAATAATAATTTTTATTTATATCCCGTACAACATCACAAAACTTCAAGCAATACATCAAATTAAAATCCCATCTCTCCTTCACCCACCCACCCATCCCCCCAAACATTAATTCACTCCTTCCAAGAACAGGGCTTCTAATAATAACATCATTAAGATCCATAGTTAGATACATTCTTGCATAAATAGAAGTCAACTGACCTGGTCCAAGTTCCCACTAGTCAATTTCATAAGAAAAAAAAATACTAGATGAATTGCAGTGGTGACAATGGGATGTACAGATTTGTCCTTTGGTCTTCCCATAACTACAGACTCAGATTTAGCTTTCAACTATCCCAGCTTCTGCACACCTAGCAGTTCTAAAGATGTAAAAGTTCAAGTAGATAAATAGGTACCACCTTAGTGGGAAGTTAATGGCATTCCATGGAGTCATGCAGGCCACATGATCATGGTGTCCTCTTTGATAACACTGGCTTCCTCAGCTAAGTAATGGAGATGAGCACCACCCCCTACAGTTGGACATGACTTGACAATCATGTCAAAGGGGAAATTACCTTTTAAACTTGCTTCAGAACAGGGATCTGTTGATTGCTTTGGTTTAAGCATAAATACAATGGGACCTCAATATCCATGGAGGATCTGTTCCAGACCTCCTGCAGATACCAAAGTCCATGGATGCTCAAGTCCCATTGTCCCCAGTGGTGGTACGTACATGTGACTGTGCTACCATTAGGGACAACAGGACACAGTAGCACCAGCTCCCTGGGCTAAGGTACTGGAGGAGAAGCCCCACAAAGACCAGGAGCATTGCTGTCACCAGAGCCAGAAGCTGCGGCCAGCACTGCTCCTCCTCAGAAACATCACTCCCTGGAGTCAGAGCCCCACCCAGGCCCAACACCTGGATGGAACCCTGAGGCCTTGAGAACCAAGCACTGGTCCTTGCTCCATCTCCCTCTGGTTGATGGGGCTCCAGCCTCTGAACTATCTCTGCCTCCAACCCCGCCCCCCTGAAGCCAAGCCCAGACCAGAAGCCTCAGGGAAGGGAGGAGAAGAGAGGAAGGAAGGAAGGACTTCAATCCCGTTGTTCCCAATGGTGGTGGTGGCCACATGCACACACTGCCTTTTGTGACAATGCAGGCTTGCCGTCTGCAGATGGCAAATCCATGGATACTGAGGTCCCACTGTACATACATGGACTACATGAGGAATATTTATAACTCAGGATTAATTTAGTGCAAAATATGTTCATGGTTGTTCTCTGCAGTAAGCAGCATTTTCTGCACAAAAAAATAATCTTCAGAAAATGTTTCTTCCTGCAAACAAAATGTTTTCTGTGAAAAAACAACCATGTGTAAAATTTCTCTAGAATAAGTCCTGAAATATGAAGGTTCTCACCAGTCCATGATTCTTATTATTAGGTTTTTTTGATATTTTCCAAATATTTTTGAATATTCCTCCCATTCCTAGCTTACACAGGATTACAAGTGAATATACCTAAGTCATAATTCTAAAATTTTATATATGTACCCCACTTAAACATACAGACACAATACACTCAGTGGTATAGCACATGCTTTCATGCAAAAGACCCTAGGATCAATCCCTGGCAACTCCAAGTAGGAGTAGGGTATATGAATCTACAGTCAGATTCATTATAGGGCAAGTTTTCTATGTGTCTACATTCAGTAGTCCCCAAATTGTGCCCTTTAAGAGATTTTGGACTTCAGCTCTCAGAAGCCTCAGCCATGTTGGCCAATAGTCTGGGATTCTGGAAGCTGAAATCCAAAATCCCTTAAAGAGCACAGTTTGGGGACTACTGCAAGTACATCATGATGACAGTGCCATCAATATACAGCTAGTTCAATATACTTGTTCAAACTTCAGCTAGTTCAAAAAGTTGCAACCAGAAAGTTAACCAGGGCAGATTACTGACAGCATGTAACTCCTTTGTTGCAACAGCTCCATTGGCTGCTGGTTTATTTCTAGACACAATTCAAAGTGCTGGTTATGACTTTTAAAGCTAGGTTATGTGAAGGACCATCTTTGCCCACATAAGCCTTCCCATATTTGGATCTTGTGGGAACATGAGAGAGCGCCTTCTTGGTGACTGCTCCAAATTCTGGAACCTCCTTCAGAGTGAGCTCATACTGGCACTATCGTAAGACTTAAAAAACAAACAAACTCAGCAAGATTTTGAAGACTGACTGCTCAAGGAAGCTGGGCCTTGCATAATTGTGTTGTACTGTCTGTGTTTTTCTTATTTGTTATTTTAACAATTATGTTTGAACTCATTTCAATTGTATGGCAGATTTAATAATATTAAAGTATTGAATAGTTTAGCAGCCTTTTCCACCTTGCCCTGGGTACTGTTTCTTGAAAACCCAGTAAAGCAGAAAATAAGTCAGTCACCCACAGTGGAGGCTAATGGCCTTTGTCTCACTGGAGTGGTAAATCTGCCTTGGGTCTTAAAAGGAGGTATATGAATTGATAAACCAAATTGAGTTAAAAGTTCAGCTGTGACTGCCTCAGTTCCTACTACTTCAAGACACATCTGGGCATCTTATCACTAGCTCAGCTGAATGCAACTACACTGAGCCTTTGATATCTGCTGGGGTATCCAGGCTCTCCCATGGATACCAAATGATATCCCATGATATCGAGGACCTCCCATGGATACCAAATTCTGTGGATGCTCAAGTCGCACTAAATGCAATGGCATAGTGAAAAGGTATCTCTTACATGAAATAGAAAAATCAAGGTTTGCTTTTTGGAATTTATATTTTTAAAAAAATATTTGTAAGCTGTAGATGGCTGAATGCATGGATTAAGAATCTATGGATATGGGGGGGGGCAATTGTATCATACTTATTCATTTATTTATTTAAGAACATTTTATGCTATTTTTCTTTTAAAAAATCTCAAAGTAGGTTAGAATGAAACAGAGCCAATAGAGTCAATAGCTAATATTAATAGAATAATTGCAACAATCAGATCATTAAAAGCAATTAATAAAAACCTGGGGTAACATCAAAACATTAACAATCAAGATAAGGCCCAGGGGAATTAACAGATATTTTGTTCATGGCAGAAACATTCAGCACTGGGAACCCACCTAAACTCAGTAAGAAGATCATTCTATGTGGTGAGTGCCACAACAGTGAAGGCCCTTATATGCACAACTAAACAATCCACACTAGTCCATAGAACAGTTTGCATTCAGAAACACATTTAGAAACAAGAGGTGAGTTTGCATGCATTATCATTATTTTCCAGTTAGCCCAGTACTGACTTATGACTGGAAGATTGCCAGGTATGTAAGGTTTTTCCCAACCCTGTTCTCAGACAATAAATATACTGAGATAAATTTAGGAAGGCCTTCTGTATGTGAAGCATGTGCCTTGCCACTGAGACAGGGCCTTTCAAACTGTCATAAATTATGTTGTTCTTATTTCCAAGGACTGAAATTCACAATAATTATACTGAGATGAATTCTGTACTCTTCCTGTGAGAAAAATATTTGTTGATGGTTATTCTGCCTTTAGAATTCTTAGATAGTGATTTGCAAAGCAGCCCACTTACAGTTCTCTAGATACAAACAAGTCAAAAAGACTACAAACAGTGTTAAGTGGATTGTGAATAGGCCCCTAAGGGTAAATTTTTCCATCAATTACTTTAGACTTAGTGCTGCTCTATTAATGTCAACAAAGTTGGTCCAAATTAATACTAGTATAACTGACAGAAAAATATGTGTCCCCACCCTCTCTTTTTAATTTGCCTCTCATCTATAATACATCATATTTTAACTGTGGATTATTGAAATAAAAGAGCTAATGAAACACTAGGAGGGGCTACTAAGAGCAATAAAAGTTCAACTATAAAATATATTTACCACTGAAAGTTTCAATTCTAATAGCTTTCCTCTATTTTACAGGGTTTTTTCCTTTTTTAAAAAGACCTCTAAGATCAGTTGGAACCATATACAGCCACAGTAGATGGGATTCTTTAATATATTTTATGCAACTTATATAAAAAAGAGTGAGAAGATATTAAACCATAAAAAGGACAACAATAATCAATGGCAAAGATTTTATCTCCACCAGGGGAAAGTGTTTAAAAGGGAAGTTGTATTAATTTTCTATTTGATACAATAAAATTTACTGGGCGCAATCTTGTAAAAGTTAGTAGCAATTCTGGCCCCATGAAATCAGGCTAATGTTGTGAGCATTTACTTAGACCATTTTTCAAAATATATCTAGCCCATACAATCCACCCAGTATCCTCAGGTCCTCTAAGGAACATTTACTTCAACTGACCAGGACTAGACTGACAACTGTCACCCAGGAGGCCTTTATGTCAGCCACCTCAGATTCTGGAATGACCTGCTGGGAGAGATTTGACAGCTAAACATTGCTGTTTGAATTTAAAACAGTACTGTAGACCTATCCCTTCCAGCAAGCCTACCCTGTCAATTTTAAACTATGAATTTTAAATTGGTATATTTCTAACTTTATTTCTGGGTGATATTAATGTGTAATGGTTGTCTTAATCCTGTGTTAATGTACTTTAACCTATGTGTTTAAATGGTTTCATGTGTTTGATTATATATTGTATTTTAATCTATGCTGTACCCTGCCTTGAGCCTTGGATAAAGGCAGGTAAGCAGCAGCAGCAGCAGCAGCAAAACAACAATATATTTGGCTCAATCACAGGATTTCAGGCTGAGTTGGGATGAATATATGTTGGTTTGTGCCCATGATTCCCACAGCAGCCTGGATCAGATGATATTCTTCCAGAGACTGCGTGGAGCAATAAAATAACCCCTTCAACCCATTCACCAAGAGCTTTCTATTAAGCTTCTGTTACACGTGTTGTACATTTAGATACACATATGTTTACATGTCTATATTATTACATCCATGCATGGGATTAGGGAACATACAGTCTAGCTGCTTTATTCCAGGACTGTATCTACCATGCAGAAATAGTCCAGTTTAGCACCCCTTTAACTGCCATGGCTCAATGTTATGGACTTCTGGGATTTGTAGTTTTGTGAGCTATTTAGTGTTCCCTTTCAGTTCTTGTGTAATAAACTACAAATCCCAGGATTCCATAGCATTGACACATGGCAGTTACAGTGGTGTCAAACTGCATTATTTCTGCTCTATAGATTCAGCCAAAGCTGCTGATATCATTGATGGTAATTGGTGGCTTCTCTCTCGGAAAGTACGGATTCCTCTCTGGGTATTAGTTGAACTTTCAAAGAGCTACTCAAGGTGTCAAATACCAGCTCTCAAAGTAGATTCAGTACAATGGACAGTGCAATTAAGATTAAAACCCACAGCAGATTCAGTGTCCCATTAACATGTGGTCTACCAGACACCAATGGATGTCATTAATAGTAGATACTAAATTTTCCAAAGGGATGAGTGGTTCAAGTGGTTAAGACACTGACTC
>CM034708.1:116380282-116393368 GCA_020142125.1 Phrynosoma platyrhinos
TTCTGTAATGCGCTCTACATGGGGCTACCCTTGTGCTTGGTTAGGAAATTACAGCAGGTACAAAATATGGCAGCCAGGCTTGTCTCAGGAACATCTAGGAGGGACTACATTACTCCTGTTTTGAAGTCTCTCCACTGGCTGCCTATCAGCTTCCGGGCCCAGTACAAGGTGTTGGTTATCACCTTTAAAGCCCTAAATAGCTTGGGTCCAAGCTATTTCAGGGATCGTCTCCTCCCATACAATCCTCCCTGTGCTCTCCATTCCTCTAGGAGGAATCTGCTGCAGCCTCAGAAATCGAGGCTTGCGGCTACCTCCCAGAGGGCTTTTTCAGTTGTCGCCCCCAAACTCTGGAACAGCCTGCCGGATGAGATCCATCAGTTAACATCATTAGACAGCTTTAAAAAGGCTGTCAAGACGGATCTCTTCTGGTAGGCCTTTCCAGATTAATTATTCCGGCCTCGGGTACTCCCACTCCCAATGATCTTTGTATGGCCCCATCTACTGGTGGATGAAGAACATTGCCTTGGGCCAATCTTATTTTATGTTTGTAAAGTTTTTAATTTTTTAATTGTTCGAATTTGTAGTTTTAATTTTCATTGATTTAATACTGTTTTAAGGGGGGGGGGGAAGGATTATGTTTTGGGATATATTGTATGGTTTTATTGTTGTAAGCCGCCCTGATTGGGTCCCCAAAGGGTGGGATATAAATAAATTTTATTATTTTATTATTATTATTTTGATTATCCAGTTTTTAGTTTTTCTTGCTTTAGCATTTTGGAAAGCTACCTTGGATTCCATGCTAAGAGAAAAACAGGTTAAAGAAATAAATAAGTAAAGAAACTTACTAGGGCAAAAATTCCCACTGAGGCCTGAAGCAGATGGGCCAAAAGTGCCAGCTTTGGGCCATATCTGGGGCATGGCATTTAGACAACACACACCTCAAACATGGCTGGGAAAAGCCTCCCGCAAAAGAAGCAGGGAAAGTCTGCTCTTTGTCAGCATCCCATTCAGGAATGTGGTGGAAGCCTAGATCAGTGTGGTCATCGTGATCCCATGCCGATCCAGGTGTGAGCAACCTCTGGCCAATCTTTTTGCCCCATCTGTATGACCCCTTAGCTCAGAAGCAGTTACTTTTAAATAACGATATATAGCTTACAGTGCAATCCCTGCATTGTTATTTCAAAATGCAAGGCCATACATGTATGCTGCAAAATGTCCTCAAGCATGAAGGATCTCTATTTTTTTATAAGGACAGTTCAGCAGCAAAATAACCAAAACCATCCTAAATGCAATTACAAATGAAATCAGATTGGTTAAACTATGCCAGTTTCATGACTTATATTTTACCAGCACAATCTTCCATTCCACAGAAATGTATGAATCCAACATACATTTTGCCTAGATCACGTCATACACTGTAAAGTAGTAAACTGAAATTCAATGTCCATTATTAAAAACAGGAAGACAAAATAGCTTAAGATATTATAACTGGACTAAAGTACATCTGGAAACAGTATCCACTGATTGGTAGATTCTCTTCCTAATCTCTGATGAGTGACTCTATAATTAAAATTGTGGGACATGCATTCTACTCAAATACAATTTATTAGATGAATCCAAATGAAATTATTCATACTTTAAGTCAAATTTAAATCAACGGGACAAGCTAGTTTAACTGAGTGGAGCTAAAGAGTCACTAATATACTTTGGATCCAATTTCATGTGATCCTCAGTTCAGCCTTGTAAACAGATACCAATGCTAAGCCTCTGCCATAAAAATCCATATATTTCAGAAAGTTAGACTCAATTCTGACTGCACTGCACTGATCAACTTGTGTGCAAACTTCAGAAGAGTCACAGCACTGAAAGCTTCTTCCTATCAAACAAACAAATTTTCTGACTAAACATTTTGCGCAACATGCTTCATAGGAATAAATCAAATGAATACTTTTTACTAAGAATATTACATTATGCAAGGAAACTTAACATGGGCTAACATGGGCAGTGAAAATGCAGGTTTACCCTTACAGTAACAACTAGTCATAGTCAAATACCATAAAGATTGAGCCATCTCACCTCATATACTAAGATTAAAAGGAATTTGAAATGTGGATAAAGTTACCTTTTGATATTCCTTGATATTGACTAGGTTGAAAGAAAATATGTGATCCTTTGCTCCAACATAGAGTCTACTCCGCTCCTCATCCAAAAGGAATGTGTGGTAACTGGAACTATTGACAAGTCCATGGAAAGTGACTATATTGTTGGATTCATACATTTCTGTGGAATGAAACACAATATACTTTCAGTTAACAATTTAATGAACAGAGATGTTGGTCCTAGATAGACCAACAGACAACATGTACAACTTGATGCTACTTAGGTACTTTTCCTCAGAATATTACACTGAACTGTAAATCTTGTTGTCATATTAAAATTAATGTTTTAGATTTTTGTCTTGATTAATTTTCTGCTATTTTGTATTTTGTAGTTTCAATTTGTTTTATTTTACTTCTGTTTTACAGGAGATTTACAGTTCATAGTAAATTCTCTTCTGTACTTCACTGGAAAAGCAGATAATAACTGTTATTAGTAGATTATGATGATTGATAATAATGATGATGATGATGGATTGGACCCAGATTAATTACTTTCATTGCACACCTGCCTGAAACTAGTGAGATGGTATTCATGACTAACTTTAGTTGTATTAATGTCAACAGAAATAAAGCATAGCTAATTTAGTTTTGATCTGACCCAGCCATAATAAATTAATAACTTCATGAGACCATTTTTACATTTTTACATACCAAATAAAATACTGAGGTCTAGCACTATTTTGTCCTTTTATCTATAGCATCTATGTTCTTTGTGCAATGAATTCACCATATCTTTGAATCCAATTTGAAAATCAAGAAAACACAAGATGTAAACTTCTCTTCACCATGTGTGCAAACTTTACAGACTGTCACCTTCCCTTGGGGGAAAATGTTCCCTATAGGGATTGCACCTCCCCTCCTGTCCTTCCCAAAAGCATGAATTAAACTAGTTAGCAGTCATTCTATCAAAGAGTTTATCAATGTATATATCATTCCACCAAAAATGTCTGAAAGTCATGGTAAGGAATTTAAAAATCTCAAGATCCTATACATTGGTTTGCCATTGTTAGTATGAATATAAGCTTAGAAATAAATGTAAACAAATATTGGGATATCCTTAAAATATACACTTTTGGCAAAACAAAACACAGTAACAGTGTGGAAGATAACTAAATATATAGAATGACTTGGTGGTCTCAGTGTTGGTGTTACAGTGCAGTGGCATCACTAGGGTTGGTGTTACGCTTGCTGCTGCCATGCGGGACTCTGAAGGCTCCACCCCCCACCACCCCACTTCAGAATTCTGCATGGTGGCTGCTTCATGGGACTCTGAAGGCTCTGTCACCACTCCTCACCTTTGGACTCCTTCAGACTGAGGGCTCCGCTGTCACCACTAGCCCATCTTCAGAATCCTGCATGGCAGTTGCCACATGAAACTGAAGGCTCTGTCACTGCCCTTCAGACTGAGGGCCTCCCCCACTGCTCCACTTTCAGAGTCCTGCATGGTGGATGCTATTTGGGACTATGAATGCACTGCCCTCCCCCAGCAGCTGCTGCTACTGAGGGGGAAAACAGTGTGGTCTCTAGAAGGCTTGTTTAGCTTCCAGTGCAGTTGCTGGGCTAACAGGAAAGCACCCTTTTTCACCTTTCCAGTAGTCATGCCAGTACCTCTGGGTGTACCACCTCACTGGGTGACACAACCTGAGAACTGAAGGCTCTGTCACCCAGTGCATTCCACACCCTGTGCAATCCCTCCCCCCGCCCAATGCCACTGGGTGGTCTACATTATACCTTTACTGAAAAACAAAAATGTACAGATATTGCTAGAACTGACTGGGCATATTGCATACTTAACTCTGCTCAATCATAAAGTTAAGTCCCAGGGTTAGGCAGGATCACTGAGGAGGTTCTCAGCCATTGCAATATCTCCTCAGTTGGGCTCCTTAGTGCCATCACATTTTTATAAGTGACCCCCTCTTCCACATTTTATTTGTGGTGGCAGATGATCACAAAAACAAGTGTCCTGCACCGTTAGGCACAGTGCTCACCATTTTTCATTCTCACAATAATATCTCAATGAGAAACTCAGTGCTGAGAGAAGCACTGCTTTTGGGTGGCTGTAGTAAGCACAGTGGACAGTTGGCTCTTCTTTAAGTGCTTTAAGGGGGGACTGGGTTGTTGTATTATATATGTTTTTATGTGTACTGTATATGTTTTTATGGTTGCAAGCCGCCCTGATTGGATTTCCTTAGGGCGGGATATAAATAAATGTTATTATTATTGTTGTTGTTGTTGTTGTTATTATTATTATTATTATTATAAAACAATTCAAATATTCAAACAAAGGAGTGAAGCACATAGAAGAATAAAAGGTACAGGTTATTCTATTGACAATAAAACCTTCCAGCATGGCTTCTAGAAAATCTAGGTACAACCTTCTATTTAAATACATGTTCCTGTCTCTGTTCTTTTCTATTTGGATGATTTTTAATACAACAACAATAACAACAACAACAACAAAAACCCTTATATGTATAAAAAGTATTTTTAAAACATAGTAAACAATTGTCAGCATTCTCTGCACTGATGAGAATATTCCAAGGACAGCTTGGAGTATCCTGGACTTGGAGTTGACCCAATCTATCACCATTACCTGGCCCTTTGTTTCTGCATCAGGGCAGCTGTCTCTATAAGTGTCCCACTGAGCTGTGTTACCACAGATCACTGGTTTCTGAGGCCAGAATGAGGCACCCGCTGATGATCACATGGGTGGGTGCCTTGTTCTGGCTTCAGACTGAGTGAATGGTAATGGTGGAGGACACACTGGGAAGGATGCTGGATATCATCCAGACTGTTCACATCAGAACCAGGATTTGGGTAGTGTATTGTCTAAACAGGATGCCACCATAATGGGGGAAGAGAGTGGCCCTTTTGGCCTGTGCAGACAAATCTATTGTCATTGTCTTGTTTGTTTGCTGTTGCTATTAACCGCCCTTGAGTTGATCTCGACTCATGGTGACCTTGTGGATGACATATCTTATAGACTCCCTATCTTCCACTTCTTTTCTTAGTTCTTGCAGATTCATACCTGTCACCTCCTTAATGGAATCCATCCATCTAACGTGTGGTTTTCCTCTCTTTCTCCCCCACTCTACCTTTCTTAGCATTATGGTAGTTTCTAATGAGTTGTGTCTTCTCATGACATGGCAAAACTATGACAGCATGTTTGCTATGGGTGGACAAATTCACTTAACAGTCAGATTCAAGAGTACAATTTGGGAGATAGTTATTACCCATTTTCATTATAGATTATATAATAGTCTTTTCCATAGGGTTTTTTGTGTTATTAGCATGCGTCTTTTTTAAAAAATAGAAAAATTACAAATGTATTTATTTCAATTTCACAAACAACACTAAACTACCATCATCAACAAAAATAGTCAAATAGTCCCAGGATACGAGTTAACAGAACATGTATAAGGGGATGCTTAGCAGGCAATTCCATTGGAGTAGTTATCTGAAAGGCATGGTGTGTTTCTGGTTAAGATGATCACAATAGTTTACTGAGGAAGTCTTCCACCTTGGGTCAAGATCAAGCAGAAAGTATCCCTCTGTAAGTCAGCAAATCCTGACAGTGGTCTGGGCAAATGTGAGGTAGTTCTCTATAATCTGTTTCAAATGTGGCCCTGTCTTTTTCTTCTCTTATCTGATGCAATAGGTCATTTTTTCCATTAAAAAGTTCCAAATTTTATTATAGCAAATTATCTAATTAGGTTGGTCCTTCTGAATGTCCTGGGAATTGACAATTGTTCAGTAAAGCCAACCAGTGACAATAAGCCTGAGTTCCACATTTTGTGTTCGTGTCCCAATGGTATGTTGATTCTCTTTCAGATTTCACTCTTTTTTATTTTCTTTACAGTATAACCATGCAATCAATTACTGTTCAAGCATCCGTGAAGGGCAACTGAAAAGCATAGCAATGGCATTGGTTTAATCAATGCAAATGCAATCGTCTTCCTTCCCAATTTAATTAGTTTCACCGCATTTGTTATATAACCTTTTTTTAAACTGCTTTGGGGTATGAAGGGACAGCATCAAGGGACAGCTGAAATACTAAGGGAAGGACATATATTTGAAGAAACAGAGATGACCTTTAAACAAAAACCAGGATTACAAAAGAAACATTGAATGACTCCTAATATAGCCAATGGAATTAATACCAATTTTCTACATGTGAATCCATAGACATGCTCATTTTAAGGATGGAGACATGCTGTGAACACAACTTAGATAAACAATAACCACCTGTTTGCTTTGTCATTCTCTTGATTCCTGCATGCTTTCCTCAATTATTTTCCTTACAGTGAAGGAAAATGTACTCTAGCATTTGTAGCAATTAGACAAGGATGTTTCTTGAAAATGGTTTAGTGATCATTTCCCTCCCCTCTGAATGCTTTCAGCAAGCTTTTTCTTTTTCTCTCAAGCCTCTCTCTTTCTGTGGCCATCACACCATGGCCAACATGATTCTCTCAAAAACATTATAGAAGAAAAAAATGCCAAGTAAAGGTTTTGTTGGGTTTCGCCCAGTACCTGATTTATATGTTTAATTTTAATACTTAACAGATGTACATATTACAAAGCACTCAGTACTGATATTGCTGTTGTTCCATACCTTCAAGATATTTTTACCCCCTTTTAAAGTACTGAAATAATTTATAAACTTACACATTTCTAATGTATTCTTAAGAAGAAAGTCAGGGCCTCTACAGACGGGCCCTCTGGAGGCAGGGATGGGGAGGGGCAGCCGGCTGCTGACTGGCTCAACCCCTCCTGAAGATGTCCTGATGCCACATGCCATTACACATGGCAGGCAGCATCAGGATGTCCTTCCAGTGCAGCCTTTTGATGCACTGCACTGGAAGGGGTGCCAAAGAGCTGTGTAGCGGCTTTTAGGGCACCCTTTTGCTGGCTCTGAAAGGAGCGGCATTTTGATGCTCTTTTCCAGGCCAGCAAAAGGGAGGATTGAGGCAATGCATCCGGCAGCCTCAGCCTCAATACTCCATTTCCCAGGGTGGCCCAGGGCTGCCCATCTGCATCCCCCTTATGTCTCCTCTGTTAATCCATATTATGAAAATACACAAGAATTAAATTAATCTCAGAATAAACACTTATGTTCTGAACTCTGATCCCCCTCCCATTAATATACATGATCATACAATTAAGACATACAATTAGTAAATGCCATTGAATTCCATAGGCTTCACTGCTGGGTAGACATATATACCATTGCACTCTACACCTACAATTCTATGTGGATTTAAGGGAAGGGGGAACTTCTTTCAACACAATGAGACATTTATATGTATACATATATTACCGTGTTGGCGAATCTATGGCACGATTGCCATCTCTGGCACACAAAGCCATTTTGAAAGGCACACAGAGAGACAGGAGGGCAGGGGAAGAGGATGCACCTCCTGTTCCCCACCCTCCCATCATGTTAGAAGCAAAGGAGGATGGGGAGGAGGAGGAACAGGCATGCATGTGTTCCTCCTCTTCCTCACTCACCCAGATCTTCAGCTGTATCCGGACAGGTAGCTGAAAGCCTGGGGGAGTTGGGGAGGAGAGAGATGAGGAACAGGTGCATTCCTGTTCCTCCTCTTCCCCACTCTCCTGGGCCTTCAGCTGTCTCCAGAGAGGCAGCTGAAAGCCTGGGAGAGTGGAGGGGGGGGAAGAGGAGGAACAGGTACGCTCCTCTTCCCGGCCATCTCGGGCCTTCAGCTGAGGGCATGGGTGGGGGCAAGATGAGGTCACACCCCTAGAAGGTGGAGGTCCCACTCCTGGATGTTCCCCCCCAGCACCGGTTAACACCTGGTGCCAAAACACCTTTAAGTTGGAGTCACTCAGTCTCTAAAAGGTTCGTCATCACTGATATATAACAATGTGTTGCCACACTATCTCTCTTTATATGGTATTGCAAATGCCATTAATCAAATATAATATTTTGTCAATTTCCTAAGTATTCTGCTATAGAATCTCAGTAGCTTTATAGAAGCTACAGTGAATATTCAGTCTTTTCCAAACGTTGGACTACATTTCTCATCATGCCAAGCAGTCATAGATGGTCAGTAACCAGGAGTAATAGTAATGCAAAGATGGGAAAAGCTGGCATTAATATTAGCTGATTTTTCAAAAGGAATGTTTTCAAAGATGTGCTTCAGTCATCATGTTCATTATGGGCCAAACAGAGACAGAATAATTTATATAATCACAGAACTGTATAAGATAAAAACACCATCTGTTAACAGCCTCTCCCAGTTGTAAATCAGTACAGTCTAAAATTCATAACAGAAACAATGCCATTTTGTGCCACAAACAGGGAACAGATATAGCTAAATTGTGCTTTGCCAATGTATTGCTTACACACCAATGAACCAATGTCCTGTATGGGTGGAGCATTACAGGAAGGCACCTGGGTGAATGTGGAAAGTACTTTGGAATTGCAGGTAGTGTGTTTTTGAGATAGTCTGCATGTATGGTAGGGAGGCAACAAAAAAATAAATTACCCAGTGGTTCAGCCTGACACTGCACTGTGCTGGTAGAATGTGCACATTCAGCCCACCTTGGGAATGGGCTGTGTGGGCAACTGGGTTTCAACCCACTTTGGGAAAAAGTAGGATCAAGCCACTTTTTCCTGCCAGTTTCTTCTGTGCCTGTTTGGAAATTGATATGATAATATAAATTATAAATGTATCTGTTTTTTTTTTTTAATGTTCTGCAAATAGCAGCTTTGGTTGTGTGTGTTGGGGGGATTTAAAAATTTTTTTTTTAAAAAAATGGAGGAGTGTTAAGTATCTCTACCAAGTACTGTGGTCCTGTTAAGGAAGCAGAAATACACTCACACATCTCTGTTGCACTGTTTACCTTGGCTAAGTTGAGCTGGAACAAAAATTGCTATAATGAAAGATTGATACAAGTTCAAACCCTGATGAGCCAAAGATTTAAACTGAGTTTGCCAGCTTTGAATAAATCTGTTTCGGCAACTATTTAATGACTGGTTTTGTGCTCTGGTGATTGTAGTATGTAAAAACACAATGTGTACATTCATAGGCCACTTCTTGCCAACACAGTGAAAATGTTTCTATAATATCTTAAACAAGAATTGGGTAGGGTCCAATTTCTTATTAGTCATTCAGATTAATAGAGATAGATATAGGTATAAAGATAGATATAGAGATAGATATAGGTATAGAGGTGTATGTGTTAGAACTTACCTAGTATTAGGCAAGTTGCACAAGGAATTTGTGCAACTTGTCTGTTGGTTGCACAAGGAATTTCTTTATCATCTCTGTTTTGTCTCAGGTAATATTAGTTCATTGTTATGTTTCTCCTAACAGTGAGAAAGGATCAGTTAAGAAACTGTATTGTATAAATCACAACAGGATTTTCTTTATTTCTTTTGATGTTTTTCATTCAAATTTTCCCTTCTTCAGTTTCCGGGCTTTTGTTTTAGCACTTATCTTTCTGCTGGGCATTCCTTGCCATCTGCACTTAACTGGATTAACAAATTGTTATTTTTGCCTGAAGATTAGATCTTGTCTCTGTAGGTGTAAATTAGACATCTTCACTTCTCTGGCCATTTGCTTAACTCAAAGAAAAGAAAAGCTTTTCAGGGGACAAAGAGGTTTACACTATCCTTTCTCCTCTTCCCCTTCACCACTCTTCTCTTCCATTGCTTCCAACATGTTACAAATGAAAATCTTCTTATCTATTTGTAATATCTCATGTTATTTTTTAACCAAGATTCATATCCAGACACTCCTGAATCTTACAGATATTACAAAGATGTCCCCACAATGGTTACACACACACACTGTAGTCATTTATTCTGTAAACAGCTGGTCTTGAAGTGGATACTGAGGCAAGGGTGTATTACACTTTCACATTGACTACTTAACTCAGAAATGTTGTTGTTGGTTTTGTGTGTTTTTTTTTTTTAAATTATACCTGCCTTTATCCTATCATGGGACTCACAGTGTGTCACAACATAGATTAAAAGCTAGACTCTATCATTATAATAAAATGTTAAAAATAAGTAAGCTTTCTCATTAAAACTGCATTAATTTAAAATTAGTTTAAAAGCATAATGAGAATAAAAGTCAGTAACCATGTTAGAAGAACTTTCCTTATGGATTAGTTAATAGCCAAATGCCAAATGCCAAATCTATAGCAGCTGCTTAGTTAGGGGCCAGTCTGGAGCATTATGCCCTGGCTTGGCTTCAGGCTGACCATGATGGTGAGCACATGCACAGGGCTGAATCTCGTGCAATGCTGCATTGTTGTATACTTGGGCTGGCTGAGTCAACACTGCATTGGCGCTGCTTGACTGTCCTCTGTTTTCATATGTAGAGAGGTCTTCTTGCACTTTTGACACTTACTGAAAGAAAGAAGTTGGCAGCATGAGCTTCTGCAGACTTCAGTCTACTTCTGCAGATCCAAAAGCTTCTGAGGAAGTAGACTGAAGTCTACAAAAGCTCATGCTGCCAACTTCTTTTGTTCAGTTAGTCTCAAAGGTGCTACAAGATCTCTCTACTTTGAATTCTACCCCTGTTTTCATAGCCACTGCCACTGCTTCCTGACAGGCAGGAGCTCTGTGTAAAGCCTACTCAGTGTGCCACTGCTTCTGCTGAGATCAGAAACTGCCATTTGGATATTTGATCAACAAGGAATCCAGGTACACAATTCTCTCACCAGCAGAAGTGGCAGCCCACAAGTCAGGCTTCATATGGAGCTCCTGCTTGCGAGGAAGAGGCAGTGATGCTTCCAAAAACAGGCCATCCCCTTTTTCTGCATGGTTCAGCACAGGGAAGGGTGATAGTATGGCTCTTGGTGTGGAGACCACTAGATCAGGCTTAATCAGACCTGATCCAGCTGATCTGATGCAAAAAAAAAAAAAAACAAGATCACTCCAGGCTTTCCAAGAAACGCAAGGATTTTCTTTGATTTTCTTAGTTCTGAAAAAGTAAGGTAAAGGGTAGAAAAACACAGATTCTCCCTCAAAATAACCATATGTTGTCAAGATTGCCAGCACCAACTTCAAGGTGAGTACAGCATTTTTCACAAGCCACCCCCCCAAAAAAAGTTATTGGAGAGTATAATCCCTCTATCCTAGGTAACGCTAGTTCAGTTTTTTCATTGTTGTTTTAACCTAGCATACCACTGAACATTAAATTTTACTCTCGGTAATATATCAATGTCTATGTTGCTCTTCATGTCTGCTCTCTATCAAAGAAAGAAAGAAAGAAAAGAAAAGAAAAAAGAAAAAATGTTTTGTGGGGGATTTTTATGTGCATAGCCATAAAACTTTACTTACTCTAAAAATAAATATTAATAAAAATTTAATCAACTATTTGATTCCATAATAGATGAGGTCATAATTATTAAAGGAAAGTTGCATATTACATATCATCTATGCATATAGAATATAAAAAATAAGTGATAGGTTGCTATTCCAAGGAATCTGCAATATAACAGCAGATATGAATATACTGTATATACTCATGTATAAGTCTAGAAATTTTAGTCAAAAAGTTGACCCAAAAAAACTGAATCAACTTATCCACGGGTCAGTGTAAGTACTGTACTTTAACTCTTATAAAGAAAGGAACCATCACCTGGTGAAAGGCAAGAGTATAATCTGTCCTGGAAGTACTGACCCACCTCTGCTCCCTCATCCATCCAGCTTTAGTGTGAGCACAAACAGTGATGCCTGTTGGAATTTTGTAAATTCTTTGGCAATGTTTTCCTTGCTTCATCCTTTAGATCTTTTGTTACATGCCCTAATTTTTACCCTGTGACCCATCAAAATCCATAAATTTGCCCTTGACTTATACATGAGATTGACTTATAGTCAAGTATATACAGTAACAGAGGAAGGGGAGAAAAATTAAGATGTGGCCAGAATGAAAGGAAAGCTGGGCGCTGGCAGTTTCTGTCTGTGCACACATTTACATAATGATACAAAAATGTCTGCTACATCTCTTTCTCTCCCTCATCTCTCCTTGACACATAAACATACACATAATAGAATAACTAAAGATTTAGAGAAGAAGCCCAAAATCTAAAGAACTCTGGTATATGTGTATACAGTCTAACAACATCTCACTTCCCACCCCACAAGCATACTAGAGATGAATACCAACCAAGATCTACCCTGGTGATACTCGTATGTAGAGATGTACTGAATAAAGCCTGGGACCTCTGAGTAAAATCAGGGTCGACGCTTGAGACAAAAATGATCAGCTGCAAGGTACAGTATGGTCCAGCAGCTGTCACTGATGTTTCACCCTGGAATATGATATGATGGCAGAATGAATGGAGAAAGAGCCAGCAGAAAATGGATTTTAGACCTTCATCCTAAGATTTGATTCTTGAGAAGGTTTAAAACATGTAACCTCTGTACAAATCCTAGAGCTAATAACATAGTTTGGATTTATGCTCTTTCTGCTCTGCACTACACTTTAAAGATGTAAAATTCATCTGAATAATCATCTCATCAGTCATCTAGTAAATACAGTGGGGGATAGACCTTTTGCAGCTGTGCAATCCATGTTGTGCAATCCTTGCTTTCATCCTACTTTATCATCACAACTGCCAGTCATGTAATTACTGGAAGGAGGAGGAGGAGGAGGAGGAGGAGGAAGAGATACACCAACCCAAGATGATATATAAACCTTTTGCTTTTAAAACTGGCAACCACAAGTAACAAACAATTTACCACCAGTATCTGTTTAATATTGCCTTTTTTGGATTCATCATGAACAAAGGAATAATGAGGACTGGAATGTAGTATGTTTCATGGTTGTCAAAGAAATACCACAAAGCTCTAAAAGGAAAAGTGTTATTGAAACATGTGAAGTATAAAATCGAAAAGTAAGAGTTAGAGCTACTATAATCCCAGTCTGCCTAGCAAAATCTACCTGGTAAA
>CM034708.1:116408225-116420833 GCA_020142125.1 Phrynosoma platyrhinos
CCCCGATTGCTTGGTAGAGGGGCGGGATATAAATAAAAACTATTATTACTATTATTGATTTAGCATGACACCAGTCTTCCTACATGTTGCATGGCAATACTAGCAATTATGTTTTTGCAATGTTTGGATAATGATACACCCCCCCCCCCCCCATCATCCTGAAATGGAGACTCTTTTGATCTCAACAGATGCTTGTGACCATCAACTTTTGCTCAAAGTCAATATCATGATGAGCTGGGCCAACCCCATCATTAGGAAGTAGGAGAAAGGCTCTTCAGACAACAGATTTTTTTAAATAATATCACTAAAGGTAAAGGTTCCTCTTTGACATGAATGTATAGTTGTAACCGACTGTAGGGGTGGTGCTCATCTCTGTTACTAAGCCAAAGAGCCAGCATTGTCCAAAAGATGATTCTTGTGGTCATGTGGCTAGCATAACTGCATGGAATGCTGTTATCTTCCCACCAAAGTGGTGCCTATTTGCACTTTTACATGCTTTTGAACTGCTGGATTGCCAGAAGCTTGGACTATTGGCAGGAGGTCACTCCATCATATGGTGCTTGAGCCTCAAACTGCCAATCTTTTTAAATAGTATCACTACTTTCTTATTATTTTTACTGTCAGGAATGGGCACTGGTGTTAGGCATTTTACAAAGGTTTCATTTGCAAAACAATACATTGGTGAGCTACCTATTGCTTAGGTATAGATATATGAAAATATTCCTCTCTTTTTTCATATTCTAAGTTCTCTTCTATTATGCACTGAACAGACTTATAATGCTATTATCCTAGAATGTCAAGAACTTGGAAAATGAGTAAGAAAATGGGAGTCCCTCATGTATACAAAGTTTTAATTATTTCAAGTTTTAGGTCCAAAGTTACATGGCTTTGTAAGATCTATAAGATTATTTAAAAAGCCAAACAATACACAAAATACCTAATCTTTCCTACCTTAACTTGAGCCACAAATGCACTTTCTAAATTCAAAAACATGAAGCAAATTACACAACTGGTTTTAGTATTTTCCCCCAGCACAAAAACAGCTTCACGGTCATGAGGAGCTTGCTTCTGCAAATAAACAGACTCTACCTTAGGACTCTTATTAAATTACTGTCAGTAGGATGTTTATATTATGAAAATAGGCTCAAGGTTTCTGCACTAACAAGGGAGTGATTCATATTTTAAACCCATTTTACTTTAGTCAATATATTTGTATGTGCATATATTCTGTGACTGTGATCATTTTTTTCCTGAGAGACCAGTTAGATGTAGCCACAGTTCTTTGAGGAAACATGTACATCATGTTGTAAAAATATTAGGAAAAGTTTGTTCAGTGGACAATATTTAAGTGATTTGTTTTAGAGCACTCTTCATTGGTGAAGCAAAAAACAAACATGACTTAGTTGACTGATTAAAACATTCACTTTCTTTGAAAGATGAATGGCCATGGATAATGTCAGTACTAGAACAATAATAACAACAGAAAGTAATATATAAAGCTTAAATATCTTCCAGTATCCATTTTATAAATGAGCCTGCTACATGATTGCGACACTGCTAGCATTATAATGCTTTATGTACACAGTGATTTTAAAGGCTTTTTGCTACATTAACAGACCACTTTTCACATAACCCACATTGATCTATTCTGTCCTGTCCTTTTATCTGAAGCAATCTGACACAGTTGCACATTACTTCAAGCTACACTACAAATAGCAGAGATACAATTGCTTTACTGAGATGATATTGTTCAGAGAAGAAAACTGGATGCACTCTCCAGGGGCTCAAAGCTTTGTGGAGGGGCTGGAGGAAGTGGGGGGAATTAATGACAATGAATTCTTTTAAAATGATGTAGGAACTGATTGTATGTGCACATGTGCATGCACACACACACACACACACAAACACTTGTGATTTATGGTGTTAAAATTTGGAAATTGTCCTTCATTCACAAATGACTCCAGGTCAATATATACAATATGCCATTGTGTGTATGTATATGCCCTCAAGTTGCCTGTCAACTCATGGTGACCTCATGAATTTCATAGTGTTTTCTTGGGCAAAAAATACACAGATGTGGTTTTGCCAGTTACATCCTCTGAACTATAGCTTATAGCACTTGTTGGTATTCTTGGCAGTCTCCCACCCAAGTATTAAAGAGAGATGATCCTACTTAGCCTCCAAGATTAGGTGGGATCTGGTGCCTTTAGGGTACATCCATAAAAGTGTGTCTATAAAGCAGTGTGTCATGTCAATAGAGAGACAGACAGACAGACAGACATTCTAAGACTTGCAAGAAAGAAACTATCTTGCATGTTTCCCTAGATCAGTGAAATAAAAAGCTAAGCTGTCAAGCTAACTACAAATTGCAAAAGCTAACTACTCTGTGTTAGAGGACTTTTCAACTAGGGATTTAATAAAGGTAAATGTAGAGGTATTCCCTGCTGACAAGGTTGTCAAGTCATGTCCAACCATAGGGGACGGTGCTCATCTCCGTTACTAAGCTGAAGAGCTATTGTTGTCAGAAGCTACTCTGTGATCATGTGGCCAGTATGATTGCACAGAACACTGTTTACCTTCCCACCAAAGTGATGCCTCTTTATCTTCTTACATTTGCTTTCGTACTGCTAGGTCGGCAGAAGCTGGAACTAGTGACGGGAACTAATTTCATTTTCAAATAAAGCACTGAATAATTTTAGCAATTTTCTTCCCACTGCAAATAATATTGAAAAACTACTGTTTTCAAACACTATTTGCAATTTATGGCTTGCTCTGCATAAAATTTGTGCTTTTTGTGCATAAAACACAATTTTCTGCACAAAAAATATTTCTGTACAATAAATGGCTATAGTTGTGAATTGATTTTGTGTAAAAATCACAGGCAGTTTTGTGTGTAAAGAAAACAGCATTTTTAATATAAAACAGCATTTTCTGCACAGAAAATTTTCCTTCTATTCAGGCAATATTATTTTCTGTGCAATAAATGCTGTTTTCTGTGTAAGTAAAAAAACACCAAAACATGCAATTTTTTTAGCACAAAGTTGTAAACTGTGATGATTCATGTCAGACTCTCTTTATCTCCTTACTGATATTGAAATGTATGATTTCCAACCATTTTATGATTTTTTTAAAATAAAATTCTTTCTAGTTACCTTATTTAATGTCATCCCACTTTTTTTGCCACCCTCTTTTCCCTGCAGTCTTGGAATGAAGACTTAATGCAGTTAATATGCATTACTATAAGCTCTCTCTCTCTCTGGCTTTTCTTTGCAAACAAAGATTCAGGAAGGACTCATCCCACACTTTCTGCAAGCACGCTGATCACTAAAAAGGCCAATCTGAGATAAACCAGTCCAGTTGCAGAAGGCACAGCAGAAGGTCTCTTTGGGTGATGTTTCTGGGTTGTGATTCTTTCTGCATTGTTGTTTCTCTTCAAGACTTGTTTGGCATGACTTCTCAAATAAGGCTGCAACATTGTGGATAGTGTGTCTCCATGCCTCTTGATGTGAGGCCAGGGTGGACCATTGTTGGTGATCAATTTGGCCAAGCCTGACATGTTGTTTCATTACTACTATCAAGTTTACTACACATGAGATGGAAAGCTCACATTACTATAAGCTACAGATGTATTAATCTACAAGTCTGATCCTGTTGTTGTTGTTGTTAGATGCTTTCAAGTGGGCAATGAGATGGTGATCCTATCATGGGTTTTCTTTGAAAGATTTATTGAGAGGAGGTGTGCTATTGTTGTCCTCTATGGCTGAGAGAGTACAACATGCCCAAGATCCCTCAGTAAGTATCCAAGGCTGAACAAGGAACCAAATCCTTGTCTCCTGCAATCCTAGTTCAACATTTCAACTGTTATACCACACTGACTCTCATGTGTTTAAAAGTCCATTCTGATTTATGGCAAATCTGTCATAGGGTGTGTGTGTGTGTGTGTGTGTGTTTTAATTATGTATTTATTTATTTTGCTAGATATTAATCAGAGATGGTTTGCCATTGCTATCTGCTAAGTCTGAGGGACTGGGCTTGCTTAACAACCCCCAATGGGTTTCTATGGCTGAGTCAAGCTTCAAACCCTGATCTTTTGGAGTCTCAGCCAGAGACTCTCCTGGAGTCTCAACCGACTATACAATGCTGATTTTTTTAAAATGTGAACTATATTACAATTAACTAGTTCACCCAAGCTCTATCCAGGTGTACTTATTAACAAGAGGAGAGCCATATGATGACATTTGCATTACTCTTCTCTACTGGTTCCAAGCACTGAATCAGTGATATAAAATGGCATTCCTCTTCATTACCTAAAAATAAGAAAATATGCCATTGCAGTGACATCATTTCCTGAGACAGAAATCCTTGGGCCCACTCAGGACATGAGGAGAGTTTCGTAGTGCAGTATTCCATCTTTTACCAATTGTTGTTGTTGTTGTTGTTCTGTGCCATCAAGTCATTTCTGACTCATAGCAACCTTAAGTGGGCCCAAGGATTTCTGTCTCAGGAAATGAATGGCATCTTTTCTTATTTGTAGGTAATGAAGAGGAATGCCATTTTATAATGGGGTTTTCTTGGCAAGTTTCTTGAGAGGGGATTTGCCATTGTCATCCTCTGAGGCTGACAGAGTGTGTCCAAGGTCACCCAGTGGGTTTACAATCTTGATCTGGGATTCAAATGCTCAAGCCACTACACCATGCTGGCTCTCCCCTTTACCATTTGTTGTTAACTGCCCTTGAGTTGATCTCGACTCATGGAGGCCATATGGATGAGACATCTCCAAGACCCTCTATTCTCTACTGCTCTGCTTAATTCCCACAACCCCTTAATAACTTTGACCTCCTTAATAGAGTCCATTCATCTAGCATGTGGCCTTTCTCTCTTCCTACTTCTCTCCCTCTTCCCCAGCATGATGTGTCTGAAGTACGACAATCTCAGTTTGGTCATCTTGGATACCTGGGAGGTTTCCAGTTTGATCTGCTCTAGGTCCCATTTGTTTGTCCTTTTGACTGCCTCAAATGTTCAAAGAGGTCAATTTTGTCATATTTGTCATGGACTGGAAAGGAATACACAAGCTAAAAGAAGTCAGACTTTGACTTCAGCTGGTCCAACAGAACTCTGACTGCTTTCACATGCCTAATACAATTTCTATTATCTCTACAGCTGGTCATCAAGTACTTATTTCAGAGATAACATTTTACCAACTTCTATTTTTTTGTTTGCTCATATATTGACTTGTATGTTCCATTAATGTCAATGGAAAGGACCACATAAAACAAAATTACAAGACTGCAAGTTTAAAGAAATAATAATAATAATAATAAATATCTCACATATTATACACAGCCCATATCTCCTTAAAAAAAAAAAGTTCTCAAATGCCTACCAGAATAAGAAGGTTTTCACTTGGGTGTGGAAAGACAGTAAGGAGAGTGCCTATCTAACCTGTCTAGGCAAGGAATCCAGAACCTGGGAGCAGCCAAGGAAAAAGCCTTCTTCCTTATTCCCAGTGTAAGGGTGGTGGAACAGACTGCAGGGCCTCCCCAGGAGATATCAAAATGGGCAGGCTCACATAAGCCATATGGTCCTTCTAATAACCCAGGACTTAGCCATATAGAGCTTTGTAGGTCATAACCAGCACTTTGAATGGTGGCCAAAACTAAACCAGCAGCCAGTGGAATTGTTGCAGCAGGGGAGTTGTATGCTCCTGATGCCAGGTTCCATTAACAATCTGACTGCAGCTCTTTGGACTAGCTGGCATTACTGACATACTCTTTAAAGGCAGCCACATGTAAAGTGTGTTACAGCAATCCAAATAGGATGTAACTAAGGTATTTGTTACCATGGCCAAGCTTCATGCTTCAAGAGATGACTGCATTTGGTGAACATGTCTTGAGTATGTAGATGCACTGCTGAGAACTGAGCTTTCAGGCTCTGAGTTGAATCCAGGAATGTGCCTAAGCTGTGAACTTGAGTCTTCATGGGTAGTGTAACCCCATCCAGCACAGGCTGACTCCCTATTCCCTGGACTGTCTTTTGATTAATCATAAGCACTTCTGTCTTGTCTGGATACAGTTTCAATGTTTCAGAAAAACACATTCAATGTACGTATGAAAGGGTAATTCATAACAGCGTGTCATATTACAAGTCCAGTTCACAGAACAGCGGGATGAAATAGCTCTGCATAACTTTGTGGAAACAAAGATCAACAGACAATTACCCTGTCATAATTTCTATTCAAACTTCAGATGAATAGAGTTGTAGTTGCATCTACAGTTCAGGTGATACCCACAGCAGCATAATGCATCAATGAGACATTGAAAGATGCAGTAAGTAAAAATTAAACAGAATATTTTACATTGTGGGATTGTTGTCCATTAAATATAGAGAATCACAATCTGGGGAAGTGTGTCTTACATTGTGTGTGTTTACAGTTCTTCCCATTTAACACAATTTCATCATTGCAAAGACAATTTAGCATACTTTATTATGAGTCTGTTCTGCAGTTTGCTCTCATCCTTATTTTTCACTGGGTTTCAAAAACCTACACTGAAATTTGTATAAAACAAAATTTCCTACTTTGTGCATTTATTTGAGATACAACATTCCACCTACTAAGTAGACCATAGTTTTGTGTATCCCAGCTGTTTGCATTTTAATCTATGTGGATTGTTTTATGCACACATTACTTCTTTGGAATACAGTCTTAGCCTTGCAAAGGTGTAAATGCTTGAGATGAGAGCCACATTTTCTCACAACCAGTCTCAGGAGGTATGAAAATGCTGCTTTTGGGAGATTATCAAGTTCAATGAAATATTTATTTCTATCTTGAGTTGAGTGGGCCACAGTCACACAGAAGTATGCATAGGAAAGGGATTCCTTTACAGATTTACTCTACAAAGATCTACTCTACTCTACAGATTCTCTACAATTCTCTACAAAACACTACTGCAACATATCTCACAACAAAAGGGGGTCATCTTAACCAGGGGTAGACAACCTTTCCCCTTTAAGGGCCGAGGGACTTTAGCTCCCAGAATCTCAGAAGCTATTGGCCAACATGGGACTATTGGCCAATATGGCTGAGGCTTCAGGGAGCTGAAGTCCCTCTGCCCTTAAAGGAGAAAGGTTGCCTACTCCTGTGACTTAAACCCTACTACAAGCATGCTCTTTGGGTTTATATAACTTAGCAGTCACTGTGTTTGAGGATTGCCCAGCATTTAATGGTAGGCAATAGATTCCTCCTGATTCATGGCCTTTGATGGCTAATCGCTGCTCCAAACCACTGCATTTTAAGTCATGTCCCAGCTGCCTGGGTGGAGGCATGAGGGAAAGTCTTAAATTTCTTGAAAGGAGAACATACATATTATTATTTTGGAACTGGCTGGAGAACATTACTAAGATGATTCTTTTAAGTTCAGATCCTCTGATACCAGAGTCAGTGAGTTAATGCTGCTTTGGGATTAATAGTATGTATCTGCTTGCATTCTACCTACTTACCCTGCACAGCTGACAATAAACTAAAGCCTCCAATACTCACATTGAATCTAAAAATTGTCCATGAATCTTTGCATTGCATGAGGAATTGTGCGGGGGCCGATGGTGGGGACTAAACAATACATTATTGTCTAAGCTCTGTTAGTAAATTGAATAAGAAATGCTGCCTGGATTTCATCAAAGCACCAAAAGAAGAAAGAAACATATAAAATTGATTCTCTGAGCTTTGCACAAATATTGACATTGGGATTATATTCCCTTGGTGTAATAATCACAGGCACACTTCTACTGCTGCTTGCCTTTATTGTTCAGAGCAGGGCTCAGGGCTAACACGAACATGACAGAAAAGAGAAACCTCATTAAATGCACTGCATGAAATCATTTCCCTCTGGATCACCTGATTACATGGACATTTCTATTATCCAATTCCCGATTAAGTGCTACCAGCTGTTTTGGGGACCGGTAAATATTATTTTGACACAGGGAACCCAGACCCCTCATTTAACCTTTGGACTCTGCCTGAATGTATTGAGTGTGACCCACTTTTGATATACACATCCTAATACTTTTGCAGCAGCCTCGGCAATGAAACAAGTGGCATTAAACAAAAACACCATTCAGGGGAAAAAGCATACACCCCTGGTTCAGATATAAATCAATGCCCACACAATGTTGCTATTAGCCAGGTGACTTTTGTTACTTGGGTTTACCAGCTTTACAATTAGACATGAACTACAAATATATAAACTCATAAGCCATTATTACAGATAACACGTGAATTGTTTTCTTTTTAATGAATATGCCACATGAGAGTGAGGAGAACCCTCCAATGCCTAGAAAGTTCCCTTCCAATCCTCCCTCCTTTCAGTCTCTTAAACTGTAAGCCTGAAAACAGGCCTGTGATTTTTAAACTTTGTACAGCACCTAGAAGACGATTTCCTCTGCTGCCACCACCACCATCTCTACTGTATTCTTGCATGGTGAATACTAGCATTGTGCCATTTCTTTCCCTTCCCTTACCTCTCCCACCCTTCATGTTGCTTAGAAATGGGGTCCAGAGTTTTTTCTGAGACACCAGAGTAGGTTTTTAGGGTACACAGGGAGCTGGAATGGATTTACCTCTCTTTACTCTGTTGACACGAAGCAGCTCCACCAGTTGATGTGCACCACTGGATCCTGGTCATAACCTGCATTCTCAAGTATATTCTTTCAAGATCACTTTTCACCACTTTAAATATTTTGTCACCTTTAAGTGAAAGGTGCTCAAAGCAGCTACAGGTACAGCAATTTAATGCAACAAAAGCATGTCTGTTTTACATTTTTTAAAATGACTAAAATTCACATGACCAATAATGTTTGAACACACCTCTTCTTGGTTCAGAGATAGCTCAGAATGTATAAGCTTTCATTGTATTTGGAGAACGAACTGTCTATTTCTGAGAGTTCTGTGAGGGCTTTAGATGTACACTGATGGTCCTTAGAGCAATATATATATACCATTTTCTGGGTAAAAATGGGGAAATCTATCACTTTTACTTTCTCCCACATTTTTAAAAAATCCTCAAGTTCTTTTGATTCCAAGTATTTAAAAAATGTGAGTTTTGGTCAATTCTTCAAAAATTATATGAACCTGTTAGAGCTCTAAGATCATCTGGAGAGACCCTTCTCTCTGTCCAACCACCTACAAGGGAGAGGGCCTTTTTGTTGGCTGCTCCCAGGCTTTAGAACTGTCATCCTCAAGAAGCCAGGATGGCAGCACCCTTGCTCTCTTTCCATCAGCAAGTCAACATATGCTTATGCCACCAGTATTTTACAAACTGACCAGGATTGGATGTTTAATGCTATTTTTAATGTATATAAACAGTAAATAAATTGTAACAAATGTTAATATTTTTAATGTTTAATATTTTAACATTATAAATTGTTTAATTGTTTTTTAAATCTTTTATCTATACTTGTATTAATGGTTTTGTAGAGTTTTTAATTTGTTTTGTTTTAAATATGTTGTTAGCTCCCTTGGGTCATATTACAGGGAAAATGGCATGATATAAATTAATAAAACAATAGCAATAAATACATAGCCATTTTTTTTTAAAAAAATACCCTCTTTACATCAGCCACATCCAAAATGTATGGGATGGGACATATGTTTTACCTGATTGCCATATAAGTGTCAATGATGAGCATATTCTTAGAAAAAAAAAGGAAAAGAAATGGCAGCCCCAATTCATCATTACCATAATTGAATATATTGGGATTGAAAGCCAGATTCTGAAGAACTGAGCACTCAAAGCCCTGGGCCTGGATGGATGAGTCTGTCACTTGTAGTTTTCCTCACATTTGGTTTTGTTTTACATTTCAATTGATTCCATACCAAGTATGAAGAATTCTATGAATTTTTGAAATTTTGTACAAAATGAAAAGAACCCATCCCCATTCCTTTGAACTGAAATTCCTAGCATAAATTTTGAAAACAGCAGAGTGTCTTGTCACACCTTGTCTGTGAGCATATAGCATAGCAAGCAATAAGGACCAAAACTATTTTGGAAAACTTTTTTCATCTCTCAAAGTGGCCTAATCCATCTTCACAGTGTTCATATATAAAACCTAATTTCCCTCCCATGATAGAGATAAACTTGAGGAAAGTAGAACATTATTAAGATTTGGAAAAGCAGATATGAAGGAACTAGACAAGATCCTCAAGCATAAGTATATAGTACTAACCATGAACATCAGAATTATCTATGCCATTTTTTTTCCCAATTTCTCTGTATGGTTGTGAAAACTGGATGGTGAAGAAAGATGACAGCAACAGAATCAATTTGTTTGAAATGTGGTGTTGGTGCTGGCAGAGAATTCTATGCATATGGATCATTGACTGCCAAATAGATTAACATAGGTCCTGCAGCAAATCAGCCCTGAACTCACATTAGAATCCAGTTTAGATGATTAAACTGAGGCTTTGGACATAATCATGAGATGATGTGTTTTATTGGAAAGGTTGGTAATGTTTTGTAAAATGAAAGACAGTAGTGAAAAAAAGACCACATTAAAGATTTACTGATTCAATCAAGGAAGGCACAGCTTTGGTCATCTCTCATGCATAGAACTGTCATAGCTGAAAGTCAGTTTGATGGAAAATAACTATAAAAACTGATAATAATGAGTGGGAAAGGGGCCTCTAACTACCCACTTTCTTTAATTACATCCTTCCTTTCTCTCAGTACAAGATGATAGGAGGATATGCTCTCTGTGGGAGTAGAATTCACAGACATAGCCATGTTAGGGCCAATGCAGATGGTTGGTTTGGGGTAGCTCTGGGCCACCCCTGGGAGTAGCAGATCAGGACCACTGCAATCACACACCACAGCCCTGATCCTCCTTTTTGCTGCTCCCCAAAGAGCAGCAAAATACCGCTCCTTTTGCGGGCTGCAAAAAGCCTTCCTTAAAGCCTCTGCGGCTGTTTTGCACCCTTATGCTGCAGTGTGTGTACACATTGTGCCAAAAGGGAGTCTTGATGCCGCATGCCATGTGGACAGATGCACAGTGTCAGGGCGGTTGGCATGCAGTCGCCCCAGCCCAACTCTACCCCCAGACTGGCCTAAAATGCTGCTCTGCATCAGCCCTTAGTGTGGAATATCAGTATGCAATGGGATTTTGCAGCACCTATAATTTCTTTTGTACATTTAGGAACTTATTGCTCTGCTAAATAAAGCATCTTACCTCTCCCAAATTCAATTCTAATTTGGGTGGCATCTGGATACTATCACATTTTGCCATTGAATCTGCCACTTGAATACAGTCTGGGTCCAGCCTTGGTCCCAGGAGCACTCCGGCAGTCATTTTCTTAAGTCAGAAATCTCCCAGTTTGGAAAATAGGCATGTTCAGCATGCCAGGGACCCGGGCTTGCCCCAGGCTGTATTCAGGTGGCAGATTCAGGGCCAAAATCCCTGCAATAGTATTCAGATGCTGCCTGAATTAGAAATGAATTTGGGAGAAGTAAGACTCTTTATTTTAGTAGAGCGATAAGCTCCTTAGTCTTAAAGATGCTATAAGATCCCTTTCGCAGCATACAAGATGGGATGCTGTTAACCAGATTTCCCCAACTCAACACCCTTCCAATGTGCTGGCTGAGCATGAGAGAAACTATAGGCCCACATCATTGGAGAATGCCATGGCAAGACTAATTTAATCTTTTCCTTAATTTCTTTATATAACAATAATGGAGTGAATCATTAGAGCTGGTCCTGAAAGCAGTGTAATTTCACAGTTTTTAATGCCATTAAAGTAGGGGTGGGTAACTTTAGCCCTAAATATATTGTTGAACTGCAGCTTCCATAATCAGTGGACATTCTTGCACTAAAGGATAGCATATTGCCAACTATTCATTATTATATTTTAGTGGAGTTTCTGACAGAAGTGCCATCAGATTTTGGGGCTGAGTGGAAAGAAGAGATCTTTGCAACCAGGTGAAGATGATTTTATGACAGTGAGCTTCAGGACTAGGTTACAAAACCTGTGGTAATTGTTATAAACCAGTAGTAGGAGCTGCATATTTTAAAAGTTGCATGCTTTTTTAGGGCTGGCCTGTATTGAGTTAAGATCTGAAAGGTCATTATTAAGACAAACAGTGGCTCCTTCTTCTTATTTTTTTTTTAATATTCAGGCTCATATAGCTAGTTAAAAGAAATATGAAACAAGCATGTCTACAAAACATAATAAACTTCATAATTAATGTTGTCCCTCAGTTTCACTGGTATGTATCTTCCCTTTTGGAAAGGTATCTAATATTATCTTATTTGATGGCCTCTCATGATGGAGAGATTCCCACATGACATACAATACAGCTGAATTTCATGGTATTGGTCTTATCTATATTGCTTTTCTTAAATGCTGTTTTTTGAGATGTTCAGTGGAATGGAACAGCTTCCATTACAGGAGCTTCTGAAGAAGGGTCTTTCTTCCCTTATTTCTGGCAGCTGCAGATCTAACTCAAGATACCTAATCTCAGAGAAGATTGTAACAAAAATATCAGGGAAGATATATGATAAAGAAAAAGCAAAAAACATAGACCAGGGGTAGGCAACCTTTCCCCTTTAAGGGCTGAGGGACT
>CM034708.1:116434773-116447355 GCA_020142125.1 Phrynosoma platyrhinos
TAGCCTTCGAGGGCGGACCATTCTAATGGGTCCGTCACCCCCGGGGGGTGGGGTGAACAGTAGCCCTTAGTTCCGCCTTGATCAGAAAATGATCTGTCTATGACAATGCGGAAATTTTCTTAATTTCCACCCACGGATACTCCTGCTCCGCACTAAAGACCGCATCGAGTGTACGACCAGCACAATGTGTGGGCACGTCAACCAATTGGGATAGGCCCATGTTTGTCATGGTATCCATGAACTCCCGAGCCACGCCAGTTAGATCTTCCAGCTGGGAGAGCCTGCACCCATGTTGCGGAGCTGGAATCCCCCAGACAGGTTTCAGTAAAGCATGCCAGGTCAGCCGCCTTATCCACTAGGAGGTCGTGGATGATGTATGTTTTATTCCTGACCAACCTGGCATTGCAGAGGAGTAGGTTGAGGGTTGGTGGAATGGTTGGTATGCTCTCCAAGTTATCCTGGGAAACAAAGACAACTGAAGAAGGGACTTCTTCTTTTGTAACATTTGTTGGCTCTGTAACCACCATACCTTTCCTGCCCCCACACCACCTTAATATCCATTCCCCAACTAAACCCACTCTACTATACGGGAGAGGAGTTGAGTGGCCAGCTGATTCCGATCACAAATTAAAAACAACTATTACACAGAAAGGAGGTGCTGCGGGGGTCACCATAAGTCAGAAATGACTTGAAACAACAAGCCACTCTAAGGCTGCATCTGAACTGCAGAAATAATCCAGTTTAATACACTTTATCTCCCTAGCTCAATGCTATGGAATTCATGATTTGTAGTTTTATGAAAAATGTAGAAAATTATTGTTGTACACCGCCTCGATTGGTTCGCCAGAGGGGCGGTATATAAATAAAACGTATTATTATTATTATTATTCTCTGTCAGAGAACTCTGGTGCCACGTAAACCACAATTCTCAGAATTCCATAGAATTGAACCAGGGCAGTTAAAGTGATGTCAAACTGGATTATTTCTGCAGTGTGGATACAGTCTCTAAGAGTTTCACAGTTGCAAAATGAGATGTAATTCCTTCTTTCTTTCTTTACAGAATTGCATCAGAGTTTAGTTACAGGGAAATAAGGGCCAGAATCTAGAGTATGTTAGTAGGATAATATTTTGTCCAGCTACTCTTCTGGGTGTAGTGCCATTAAAACTGGAAAAAAAATTGAACAGTAGTAATATACACATTAATTGAAGGGGGGAAGTGATATTTTAATAGCTTTTAAAGATTCCTGTCACTTCAGCCTGCTTGATTTCTAACACGGTTTGTCTTCCTTTTCCTTAATCTCCCACCAGCTTGGTCCTTTTGTTTTTGTGTCTTGAATTCTGCCAGGATGAGTCCTACCACTAGGCAGAATGAGGCAGCGGTTCCAGGTAAGAGGCTTTGGGTATCTTGAGAGGACATAACATTGTTAGCTATTTGCTTTGTTATTGTATTCCCAAATGCCAGGGAGAGTAGGAGAGGGGCTTGTTGGATTTTCAGCCTCTGGTAACTACATAATGTGGTTTTGGTGCCTGTGCACCTTAAGTTAGTGCCAATGCAGACAGCTCATTTGGGGCAGCTCTGGGCCACTTCTGGAGTGGCAGATTGGGGCTGTGGCAACCACATGGAGCAGCCCTGATCCTCCTTTTTGCCGCCCCCTAAAGAGCGGCAAAATGCCACTTTTTTCAGGGGCAGCAAAAAACCGCCTTTAGAGCCACCGTGGCAGCTCTTTTGAGCCCTTTTGGTGTAGCGTGTATGCACGCTATGCCAAGAGGACACTTTGATGCCATGTGCCATGCGGACAAGAGCACGGTGTCAGGGTGGAGTTGGGGTGGCCAACATGCAGTTGCCCTGCTCCAACTCCACCCCCGGGCTGCCCCTTTTGGTCAGTCTGCATTGGCCCTTAGTGAGCGGGATTAAGATTTTGTGCTTTGTCCCAGGAAGCAAAAGGACTTCTGCTTTCCCAGAAGGCAGAATTCTCTCCTGACCCCAAGTTTATCTGTGCATCTCAATACAATTTCCTTAGCTCTGACTGAGGTCTTGTCATAAAACCTGCACATTCAAACTCCATAGTGATCAACTGACTTACTTTTATTATTATTATTTAGTATGTAAGAATAACATAAATAGTCTTTTTTAAAAAAATGTATCCAAAGGCCCAATCATATTTCATCCTAATCTTTTCCTCTTTTTCCTCCATTTAGCATGTTAATGTAACTGTATATTCTTAATCTTTTCTGTGTGTTACCAAATACCCAGGAGACCACGTTCATTTCTCATTGCCACTTGGCAACATTAGCAAAATGATACTGATGTCTCCACTGTGCATAGATTCTGTTTCAATCCCTATTTCCCTTGCAGTTTGGAGAGCTGTTTCCACGGCTGCAGAACTGCTTAGTGAAAACCATTACTCTGAGCAGTATTGTTCACAGAACTTGAAAATCACCATTGCCAAAACTTCACAGATGACTTCATTGGAGAGCAGCTCAGGTGCTCCCCTCACAGCAGAAACTCTATAAAACTGGCTTCCTTAAGATTTTAAGAGCTTGCTCTAAAAAACAACAACTTCTAAATAAACCATCAAGGAAATACCAGCATTTTTTTTCCAAACTCCAGACAAAGCTAGAATAAGAGACCATGTGCTTATGTGTTCCAGACAGCTTGCTGAAAGTTTCTGGGTGCCTTTCATAAAGAAGTGAGAGAAACATCCCATTTCCTGGCCAATCAGACATAGATCGGTTTGCATGGACATTTCTATTAGTCACAGATATATTACAGCTGATTTCTTATAGGAGTATATGGCAACAAATATCATATACTATAAGGATCGATGCACCATAAAACCATCACTTTCTATGATAGGTAGACTAATAGAGGACAGACTGAAAATAATGTTTTCAGTTAGGTATGGGAGCTCAAACAATCTGTGACATAAAACCCAATAGGAAACATATTTGTACAGCCTCTGATCTGTGTGACATCTGGAAAGAAAGGGTCTAAACTCCAATTTCCCAGTAACTCTTCAATCTGTGTAAAGGTTCATGCCATTTTCACTCATTTGGTCTGTTATAACTGAAATCAGTTTGTTGCAGGGTTTTAGTTGAAGACAGAATGGTCTAGTTTATACACCCAGCAGAAACAAGGAACAAAGCCATTCATGGACTGCCTTGCTTCCAGCTGCAGTGAAAATGGTTGCATTGTTTGAATACTCTCCCAAGAAATAATATTATGTTGTGGGAATCATCAAATCAACATGGTGAGCTGATGCATGCAAGACACCAAGGAACTCAGGAAGAGCATTCACAAAAGAGTGATTTCTAATCAGCCATAATGTGTTGGTTACAACATGGAAACTAGCCTTAAGTAGCAGTACTTCAAAGATTTCTACAAGAAGCAACTGAACTTTATAGGCTCAGAAGAAAAAAAAACTGTATTACACCAGCTTTTGGACTACACTGACTGGAGGGTTCTGGTAATTGTAATTCAAATAAGTAATTTTTCTAAGGTCTGCCAGAACAGAATCAACCAACTGATTTACACTAGGGGTCCTTTTATACTATACAGTTATATCACTTTGAATGCATGGCATGGCATGGCATGGCTGCATCCTGGGATTTAATGGGAATTCTGGGATTTAAAGTTCAGGTTGGTACTAGAGTTTTATGTTAAGGAACTCTATATACTTCACAAAACAACAAATTCCTGCAAATTTAGGATGGAACCAAGACAGTTAAAGTAGAATCAAAGTGCTATAACTTTTAGTGTGAAAGGACCCCAAGACCTTTTCTTGTGTATATGGTTTTTGGAATGGTATTATATTTTACATCAGTGCTTCTTCAGCTATCTAATGTGGAGAACCAACACACACACACACCATTGCCAAGGGATCAACACAATATTTGTGTCCATTGCCTACAATGGTTTCTTACATTCCTGGCAACTCTTCAGAGACCAACAACTGATTTCTTGTGGCGACACTTGTCAATGAACCACTACTTTGAGCATCACCCTTCTCTATCACAGGTGGGCAAAGTGTATCCTGTCAGTGAAGTCCTCCAGACTCCCCTGACTGGCCCTTTAAAAAAAATTAGAGGAATTTGTCCTTTCTTGACTCCCCCAAAAATAGCAATTTATCTTTTAAATAATGCTGCACCTGCACTGCAGAAATAACCCAAGTTGACCCCGTTTTAACTGCCATGGCTCCATTCTATTGAATGTTGGAAATTGTAGTTTGTTGTGGGACCAGAGTGTTCTGACAGAGAAGGCTAAATATCTCACAGAATGACAATTCCCAGAATTCCATAGCATTGAGCCACAACCTTTAAGGTGGTGTCAACCTGGATTATTTCTGCAGTGCAGATGCAGCCAAAGTTACAGTTGACTTAAAACTTCCCTAAATCCAATTTAAACAGTTGATTAAAACCATAGAGTTGAAAAGGGCCTCATGAGCCATCAGGTCTAACTCCTTGTTTTATGCAGGATCTCCAACTACAGTATCCCCAGCCAGTAGATGTCCAGCCGCTTTCTGAAGATATCCAGAGAAGGAGACTCCACCACCTCTCTAGATAATTGCTTCCATTGCTGAATCCTACTTATTGTTCTTTTTAATGTTCAATTGACATATACCTGCCTGAAACTTAAAACCATTAGACCTGGTCCTACCTTCTTGTGCAGTACAAAATAAACTTTTATCCTCCTTCTCTGACAGCCCTTGAGGTATTTCAAGCCTTCAGTCATGTCATCCCTCAATCTTCACTTTAGCAACCTGAACATACCTAGCTCCTGCAATTGTTCCTCATATTTTGTTCTCCATACCTCTTATCATCCTCACTGCACTCCTCTGAAGCCACTCCAATTTGTCTAGATCCCTCTTAAAATGGGATGTCGAGAACATAGCATTCCATATAAAGCCTAACCAGTACAGAATATGGTAGGATTATTACTTCCCTCAACCTGGAAACTATAGTTCTATTAATGTAAGCTAAAATAGCATTCACCTTCTTTGCTGCAGCATCACACTGCTGGTCCATATTCAACTGCTGATCAAAACTAATTCCAAGGTCCTTTTCACTTGTACTACTGTTGAGCCATGTATCCACCAACCTATACCTCTACAGTTGGCTTTTGTGGCCTAAATGTAGAGTTTTGGATGTATCTCTGTTAAATTTCATTACTTGTGTGAATTTCTGTGCAAGTGAATTTATCTTTGACATGTAATGCTACTCCCTCTCCTTTTCTTCTCCATCCATTCTTTTGGAACAGATCATATCCTTTAACTGTTATATTGCAATCATGGAAAACATCCCGCCAAGTCTCTGTTATACCTGGAAAGTCATATTTATCTTCCTGAACTAGGATTTCAAGCTCATCTTATTTGTTTCCCAAACTCTATGCAATTGTGTACAGAATCTAAAGCCTTGCTTGTTCATATTTTATTTTACTGCAAGTTCTACTGTAACTCCCACCTTTTTCTCATCTTTTCCTCTAGATTTTACATTCTTGTATTTAGAGCTTGGTTTTGGACAGATGTTTGAGTAGCATCTGCACCCCACCCCTTCAGATTTTGTTTACAATCCTCTTGATCAGATTTGTCATGCTTCTGCCAAATATATTGTTTCTAGTCTTTGTGAGGTGCAGCTCATCAGTAGCCATTAGTCCTTTGTCTAAAAGTGAAAACTATGGTCCCAGATGTTTAACCTCCCTGATTGACACTATTTGTGTAGCCAGTCAATCACTTGCAGCATCTTCTCATCCCTATGAAGTCCTCTATCTTCCACTGGTAGAACTGGTGAAAATACCATCTGTGTCCATAAACTTTCACCTTCCTTCCCCAGACTTCATAGTATGGGAGATCCACCAAAAGGTGTTCTTCATATTATCACTGGTGCCTACATGAATGAGGAGAAAGGGGTCATTGATTTGCATTCTTAGTGAGTTTTGGCATGATGCCAATGGCATCCTGAATGGCACACCAGGGAGATAGCACTCTTGGCAAATCATCTTATCCAGCTGGCACACAGAGCCCTCTATACCCCTAAATAATGAGTTCCCTACCGCTAGTATCTTTCTTTTCTTCCTGCTCCAGTTAGTGGCTAAATTGATTTCTTCTTGGCTTGCAGTGCCTCTTGTTGATGGTCTCCTGTTTGGACATCTTAACTACTGTTATCTTCAGGAAGATGTAGGAAGTGATTGATTACCTAGTTGGAATGGTTCTGAATCCCCTGTGTATGATCTGTTCCTGACACTGACTGCCCTCCAGGGAGCTTCCTCCGTGATACAGTCCTCTTCATTGTCCTTGGCAATTTTGTCCTGTTGATTCTGAAAAATCAATTCCCCCTCTGTTCTATCCAAAAAGTCCTTGTGTTCTCTGATGCACTTAAGAGTGTCAACCCATTGCTGAAGTGTGCTGACCTCTTCTCTTCTCTGCTTTGCACTTGTTGCAAGTGTAGTCAGAGAGGTCTTCTGGCAAGAAAACAAACATTGTGTAGACAACTACAGATCCTTCTGCCCCCATCACTGCATTTAATTTTTCTCCTTTAAGAGGATCCCTGTAATAACTCTTTGGAATACAAATGTGCAACTCCCATCTTTCTTGACCATCAACCATTCTGGCTAGCATTAATGATCAAGATACTCATGGTTCAGAGTAGCATAAGAGTAGCATGCAGAACTGTGGAAAGACTCCTCTGTCACACTCCTAGGATTCAGCATTTCACTGTGATAGTGCCCCATGGTTATTCCATGAAAACTTGGGAAATAGGAAAAGCATCTGGTTATGTCTCCATAGCAAGACACAGACTGAGGACATCTTCCACTGAGATCCACCAAGGACTTTGAAGAGCTCAGTGAATATCTTGGTCTGTGTCTGGTTATGGGACATAGCCAGGTACTTCTCTGATCCCCTCTACTCTCTACCAGCACTGAAGGGTCATGCAAGGGGGGAGGGGGATAGGCAACTCCAGTGCAATTGTGAATCCTAGAGGACCTTAGGATTCCATAAAGGGAGGAAGAGAATAAAATCCTCAGTAATGGCCAACCAAGCTGCACTCAAAATATATGCACACCTAAGGTGGACTTACACCAACAATTTATGGAGGATAACAGTTGCTAACCTCTGGTCTATGGGATCTACAAGTAGCTTATACAACCAGAAAATACAACTCACAATTAAAATACCTCAGAAACAAAACAGCTCTGTGCAACAACATAGAACACAGGTTCACATAACATAACAATAGGTATTCCTTTATATTACATACCCCTCCACTTTCAATTGAGCCAAAAACCTAAAATCCTGTACTATGTTCTCTACAGTACATCCTAGCCACTAATTTTTTTTTCAATTCCAGTCTGGATCAGTTGGATTTTGTGGATGATTGTGCAAGGCAATCCCATGTAGACCACACTGTGACAGTCTAATAAGTTACTGGTGAAAAGGGTGTGGTTGGCTTCCCAGCCTGAATGACAAAATTGTTTCTGGGCTCCAAAGTAGGGTAGAAACTTGTCTTTTTCCAAATTTGCTCATTTTTCCAGAAGGGAGTGACCCTTGGAAATTATCTGCTTGGAATATATATAAGCGGAGGTGAACAATGACACAGAAAAGCAGCATTCACTCCTTCACTTGGTGTGTGATTTTTAATCCTTTTTCACTTTTCTCCTTCTGGTAGCAGACAAGCAATGATACTGTATCATGAGATGGCTTTCATACACTGAGTGTAATGTTTAGCAGAGCTTGGTAAAGTTACTCTCTTTGACAACAGCTCACACCATCCTCCATCCACCATGCTCACTGGTTATGCTGTTATTAAGTTTAGCCAGATATATTAACATAATGTTGTTATTGTTGTTGTTGTGTGCCTTCAAGTCATTTCTAACTTATGGCAACTCTAGGGTGCCCTTATCATGGGGCAAGTTACTTCACAAGGAGTTTGCCATTGCCATTGCCATCCTCTGATGTTGAGAGTGTGTACTTGTCCAAGGTCACCCAGTGAGTTTACATGGCTGGGCAAGGATTTGAACACTAGTCTCCATATTCATACTGCAACACTTAAACATTCATGGTTTACCCAATTCTAATGGGGCAACAGTATTAGTCAATTGAAATAAACACAGTAAAACATCTGGTAGCTCCTTAAAAACTAGCAGACTTTATCAGATGCATCTGAAGGTCCACAACCACTTAGGCCATAATAAATGTCTTTATCTTTAAAGTGCCACAGCACCATTTTAATGTTTTAAGCACTCATCATTAACTTTTTTGCAAAAAAGAAAAATACAGACCTTTAAATATAAGGTCCAATTGTTGGCATGATTTTAAAGTCTTATAACAGATACTTCCTTGCCCAGAAATTTCTTCCCCCTCACCTTCTTATATAATTTCCATACACTGATCACCTCCATATGTTCTGGCAGAAGGTAAAAAGGCTTATGTATATTCATAGTAATAGTGGGCTGGGTTGGCCATGGAGAATGTAAAGTGAAATCAAAGTTCTTACCAAACCTACATGTGCTGATACAAAAAGAACGGGGGGTGGGGTGGGGAGAGAGAGATTGAAAGCATGTTGTCTTGCAGAAAATAGAGCCACAGCTCAACATTAAAGCACATGTTTTGCATATGGAAGAGCTCTGGTTCTGTTGCCAGCATCTTCCATTAATGCAACTCTGGGAATGATTAAGAATCAGGAGACCTGCTGCCAGTCAGCGCACACCATTGAGTCCCATATTGTGGCCAAGGCATAACATTGTATTACATGTGGGCTTGTAATATGCTTTGAAAATTAAGTAGCTTTTGGAGTGCAAAAGCACCATCAGAGGTAGTGATTTTCTGACCGTCTGAATTTGGAGTCAGCTATGTAGGTAAATAGCATTCTGTGCAATCATGCTGGCCACATGATCACAGAGTAGTATCTGACAATGCTGGCTCTTCGGCTTAGTAATGGAGAAGAGCACCCCCCCTATGGTCGGACATGACTTGACAACCTTGTCAACGGGGAGTACCTTTACCTTTTATGTATGTATTATCACTGATGATCAAATTTAAGGCCCCTGCTTTCTCTTCATAATGCTCTTCAACATGAACTTGTACTGGACAGTTCTTCCAACTGAGGACAGTTATCTGTAAAGATTCCCAGGTAGACTGGTTCAGCACAAATCAATGCTTTATTTCTCATGCTTTTTCACATTAATTTGAACAGATTTCTTTTCCCTCATACTAGCACAACATGTCCAGGTATGGATTTTCTTGGTTTTCAGTGGGTGTTGCACCTTCTGTTAAATAGCAAAACATTTCCTGCAAACTCCTTCTGTGTGATGGGGATGGTCATTCAAGTTTCCCAAAATAAAGTTATTGATTTATAATTCTTGATGTCCATTATCCAGTCCAGTATTGTTCCTTTTGAGATAAACTGGAAAAAACACACAGCTAGAATAATTGTTGAAAGAGGGGGATTACTTCAGAGGTGGAGATTCATCACATTTTTGAACTCTCAGAATCACTGAGCCACCAGAAGAAGCAACATCAACTGAAAACCATTTGGCAGGAGTACTCAGGGCCTAAGCAGACGGGCGGCCGTGGGCCGCCCTGGGAAGCTGCGCCGCGGGACCAAAGCATCCCCATGCCTTGATCCTGCAGCGCAGCTTCGCCACCCCTGAGAGGAGCGCTAAATTAGTGCTCCTTTCACAAGTCAGCGAAAGTGCACCGCAAAAGGCTGCGGTATACATTCGTTGACTTTTCTGCCGCAGTGCGTGGAAAGGATGAGGCGGGAGGTCCTCCTCGGAGCGCCGGCCGTGCGGAGGGCCAGCTGCTCCAAGGACAACATCAGGAGGTGGTTGGGGCGCCGAGCGTGTGGCTGCCCCTCCCCTTCCCTGCGCCGAAGATGGCCTTTTAAGCCGTCTGCTTAGGGCCTCAGGCGTGTATGCAAAAAATAATTTTCTCAGGATCTGAAAATTGCTCTGTAAAATGTCATGAACATACTATCTTCCTCTTCACATTAAGTTCTTATCCCAACCTTTTTTTCTAAGGAGCTTAAAAAGTAACATCTGTGAAATAATCCCATATTATCCTTATACAAAACGACAGGGACTATTGCCTATGTTCTCCATTTTTCAACTTACTGGAAGCACCCAAAGATAAGGATGAGTAAGAATCTGGTTCATGTTTAATATTTACAATATTCTTTATATTTTGAAGGGAATGGATTTGAGAGTAAAACCAAGTGGAATGTTGGACAAAATACAAAAGACTTGCCTATCCACATCCAAGGATTTGATTGTTTAGTTCTGAAAACTATGGAACTGAATCTCTGTGTTTTCCACCATGCTAGTGCTGACTTAGCATTGTTAACTGTTTTCTCTGAGATGCTCTTTCCAGAATATGGATGGGATATTCATTAATTTTCAAATCCCAAATGAAAATGTGATGAGCAGAATCCTAGAGAGATCATACCTATGCAGTTCAGGACTTAATGTTCATGAATATATATATATATATATATATACAGAAAATGGCATTTTCTATACAAGAATATTATTTTCTTCACAGAAAACATTATTTTCAGTATAGAAAAAAACTTTTTTTGCTTTCTGTATTAAAAACCCATGTGCATTTTTTTTACAGACTAAATATTATACTGTGAATAGCACTTGAAAACAATGAGGTTTTCAAGAGCTTCTTGCAGTATGGAGAAAAATGGTGAAATTATCCATTCTTGCCCATGAGAACAAAAAATATGAATATTTACATCTGTATACAGTATCTTAGCTTATGGCAGGTGTTTCAGCCCTGGCATTAAATTTGTTCAGATGGGGGTGAAGTTTATTTTAGTTCAGTTTCAATAGAAATTTAAGCAAATGCAAAAAAAAAAAAAATCTTCAAATTTAAGATGGGCACATTTGAGATTTTAAAATTACCAAATATGGAAGAAAGCAAAAGTGATATATTCTTCCATCCCTTTCTAAAAAGGGCTCACCACATTCCTTTAGTAACTGTTCAACAGCTGTACCAGTTGGATTTCATACCACATGTATAGCTTGATGGTAAATGTTTCTAAATGAATTTAAAATAATACAACCCTGCTCTCAAAAAACAAAATAAAACAAAAAAACAAATATCCTCTTCAGTCTCTCTATATAATTTGTTTTCTTCAGATAATGAAATTTATTAAATATGTCTTTCATTGCTTCATTCTTGTTCATCCATATTTACAGTGACAGCAATAATAAAAGCTGATACATTTACTGTAGCACAAAATTCTGTTTTGAACATTACATTACACTGCAGGATATGAGGCAAGTGAACATGCAAATATAACTAGTTTTTTTTTCTTTGAGTATTTCACTACTTCTTAAGGCAGTCCAAACCTAAGGGAAAAATTAAGGAAAGTGATTGTTCAAAATCCAAAACATAATCCAAAGCAAGCTAACTGTTCCCCTCTGCCTGCCAGGAGTTGACAAGCTCTTCAGTGAAATTTACAAAAGCTTGTGATCCCCTGAAACTGATTTTATTTTTCCAGCTTTGTGCATAGTAGAGCACTTAAAATGATAGTGGGACTGAAGTCATATCTCCAGATATAGAAATCTTCTTATACTTTATTCTCATGCATGAAAACATCACACAGTCAAACGACAAAAATTGCTGCCATAAGATGTAATGATGCTCATCAACACAGCCAGTTTTGAAAGTGGATTTGGCCAAATCATGGAGAATAAAGCTATTGAATATCTATTAGTCATTATGGCTTTGTACTGTCTCCAGTATTAGAAACCACATGCTTCTTGGCACAAGTGGATGGGGAAATTGTAGAGAAGGGCACAGTTACCCTTGCTGGTGGGCTTCCCAGAAGCATCTATTTGACAACTGTAGGGAAAAGGATGCTGGACTAGATAAGCCTTTTCTCTGATCCAGCAGGGATCTTCTTCTGTGTTTTTGTTCTCAATATGTACAATACAGGGCCTGATCCAGCAAGGAACAACATGCACACAGAAAACATATGTCTTCATGTAAGTCTATTTTTGTTCTGTCAGTACAGACAGCCATATACTTTTGATCAACCTTTACCTTTCTTATGCCTCCTCTGCATGCTTAGAGGTCTTAAGGGAGAAGCCTGCTTTTCCTTTATTCCATACTTTGAAGGCAGCATTTCATTCTGCAAGCCAAAGACATGGTAAACATTCTTACCTCACATGGTACACTAGTGTACAGACAGTCCAGCTGGTATGGATACTCTCCAGTCCAGGGAACTGTAAATATCCCAACTTGTTTGTCTTCTGCTGCACTGATGGAACTCTTCTGCCTCTACAGGCATACCCTATTTAAAGTCTTTTTATGCTTGTCGAACACCTCTTTTCCCCTTTGTCATCTTTCTAGCTGGAAGTGGCATGGAGGGAATGATGAGGAAGGGTTGGAGAGAGATAGGGCCTCTGCAGACAAGCCCTTTGCAGTGAGTTGGAGGCAGGAAAGAGGAGGGGCAGCCACACACTGGAAGAGGCAGAGAAGAGCCATGCGGCAGCTCTTAGGGTGACCTTTTGCCGCCTCTAATAGGAGCTGCATTTTGCGACTCTTTTCTGAGGGGGACAGAAGCAGTGATTTG